>CM031627.1:51730423-51742923 GCA_018398815.1 Conus ventricosus
ACACTGTGTAGGTGACACTGTTCAGAATGATACACTGTGTTGGTGACACTGTTCAGAATGATACACTGTGTAGGTGACACTGTTCAAAATGATGCACTGTGTAGGTGACACTGTTCAGAGTAATACACTGTGTAGGTGACACTGTTCAGAATGATACACTGTGTAGGTGACACTGTTCAGAATGATACACTGTGTAGGTGACACTGTTCAGAATGATACACTGTGTAGGTGATACTGTTCAGAATGATGCACTGTGTAGGTGACACTGTTCAGAATGATACACTGTGTAGGTGACACTGTTCAGGATGAATAGCATTGTAGACGATACGTTCTGCTAGGAAATAAACTATTGAAGTGTTAGATTGTATGTGGTGATTAACTGAATACGCTGACAGTTTGTGTTGGTGTGTCAAAGTGTTCAGGGGCATATACCGTGTAAGCGATCAAGCTGCTTGTTGTTATTCTTCTTGTTCGTCTGCGTCTTCTTCTTCTTCTTCTCCTTATTCTTGGGTGGGTTTGGGATGGGATGGGGTGAGGGTGGTGAACCGTGTTGTGCTCAACTGTTTAGGGTGATAAACTGTGTAAGCACTCAACCTTGTTATTGTTGGTCTTGTCGTTCTTCTTCTTGGTGGGGGGGGGGGGGGGGGGGGAGGGGGGGGGGGAGGGGGATCAGAGATGGTGAACTATGTAGTGCTCAAAATGTTTAGGATGATAAACTGTGAAAGCACTCAGCCTTGTTGTTGGTGGCTTTGTTCTTCGTCTTGGGTGGGGATTGGAGGATCAGAGATGGTGAACTATGTAGTGCTCAAAATGTTTAGGATGATAAACTGTGAAAGCACTCAACCTTGTTGTTGGTGGCTTTGTTCTTCGTCTTGGGTGGGGATTGTAGGATGAGAGATGGTGAACTGTGTAGTGCTCAACTGTTAAGGATGATAAACTGTGCAAGTGGTCAGCTGTGTAGGGTGATACTTTATATGAGAGATCAGCAATGTAAGATGACACAATGTAAATGATGACCTATGTTGGGTTATAAATGATGTAGGGTGACAGGTTGTGTGTGGTGATAACTGTGTGGAAGATATATTTTGTAGGGTGACAGACTGTGTGTGGTGATAACTGTGTGGGAGATATCTTGTGTAGGGTGACAGACTGTGTGTGGTGATAACAGTGTGTGAGATATCTTGTGTAGGGTGACAGACTGTGTGTGGTGATAACTGTGTGGGAGATCTTGTGTAGGGTGACAGACTGCATATGGTGATAACTGTGTGGGAGATATCTTGTGCAGGGTGACAGACTGTGGTGATAACTGTGTGGGAGATATCTTGTGTAGGGTGACAGCCTGTGTATGTGATAACTGTGTGGGAGATATCTTGTGTAGTGTGACAGCCTGTGTATGTGATAACTGTGTGGGAGATATCTTGTGTAGGGTGACAGACTGTGTGGTGGATAACTGTGTGTGAGATATCTTGTGTAAGGTGACAGACTGTGTGTGATGATAACTGTGTGGGAGATATCTTGTGTAGGGTGACAGACTGTGTGTGGTGATAATTGTGTGGGACAAATCTTGTACAGGGTGACGAAATGTTCAGGAAGAAAAAAGCTCTTTTGAGAGCGTAACATGGGAACGAACTCAAGAAGTGACAAAATGTCCACAGGAGACACTATGTCCCTGGATGATAAATATCTGACATGAAAATATGTTCAGCGTTCTCAGATTGTGTAGGTCTGTCAAAATATCAAGAGAAGACAAAATATTTCGTGGCATAAAATGGTCACAGCTGACAGAATGTCTAGAACTGACAAAATGTGCAGGAGTCATGGAATATTCAAAGGTGAGAGAGTGTGCAGAAATGTGACGTGATGATGTCAGGGGCTAGTCAATGTCCAATCTGACAAAATCCCTCTGGATGACTAAATGCTCAGATGACAAAAGATCCAGGATTAACGCAGTGCTCGGGTGCGAAAAAATGTCCAGGTGATATATAACTAGGTGACTAAGGCCTTTTTAAATAGTGGCAAAGGCTGCAGCATGTTAAAGCGGGAACAAAATTCCTGTGATAACAAAGTGCCCATTGATAATAAGACGTCCACAGGTGACAAAATGCCAAGGGTAGCAAAACCTCTAGATGATAAAACATCCAAAGCTAAACGTGTCTATTAATGACAATGTGTCTAAGAGTGACAAAATGTTCATTAATAACCAAAAATTCAGCGATGATGAAATGGTCAGAGATGGCAAATTGTCAAGTTGAGAAGAGAAAATATCAGTTGACAACCAAATGCCCAGTGGTGACACAATATCTAGGGGAAGAAGAATGGGCAGTGGTGACACAATATCCAGGGGAAGCGGAATGGGCAGTGTTGACAACCCAATGCCCAGTGGTGACACAATATCTAGGGGAAGCAGAATGGGCAGTGGTGACACAATATCTAGGGGAAGCAGAATGGGCAGTGGTGACACAATATCCAGGGGAAGCAGAATGGGCAGTGGTGACAACCAAATGTCCAGTGGTGACACAATATCTAGGGGAAGCAGAATGGGCAGTGGTGACACAATATCCAGGGGAAGCAGAATGGGCAGTGGTGACAACCAAATGTCCAGTGGTGACACAATATCCAGGGGAAGCAGAATGGACAGTGGTGACACAATATCTAGGGGAAGCAGAATGGGCAGTGGTGACACAATATCTAGGGGAAGCAGAATGGGCAGTGGTGACACAATATCTAGGGGAAGCAGAATGGGCAGTGGTGACACAATATCTAGGGGAAGCAGAATGGGCAGTGGTGACACAATATCTAGGGGAAGCAGAATGGGCAGTGGTGACAACCAAATGCCCAGTGGTGACACAATATCTAGGGGAAGCAGAATGGGCAGTGGTGACAACCAAATGCCCAGTGGTGACACAATATCCAGGGGAAGCAAAATGTGCAGGGTTTACAAGATAAAAAGAGGAGATCAAGATTTCAAGGGGCTACAACATGTACTTCAATGAAAAAAGTCCAGTGGTGACACAATATCCAAATGTCCATGAGTGACAACTTGCCCATCTGAGGCAACGAAATAATTAGAGACAGCATAATTTCTAGTATTGACAACAAGTTCAGTGTAAAAAATATGTCCAGTGGTGGCGAAATATCCAGCAGGAACAAAAGATCCAGCAGGACCGAAATCTCCAGCAGGAACAAAATATTCATTGGTAGTGAAATGTCCAGCTGTAACAAAATATCTAGAGGTAACAAATTTCCAGCAGTAAAAAAACCCCATTCAATTGTAATAAAATGCCCAGGGGGAACGAAATGTGCAGGGTGTCTGGGGGAACGAAATGTGCAGGGTGTCTGGGGGAACGAATGTGCAGGGTGTCTAAATTAACAGACAGCACAGCACAGCACAGAGGTAACACGTTGGTAATAATATGATGATGATGATGATGATGATGATGATGATGATGATGATGATGGTGATGATGATGATGATGATGATGATGATGATGATGATGATGATAACAATAATGGTGATGATGATGATGATGATGATGATGATGATGATGATGATGATGATGATGATGATGATGATAACAATAATGGTGATGATGATGATGATGATGATGATGATGATGATGATGATGATGATGGTAACAATAATGGTGATGATGATGATGATGATGATGATGATGATGATGATGATGATGATGATAACGATAATGATGATGATAATGATAACGATAATGATGGTGATGATGATGATGATGATGATGCTCTCTGACGATGATGATGCTGATGATGATGATGACAATGATGGTGGTGGTGGGGATGATGATGATGATGATGATGGTGGTGATGATGATGATGATGATGATGATGATGTGATGATGATGATGATGATGATGATGATGATGATGTCCACAGATCCAGACGGTCCAGATCTAACCTCCACTACACCAGTTGGATCACCCACCTCCTCCTCCACCCACACCCCCACTTCACCTCAACTGCCCCCAGCCACCAGCGCTACCACCCACACCTTCACCCCCACTGTTGACGTCATGACGGCAACTCCCACTACCACCCACACCTTCACCCCCACTGTTGACGTCATGACGGTGACTCCCCAACGTCTGTTCACAACATCGCCAACAACAGCAGACAACAGGAAGAAACCTGGGATCACCGCCATTGTGTGTCTGCCCAGCGACACCCTAGTCATGGCAGACTTCAACAACAAGAAGGTGAAGGTGATGGGCCTGGCTCCCCCTCACACAGTGTCTGCCTCTCTGACCGTTAGGGAAAGACCACGCCGCCTGGCTCTGTTGTCTGATGGCCTGGTTGCCGTGACAACAGATTCCCCCTTGATCCATCTGATCAAAGTGACAGACACATTGACAGTGACGTCACGGATAAAAACGGTTAGGGAGTATATAGGTGTAGCAGGACATAGTGACGGACGTTTGTTGGTCAGTTGTGAGGAAGATGGTGACGGTCCTGCTGCTGTGCACGTGCTGACCAGACAGGGTCACGTGGTGAGGACTATAACTGACAGCACCAGGCTGACAGGACTGAAGTTAACAGGGTACATCTGTGATGACGGGGACAACCACGTCCTGGTGGCTGACTTTCATACACACCTGGTGCATAGGGTGGAGGTCAGTTCTGGCTACGTCATCCACACTTATGACCACACTGACCTCAAGGTTCGATCCTGGACAGGTGTGTGCAGACAGGGCAGGTGTCATCTTCGTAGCGAGTGGGGGTGGTCGTTGCGTGTTGGTGACGAACAGGAGGGGTCAGTGGAGACGACTGTTGACCTCTGACCTCAGTGACCCGGGGTATGTCATTCCTTGGGGGCTGTGTCTGACCAGGACTGGACGTCTGCTGGTGACATGGCTGAACAGTTCTGGTATTGACAGTGTTGTTGGTGCCTATGACTTGGTGTAAACTTCTGACCTGACCTCAGTGTGTGTGTGTGTGTGTGTGTGTGTGTGTGTGTGTGTGTGTGTGTGTGTGTGTGTGTGTGTGTGTGTGTCCATCTGTCTTCGTCCTTGTTATTTGTTTACATGTCTGTTTGTTTCTTCTCTGTTTGCCTGTCTCTGTACATATCCCTGTGTGTCCGTCTGTTGTCTGTCAGTTTCTCCATCTGTCTGTGTCTCCATCAGTCTGGTTGTTCATCCACTCCCCTATCCAATCCTGCAGTGGATAGACGTTACAGACTGGTCCCGTCACTGACGTAGATCTGATGAAGATCCGAGGAGAACGACACAACCTGTTCCCTTCTCTCTGCACTGGCTGCACTTTGCCACGTGACGTCAATTCACGTGACGTCATTGCACCGCGCTCAATGACACCAGTCGTCTGCTGGGCCACAGGGTCTGTTCCAATAACAAACGTTTTCAGCAGCTACAGTTGAACAGTTGAAGACGCTAACAGCAACGACGAGGGCGAACGACCTGTTGCTGTTACAAGCAACATAGATGGCCACTATGAAATTTTACTTGTAAATTCCATAATAAATTCCCCTTTAGCATTGAAGAAACTAATTGTAAAAAAACACAGAGAGAAAAACTGGAATGATCAGGATTGAGTCAAAATCAGCTTAATTTCAGCGTAGTTGGGGTTCACAGATTGTCATTTTGGATGACGTCCGTTACCAAAGCGTTTGACAACATGACGTCATACCTGTTCTTTGCTCGAGACGTGTCCGTGTATGATATGGTAAACACTGGTGGCATCAGAATATGGCTTTGGTGAATAGAAATTCAAAAGAAGAAAATGTAATATTACATTTACGCTTTGGATTTAAAAACATTTTTAAAGTACTGCACACACACACACACACCACACACACACACACACACCACACACACACACACACACACACACACACACGCACACACACACAAATACGTTTCCTGGTTTATAATCTGTTTGGGTTAGAGATACAACATCTGTACCGTTAAGAAGATCCAAAGATGAAAGGAAGACTATGACGATCACATCAGTTCATGTTGAACGAATAAAAAAAAGAGACAATGTAGGCTCTGTTAATAAGAAAATCAGTACTAGATCTGGATTTGTTGTTGGTAGATTCCTTATCAAAAGGAAAGGAGCTGGTATGTTTTACACACACATCACACACACACACACACACACACACACACACACACACACACGCACGCGCGCGCGCGCGCGCGCAGCAAGCAAGCACGCACGCACATACTCACGCACGTACGCACGCACGCACGCACACACAAACACACACACACACACACACGCACACACACACAAACACACACACACACACACACACACACACACACCACACACACACACACACACAGAATTACTTACACATTTCGTTATTGATCAAGCTGGACATCTTCCCTTCTTGACAAACTGTTACTAGATGAAATGACGTCATCGCTCAATTGACAAATATTACGCCATCAGCTGAACTCGGTGCTCTGTTCAAATGGGGAAGCATTTTCCGGGAGTCCTCACTGAAGAACGAAGACTGAACACAATGAAGACGAACGACCAGTTTCCGTTGTAGTCACACACCAAGATGGCGATGTCCAGAGGTCAACAAGACTGTGCTGGTTTGACCGACGGTAGATCGTCGCGTTACATTGGTGGACTGGAATTTGTTGAAAACAACAGTCAAAAATACCCTCTCTCTCTCTCTCTCTCTCGCTCTCTCTCTCTCTCTCTCTCTCTCCTCTCTTCTCTCTCTCTCTCTCTCTCTCTCTCTCTCTCTCTCTCAGATACAGACATAGATAGATGTTTTCTCATTCTTTTTACTCCTGTTGTGTTATCTATGTATGTATGTACCTACGTAACTTTGGATTCTCTCTTGAGGGCACATAAGACCGTATGGCGAAAGCTTGGCTGTGTCTGGAGATGGCACCGTCTTCATCTGTCCGTGGGCAGGGTGGTTGGGTCTGTGGGGTGTGCTCGGCAGCTGGAGGGTGGTGTTTTTCGCTGGTGGGCTCTGCAGTCATGAAATACGGGCTGGTACACCCATGGGATGCTACTTTAAGGCTGTTATGAGCTGCATCCTGTAGTCTAATTTACCTCTGTTCAGGAGCAGTTATGTCCCTTGATATCTTAATGGAGTGTCCTGCGCGTGCCTGTACCCATCGTCAACACAGCGCAGGCCTCCAAGGGTGGTACAGGACTTCTCTAAAGGCGGGTGAAGACGGTGCTTCTCTGGGTCCTCCCCAGCACCTTCGGTGTTTCTTTTTCTTCTTTGCCTTAACTAGGCTGACCCTGGAGAAAGGTCCAGTGACGGTGAGGAAAGACCCACTGACCACAGGGAAAGTCCTGTTGACAGTGGGAAAGACTACAACTTTGGATTCTCTCTTGAGGGCACATAAGACCGTATGGCGAAAGCTTGGCTGTGTCTGGAGTGGCACCGTCTTCATCTGTCCGTGGGCAGGGGTGGTTGGGTCTGTGGGGTGTGCTCGGCAGCTGGAGGGTGGTGTTTTTTCGCCGGTGGGCTCTGCAGTCATGAAATACGGGCTGGTACACCCATGGGGATGCTACTTTAAGGCTGTTATAAGCTGCATCCTGTAGTCTAATTTACCTCTGTTCAGGAGCAGTTATGTCCCTTGATATCTTAATGGAGTGTCCTGCGCGTGCCTGTACCCATCGTCAACACAGCGCAGGCCTCCAAGGGTAGTACAGGACTGCTCTAAAGGCGGGTGAAGACGGTGCTTCTCTGGTCCTCCCCAGCACCTTCGGGTGTTTCTTTTTCTTCTATGTATGTATGTACCTACGTGGGGGGTGGGCGTGGGATGGGCTAAGAGATGTCTCCTTATTACTCCTCCCCATGCTATCTATTCATTTACTTCAGCATGGAGCGGGAGGGGGGGGGGGGGGGGGGGGATGGACTGTCGTGTAAGAAATAGCCGGGGATGTGAACATGTCACCACAATGACGTCAATGACTGACTGACGTAAACCGACTTGTAACTTAGACACAGCTCCAAGAGGAAGACATCCATTGGACATGTGGGTCAACTGATGACAGTGTGTGTGTGTGTGTGTGTGTGTGTGTGTGTGTGTGTGTGTGTGTGTGTGTGTGTTGTATCATTCGTTGTACCATGACAGTAGACTGGAGGTGTGACGTGACCAACACTTAGACAGTCAGGGACCTGGCCTCGGTTATGAGCAACAGGGCAGAGGCGATGTAACCAGTCCAGTCCTTTATGTTGTCCCTCCAGTCCTTCATGTTGTCCCTCCAGTCCTTCATGTTGTCCCTCCAGTCCTTCATGTTGTTCGTCCAGTCCTTCATGTTGTCCATCCAGTCCTTCATGTTGTCCATCCAGTCCTTCATGTTGTCCATCCAGTCCAGTCCTTCATGTTGTCCATCCAGTCCTTCATGTTGTCCATCCAGTCCTTCATGTTGTCCCTCCAGCCCTTCATGTTGTCCCTCCAGTCCTTCACGTTGTCCATCCAGTCCTTCATGTTTCCATCCGTCCTTCATGTTGTCCCTCTAGTCCATCCTTCATTTTGTTCCCCACCCCTTCACGTTGTCCATCCAGTCCTTAAAGTTGTCCATTCCAGTCCCATCCTTCATGTTGTCCGTCCAGTCCTTCATTTTTGTCCACCATCCAGTCCTTCATTTGTCCATCCATCCAGCCCTTTTTCTGTTGTCCATCCAGTCCTTCATGTTGACCATCCAGTCCTTCATGTTTCCATCCATTCCAGCCTTCATGTTGTCCATCCAGCCCTTCATGTTGTCCCATCCAGTCCTTCATGTTGTCCGTCCAGTCCTTCATGTTGTCCCTCCAGCCCTTCATGTTGTCCCTCCAATCCATGTTGTCCCTCCATCCAGTCCTTTATTTGTCCCTCCAGTCCTTCATGTTGTCCACCCCATCCAGTCCTTCATGTTGTCCATCCACCCAGTCCCTCATTTGTCCCCCAGTCCTTCATGTTTCCCTCCAGTCCATCCTTCTTGTTGTCCCTCCAGTCCTTCAGTTGTCCATCCATCCTTTCCTCCAGGGTTGTCCATCCAGTCCAGTCCTTTTGGGTTGTCCATCCTGTCCAGTCCTTCATGTTGTCCATCCATTCCAGTCCTTCGTGTTGTCATCCAACTCCAGTGCTGGACTGTGCTCAGGGATACGGTCCCAGAACTTGGGTCAAACCCGGACCTCATCCTGTCAGACCGTGACATGAACCCACCGTGTAACGCTCTGTCATGACCAGTCAAACACATGATAAATTTAAATTTACAAATGCTTAACAATTAACTTCACACATGTTAAACTTTCAACACAATCGAAGCGATAATATATACCAAGTATATACTATTGGCGCCTGTTATTCCAAAATCGTTTGTTTTGAATAATATGCTATATAGAATAAACCCAAACCTGACATCTTTTGTTGTGATTCAATAGCCCTTGCAAATGTTTTGGGGTGTGTGTGTGTGGTGTGTGTGGGGTGTGGTGTGTTGTGTGAGAAGAGAAGAAGAGAGAGAGAGAGAGAGAGAGAGAAGAGAGAGAAAAAAGAGAGAGAAAGGTGACGTGTTTCTGTGCTGCGGTGGCCTGATTCGTGCAAAATGAACCATTGCAGATCAACTGTATCAGCTGTACGAAATAATCCTGGGGTTTTAAACCCCTCCAACTGGGTGCACTTTTTTTATCGTCATTACTGACTGCTTTTTCTGGACTGGATTTGATGGAAACGTTTGATCGATGCGGTTTGCTCCCTGATTTGTATATTTGGACATTTTTCTTGTCAGTGATTGCGCTTTCCTTAAATTGTACTTTGTTATTTTTCTGTTATTACTTGTACTTGATTTGGCTATCTTTCTGGTATTTTTAAGTGATTATTGTTGTTCTTTGATTCATTGCCTTAATTCGTCTAGAGCTTTTTGCTGTTTACTTCATACTCTTTGGTTCATTTGATATCGATTTTTGCCCAGTGCCGTCGAGCATGCCACAGTTTTGGTGTCGTGTCTGTACGTTTGTATTTCGATCATACTTGAACTTTAAATCACTACTCTTTGACAGAGTGCTGTGTCTTTTCATCTATCGTGTTTCCTTGAACTTGTGTTTTTTGTTTTGATCCTTTTTTTGATTACTCTCACCTTGTCTTCTGATTTTATATGATTTTTTTTTTCATATCGTTTATTTAGAATTTCAATATTAGCTACGGTTTTAGAAAGTGAATATTTGTTTTATAAATAAGCATGATTTATCTATGTTCCCTCTCACCATTTTATTTAAGCCATATCTAGTGATATACACTGCAACTTTGCCTATGACTTTGACACATGGCCATCCAAGCATGGACTTCGTTGGGGTACCTTAACACCAATAACGCAACAAACAAAAAAGATACATTGCAGCTATATTTCGCAGTGATGGAAACATTTTCATGTATTTTGTTTTTTCTGAATCGCGGTTACCTTCTCACAAAATCAGATGCAAGAAATGGACATGCCAGGATAAACCCAAAAAAGCGACTAGACCCCTATAAACCCAAACTCCACTGGGTTACTTATATATTATGCTTCCTCATTAAAATGTAAAAGGCTATTAATTTTGAAAATGTGGTGTTGAATCTGTCGCATTGAAATAATATGAAAAATAGTCAACCGCTTGCAATAAGCTTTGTCTAAAAACCCATCAAAACCCTGATTTGGCAGACAGATTAATGGGAAAAATGGATGAAGTAACCATTCTAAGTTATAGACAATTTTTTTAGGATATTTTAATATTTGATCTGTTAAAAACAAAAACAAAGTGGTATCAAAAAATATAATATCACATAATTTTTGAACAACTAATCGATAAACCAACACGTATAACTGAAAATTCCGCTACTTAATAATCATATTTACAACAAATGCCAAAACAATCCATTATCGAACTTTGTTCCCCTCCTTATGGCTGTAGTGATCACAACCCCAATTTGCCTTACCTGTTCAAAAAAACCCTGTAAAAATTCCAAAAGTAGGTCACAAAGATATTTACTACAGGGGCTTTAGAACTTTAAAGAAGAAGATTTCCTTACTGACCTTTCTGAAGCACAGTTTGGGCCTCATCTACAAATCATAGATCCAATAAAGCACTGAATTTTGGATTAACGTTTATACCTCTGTAAAATAATAAACACGCCCCTTTTATAAAGAAAAAAGGGTTAAACAGGAAACAAAACCTCCGTGGATAACTAAAGAAATTGACCACAGAAATTAACAAAAGAAATCATTTGAGTAATTTCGGAACAAATGAAGAAATTTAGAAAACAAAGAATAAAGTGACGTCATTAAAAACGGAAATCGAAACGTACTTACTTTAGAAAAATGTTAACTTCTACCAAAGATCCAGCAAATTTGGAAAGCAATTAACATATTAACTAATAAACATGTGTCAAAAAGTCAACAAATGAGCTCAACATAAACCGCAGATCAACTAAATATTCATTTTGCAACCATAGCAGATAGAATCATATTAAATGATAAATCAAGTAAAAATGATCTCAATTATTTAAACAATACATCCATTCTAAGGATATTCGTGTTCCATTTAAATCGAAACCCATGACCGGTTTAGATGTTAGTAAAGCCTTGTCTACTTCAAAACCCAATCAAATAAATCGTGATTTAGATGGTATCGAGACAAAAAACTTAAGTTGTCAAAGTCCTGTCATCACAATACTTTGACATATTATACCATATTTTGCTAGATAAACAAACTTTCCTCTAAAATTTAAGGGAAACTAAAGTTATTCCTCTGTATAAAACCGGAGATTTTTCAAACCCATCAAATTACAGACCGATATCCATTTTATCAGCCATAGCAAAACCGATCGAAAAGCACAAGCAAAGTCTTTGTATTCTTATTTTGCTGATAACAAAACTTCTCCATAAATCAGTCGGGCTTTTCGAAAACATCCATTCTGCCACACAGCCCTCATACAGCTTATCGACAGTCTTCTTTGCGCATAAACGAGAATAAATTTGCAGGTATTCTTTTCGTAACTTTTAAAAACATTTGATGTCATCAACCATTTTTTTGTGGCCGTAAACTTTAACTTTAAAAAACTGACTCCAGAATTCATAAGTCTTATTCATCTTTTTATGTGACCGAAAACAATTAAATAGCTGTAGCTGACAAATGTCAACATTTTTGCCTGTCAAATATGGTGTTCCACAAGGCTCTGTGTTAGGACCTCTTTTGTTTACTATTTACGTAAATGATTTGCCTTGTTTTGTTAAAGTTTAAAAGCAAATGTTCGCAGATGATACATCCTTCACGAAAACGACTCTGATGCCTATAATTAACAATCAAACTTCAAGCAGATATCAATAAACTTACTGAATGGACACAACAAAACCAATGTCTTTAAATGCTGTTAAAACAAATGCATGTACTGTCTACAAGACAAAAACGACAAAAAAAGAAATCAAATTTTCAGCCTTACTCCCTATCCAACAATAAAGTTGAGGAAGTCTGTTCACACAAAAAACTATGTCATTATTGACAAAGATTTATCCTG
>CM031627.1:51752923-51782923 GCA_018398815.1 Conus ventricosus
TTCATCCTTCCCTCACTCACGTTCAACATTTTCCTTTCTTAGGAACTGAACTAATACAGCAACCATTGCTTTATGACCGCCACCACATTTGCAAAATAATAATTCAATGGCACAATTATCCCCACATTTTATAGCAACATTTCAAAATGACACAATTCTCCAACCACGCATCCAAACGACTAATCATGCGTACGCACGCTCGCACACATAGAACTCGTTCCCCTTGCACACACAAACAGACGGTGGCCGAAGAATAAGAGACCGGTGATTGTGACAGGGGCGGACGAGCGAGACCAAGCGAGTCCCAACCCTAAATCACCAGGTTCTCCCTCATCCCCACCGACTACCGCATCACCAGATGCGTAAAAAGGAGAAAGACTTTGAATATAATTTAGAATGGCGAGGTTAAAGATTGAATTAACCAGAGAAAAGTGGTCTCAAACAATATTTCTTTTATAATTTTGAAAACAAAAGGAAATTGCGCAAAAGAGAAGAATTAGCCGGCTAACAACAAAAACGAAACAAAACAAACGAACCACGAAACTGATGCTTACCAGCTACCCGTGGGTGACCCAGAAGTGGCGGGTCAAGCGACTCTCTGCCCTCTGTCTGGTCGAGAGGACCAGCAGAGTAGATGCGGAAAAGAGATGATGTCCCTCCCCTACAGGCCGACTGTAGGAATGAAGGTACCGACCGTACCTTCGACGAAGTGGATGAGAACCAGAACCGGAGCAGGCGCTCCCAGGGACATCTTCCGCTCGAGTGAAGAGAAAACCTGCCTAAGCGATGGCGGCCAACATGCCACCCTACGTCACAGAGTGAGAATACCTCAATCCTAAGAGGAATGCGGCACGTGCGGCAGGTAAAAAGACAGGTGAGAGGCCGATAGAGACAGCCAGTTCAAGCGAAAGGTACCAGCCACCCGTGAACCTGCAGGATGAATTGCACGGGCAGTGGAATTAGAGAGAGAGAGAGAGAAAGTAAACCTAACCTGAGCTGAACGACATTAAGGTGCAAACACACCACAAGCCACATTAAGGGACGGATACACGACAACAACAACGACAATAAATAAATGAATAATTCCACCACCCTAGATGGGTCAATCGTCATAGGCCTCGTGACAAACTCGTGACACTGATTAACTACTGTATCACACTGGCCAGTGGTGAACAACATTTCATTTATCTTCTTTTCTTTATTTACTGTTTTACTCACTGTGTTACTTTTTTTCTCTCAAAACTTTACCCTTGCTTTTAATCTGATACAAAAACGTTCTTCACGGATCATTATGCAATGTACATTCATCATTTATCTCCACTTTTGGTGCAGTGTCGGCATTCTTTACAGATCATTGTACAATGTCCATTCACCTTTATCTTCACTTTTGGTGCAGTGTCAGCATTCTCC
The DNA here is from genome assembly GCA_018398815.1 of Conus ventricosus. Lineage (NCBI taxonomy): Eukaryota > Metazoa > Mollusca > Gastropoda > Neogastropoda > Conidae > Conus > Conus ventricosus. Next base: position 51,754,334 of record CM031627.1, read on the forward strand.
ACAGATCATTATACAATGTACATTCATCCTTTATCTTCACTTTTGGTGCAGTGTAGGCATTCGATCAAGGATTGAAATTTTCTGCTGAGCCTATGCTTCCTATGCTGAGCCTGTACTTGAGAGAGAGAGAGAGAGAGAGAGAGAGAGAGAGAGAGAGAGAGAGAGAGAGAGAGAGAGAGAGAAGAGAGAGAGAGAGAGAGAGAGAGAGAGAGAGAGAGAGAGAGAGAGAGAGAGAGAGAGAGAGAGAGAGAGAGAACACACAGACACACAGATAGATGGACAGACAGACAGAGACAGAGACAAAGACAGAGACAAAGAGATGTTGCTATTTGTGTTCACAACAAAGTTACCTTCAACACTGTCTCTATTGTCACTCTAAGCGAACTTCTCTCTTCCCCACCCCTAACCCCCTTCCTCCTGCCTTTCCCCATCACTCCCTCCCTCCCCTCTTCATGTCTTTTGCAACACTCCTCCCACTTTACCCCCTTCCCTCCCCTCCATCCCCACCCCACCCCCGCCCCCCTCTTCAATGCCCATAACCAACACTCCTGTTTCTCTCATCCATTTCAATGTCATTGTACTCCTTCCTTTACTAGCTGATGAGTTAAGATTGCACAGTGTGTGCACATATAATGCATCTGTCTGTCTGTCTGTCTGTCTGTCTGAATTTTGGTCTGACTGACTCTCTCTCTAACTATCTGTTGAACTATCTTTTTTCCTGTCTGTCTTATTGTCTTTCTGCCAGTTGATCAGTTGGATCGTCAGCCAGTCTTGTGCATGTACTCATGTGTGTGTGTGTGTGTGTGTGTGTGTGTGTGTGTGTGTGTGTGTGTGTGTGTGTGTGTGTGTGTGTGTGTGTGTGAGTGAGGGTGTGAGTGAGAGAGAGGACACTGACAACGCGACGACACTCACAGTGTGTGGGCGGGGTTATGACATCACAGTTAGCAACCGTCAACAAACAGTCAGGCGGTGGGTTGTGAGGACGCGGCATTTGGGATCTGGTCGTCGTCACTGTCAGACACACTCCATGGTTCGTCTTCTTTGTCCGTTCCCCACACTTTGAGATCACAGGTATGTGTAAATATTTCTGTTTTTTCTGACTCTTAAGTTTTAGTTAGGAGTTGTTGATTACAATTTTTCATTTGTTGCTCTGTCCAGACTTGTGGGTCACAGCTGATATCTGTTATTATCATGTCCTCAGCAGACAGACTGTGGCTATGTGGCCAGCGTGTGTGTGTTAGATAAAGAAACAGGTACCTTCATCGTCACTTTGTGCGACATCAAACACATGTAAATGTAAAGCACTTTGTGAGCTGTTAAAGACTGACATGTTTGTGTCTATAAGCTCTGTGTATCACTTCAAAAGTCATTTATGTGTGGCCATGGCCCATGTACTGATTAATAATATAGACAGCTGTCAATTTCACATGTTAGCAGTTGATAAATTGGACCCTAGATGAAAATGGTACATTCATGACACAGAAGACTGATTTCACTAATCGGCAATACAACTCAATTCTGACCACACACACACGCACACACACACACACGCACGCACACACACGCACACGCACACACACACACACACACACACACACACACACACACACACACACACCACACACACAAGCATGTATGCACACACACGTGCATGCATATGTGCCCACATCTGTAATTTCTAAGAGAGAGAGAGAGAGAGAGAGAGAGAGAGAGAGAGAGAGAGAGAGAGAGAGAGAGAGAGAGAGAGACCTAGATCATGAAAAAGAGGTCCACAAAAATAACCATTTTTACATGGACTTTTCTCTCTTACCATTTCATCAATTTAAAGATGATGACAGTTGTGAATGCAGAAAACTAGCCATGTCCATGTGGAATCTCCTGTTTAGAATGGTGGTAATGTTTACGTTTACATTGTGTAGTCATTATTGTTTAGTTATTGTATTTTGTTTGATGATGTGTTCTTCTTTGACCGATGAGTATCAAAGTGACAATGATCATTCACCCACACGATCCACCAGCCAGATCTCACATGTGGTCATCATACAATGAATGGTTCAGGAAAGTTATTCACTCTTATAGTGCTAGAGATCCTGATTTACACAATTTCACATCAATAGACAGGACTTCTTTCCCTCACAGCTCATTGGAGCCGTTCTTTACCCCAGGGCTGATCAACGTCCACTGCAACATGTATCACTGAATCACGATATCACAGATGTGTGACACATAGCGGGCAATTTCTATGTGCATGTTTTAAAATGCGTAACAGACTGACCTTCATCCCCCATCTTACTACTAAATCAATCTTCTTCACCCTTTCCACCTTATTCTCACCCATAGGAATCATGTCAAATTTGACAGACACAGTTACAGCATTCATTTCGCTAAACATTGCACACAAAAAAACAAACATTGTGGTGAATTGGGGAAACGATGTAGAGGTAGGGTGTGGATGGGGAGGTACGTGTGTTGGGCGTGGGGATGGAGGAAGGGTTCGTACTTTCCTTAATGCTCCTTTCCTAGTTTGGTCACTTTGATTTCCTTTGAATTCTTTTACATATGAATATGTTTTATTTTATTCCTTTTTGACTTATTTTGATTCTCCTCACCCTGTAAATATGTTTTTTGCCATTTCTACTCATTTAATCTCTCTTTTCTGAGTCGGCTTACATTACCACCACCTCCACATGTTTTTTTTTTCCATTCCTCCTCGTCGATTTAACTTGAATTAGAAATGCTTCAAATCTATTTCTTTTGTTTCTTCTTAACCAGTCTCCTTACCAGCTAAACTCGCATTAATTTTCATGCTTAAATAAATTCTTCATTGCCCAGATGGCTTTCGACACATTCTGTTTCAAAAACCTCCTTGTTCAATTATTCTGCATTTTCTCTGCTTCAATGTTTCAGAAAAAAACATCCTTCCTCTCTATCTTTGTTTGTTTTTGCTTTTGTTATGTTTAGTTTGAGTTCCACCTACTCCTACATCATTTTGTGTTTTACAATAATTGCATTCCTCCCCCATTTTTCAAGTAAGTGCTCCTCCTTACCGACGCCCTTGGTCCCTCCTCATCCTCTTCCTTCACCTTCTGTCCTCTTCTCCCTGTCCTTTGAATCCTTCACCTTCTGTCCTCTTCTCCCTGTCCTTTGAATCCTTCACCTTCTGTCCTCTTCTCCCTGTCCTTTGAATCCTTCACCTTCTGTCCTCTTCTCCCTGTCCTTTGAATCCTTCACCTTCTGTCTTCTTCTCCCTGTCCTTTGAATCCTTCACCTTCTGTCCTCTTCTCCCTGTCCTCTGAATCCTTCACCTTCTGTCCTCTTCTCCATGTCCTTTGAATCCTTCACCTTCTGTCCTCTTCTCCCTGTCCTTTGAATCCTTCACCTTCTGTCCTCTTCTCCCTGTCCTCTGAATTCTTCACCTTCTGTCCTCTTCTCCCTGTCCTTTGGATTCTTCACCTTCTGTCCTCTTCTTCCTGTCCTTTGAATCCTTCACCTTCTGTCCTCTTCTCCCTGTCCTTTGAATCCTTCACCTTCTTTCCTCTTCTCCCTGTCCTTTGAATCCTTCACCTTCTGTCCTCTTCTCCCTGTCCTTTGAATTCTTCACCTTCTGTCCTCTTCTCCCGTCCTTTGAATTCTTCACCTTCTGTCCTCTTCTCCATGTCCTTTGTATTCTTCACCTTCTGTCCTCTTCTCCCTGTCCTTTGAATATTTCACCTTCTCTGTCCTCTTCTCCCTGTCCTTTGAATTCTTCACCTTCTGTCCTCTTCTCCCTGTCCTTTGAATCCTTCACCTTCTGTCCTCTTCTCCCTGTCCTTTGAATCCTTCACCTTCTGTCCTCTTCTCCCTGTCCTTTGAATCCTTCATTCTCCTTTATATCATCTTTATTTTTGCTTCCTCCTCCTCCTCCTCCTCCTCCTCCTCCTCCTCCTCCTCCTCCTCCTCCTTCTCCTCCTCCTCATTAGCGTCGTCGTGGGTGTTGTTGTTGTCGTCGTCGTCATTATCATCATCACTTCGTGTCTTTTTGTTCATTGTTTTTCTTTTTTTCTCCCTTTTTTCTTCCTCTTGTAATGATGATAATAATAAGAACAACAATTTAAATAATAATAATAATAATAATAATAATATAGTTATTATATTATATCATAACAAAAAATTATAACTATCATTATGGTTCATTATTGTTATTATCATTATCATCATCATCATCATTATCATTGTCACACTAGCACAAATACACGCAAGCACTCATGATAGCATTTACCTCGTGGGCACGCAATCACTCCAGACAATCAGAAGGCACAACTACACTTCCCTTTTCTTCTCCCCCTCCTCCCTGGGGGACAATTTACTGAACAATGATCAGCAACACAATCCAAAATAATACTTGATCAATACACGATATTCTTTTACAATTTCTTCATTCAGTCACTCCTTCCTAGAGAGCGGGGGGGGGGGGGACAAATATTCCACATATCATTTCATTATAATCAATTTCTTTTCAATGATTCTCTCCTTCCCACTGGAGGGACAATTCGCCAGCTTCCAAAAACAATGAGATGGCTTACAATTCAGAAAAAATGTCCAAGACACAACCCAGGAGAACAGTAAGTAATGATGATAGACCAGCACGACGTTCGTTCAACTCATGAACTTCTTCCACGACTGCCGCAGTCGCTGTTCACTTCTCGTCTACATTCTCCAGCCACTGGAGACAGGCGGGTGCTGCCTCAGCTACCCAGGAACTCTCTCTGGTTTCCTTTACTCTAAGACATCTAGTGCTGCCACAGCTACCCAGGAACTCTCTCTGGTTTCCTTTACTCTAAGACATCTAGTGCTGCCACAGCTACCCAGGAACTCTCTCTGGTTTCCTTTACTCTAAGACATCTAGTGCTGCCACAGCACGGGGGGCTGAAACACGAATGAAGTTCGTGTAAGTAATCTATTTGAGGATTTAAATGATAAATTCTTTTTTTCTCTCTGTAGTTTATACCTTGTTTCTTTTCTCCCGATCTGTCTATACTTCACCTGGTAATTGCAGGTCACAGGTGCGTTCCCCTTCCGTTCAAAGCCACCTGTCTGGTCAACGTCTCCAGGCCATCTCTTGGCGATACCTTATTCTGTCTTCCTTCACTCCTCCTGAGTACGTATTCAGTGATCGCTACACATGACCAGCCCCTGGTTAACTTTGGCCAATGGTCAACCTTCATCCATTTCACTGAGTGATTCACCCAATGGTCAATCTTCACCCATCTCACTGTGTGATTCACCCAATGGTCAACCTTCATCCATTTCACTGAGTGATTCAGCCAATGGTCACCCTTCATCCAGTTCACTGAGTGATCCTCACAGCTATTAGGGACACAGTCCACACTGGTTAGGCCAGGTGAATTTATCTCCTTTAACCCTTTCCTTTTTCTTTCACCTTGGGAAATGATTCATATCAAACAAGTCTATATGTGATGGAACGTCACATGTTCCATGTGAGGTTACGTCAATGACAATCATCATCATCATCATTCTTCTTCTTCTTACTGTTATCATTATTGTCATTATTATTATTATTATTATTATTATTATTATTATTATTATTATTATTATCATTATTTTTTTTTAATATTATTTTTTATTATTACTACCATTATCATTGTTGTAATTGTTGTTGTGAATAATAATGATGGTTATTATTATAATAACACCAACAACAATAATTCTTTTAATAATAATAATAATAATAATAATAATAATAATAATAATAATAATAAACAATCATCATCATCGTAATCATAATAATAATATAAATGATGATGATGATGATAACTATAATAATAACAATAATAATAATAATAATAATAATAATAATAATAATAATAATAATAATAATAATAATAATGATGATGATAATGATAATAATAATAATAATGGCTGTCATCATCATCATCACCATCATCGTTACTTTCTTTCTTCTTTTTCTGGTTCTCTGCTTCTTACTAAAGCTACGTTATCATTGCAATCATCATTATGATTACTGTCTTTGGTATTTGGCAACACCTCTGCAGTTTTACATAGTTCTGTACACATCTCCATTTAAGGTATAATACGGGAGAAACGTCACCCTTAAATGACGTCATTTTCTACAATGACGCGCTTTTAGGGCAGTGCAACAGACGACCGGTTCATCCATACCAGTTCAGGACGCCTGACCGTGCTGAAAAAAGATCTAACTGTGATGTGTAGGGCCAGTGTATGAGGCTGATGTCTTCAACATGTCTCTTCTGATTTGATCGGTGCTCCAACAGAAGCAGGGATAAACCTGGGGCGCCCAACGTAGACTACAGACCACTATGGCCAATTTCTGGCCAACCTGAAGTTTAGGCACTGCCAGTATATTGTAATCAGACTGCCCCAGGATTCTAATGGAAGGTGTTGACCATGTGAAAGAGTATAAAACATTAATGTGATGATTTAGGCATGTGTCAGTTGAGCTCTGTGCCTGGCCAGCTGGCAGACTAAAGATGACTCAACCTGTGTGGTGGTGTTGCATGCAGGGGGTGGAGTTGAATTGGGAGGGAGGTGGGAGAGGCTGAAAGGGTGTGTATGGGAGGAGGGCGGGTAGTGGGTGGAGGGGGAGGGAGGTGGGAGAGGCTGAAAGGGTGTGTATGGGAGGAGGGTGGGTAGTGGGTGGAGGGGGAGGGAGGTGGGAGAGGCTGAAAGGGTGTGTACGGGAGGAGGGCGGGTAGTGGGTGGAGGGGGAGGGAGGTGGGAGAGGCTGAAAGGGTGTGTATGGGAGGAGGGCGGGTAGTGGGTGGAGGGCAATAGGAGTAATTCAGTTTACTGTTTTCGCTCATTTCTCAATGGCGTAGAGGCTGAAGAAATGTTCCACCATCATGCCAATGTAAAATGTGTAGCTTTGTTAATACATTTACCACTGGGCATTTTAATAAAAATGAAATTAACATAAGCCTTGATCTTTTGCCAAATACAAGGTGTGGCTAGAGGAGTGAAATTGGAATTCATGGGACCACGATCTTCGATACTTGGTTGCTTTTATTCCTGCTTTCTCCCCATCATGTAGTTGGTCTGTAAATGAGGAGAGTGGCTTTAATCATAAAACAGCCTGCATGTATTGCAAATGCCAGATAAACATAAAAACTGGTTTATTTTGACTGACTGGACTTGGTCTTTCTCTCTCCCTCCCTCCCCCCCCTCTCTCTCTCTCTCTCTCTCTCTCTCTCTCTCTCTCTCTCTCTCCTCTCTCTCTCTCTCTCTCTTCTCTAATGTTTAATGGAAAGAAGCTCTCTTATAAGGGAACGTTATGAACTGGGGTTTCAAGTAAATGTCATATGTCCTTAGCAGCAAGATCGTCAGTTCCGATACAGCTTAAGTCTATGTAGACTCGAAGCCTCTCGTCGTACCACTCTTTCTGAAACAATTTGGGAGGGGCGGTGGGAGCGGGAAGGGGAGGGAGTTGCTTGAAACTACCCAGTTGTTCGTCTGCCACGGTTTCTCGCTCTATCTGGTCTTTCCTTCTGCCTCTCTGTTCGTGCATTTGTCTGTCTGTCAGTCTGTCTGTCTGTCTGTCGTCTGTCTGTCTGTCTGTGTCACGGCAGTTTTGTTCATTTTCAGTTTTTTCTTCACTTTGCATTTAAGGACGAGAGAGTTTAATTAGGACAGTATGCCTGTGAAGCCTTGGCCAACTAGGACAAACTCACATGCCTAGTTTTGTTCATTTGGGCCTGTGTTCGTGTTTGTTGCATGCCTTTTGTGCTAGGGTTGTACTTTGCTATCTGTAATGTGTTTGTTGATTGATTATTGTATTGAACAGTGGTCTGTTAACTTGTGTTAGCTTGCTAGGTAGAGAGGAGTCAGTTGGTGTTCAGTTCCCTCTCTGCTACAGTCGGGTTGCAGTTAGGGTGGTTAAAGCCAGTCTCTGGTTAATGATTTTACCTGTTGTTGGACTTTGTGTCCTAGAGGTGAAAATAGTTTTCTATGTGTCTATGTTAGTATTGTAACCTTCTATACCTCTCAGTCGGTAGGGGTAGGTTGCATTTCTGTTCTTATGTGTGGTGCTTCCAGTCATCAGTATCCAGAACCATGTGTCCTATGTATCCTTGTTTAGTCCAAGGCATGCACACCTATTATTGACTAGCCTGGTTAGGTGGATTGTATATAATAAGCAAATAGCTATAAGGCATGGATATTTATGGATAAATGCTTGTTGTTTGTGTGCAACAGCTCAGACCCATATTGAGGTGTTTTTTGCATGTAAACATATTTTGGAAATTCTTCTTCTTCCGATCTTGCAAGAAAAAACATAATAAAGTTTGTACAGATATGACGTAACCAATGATGTAAAAAAGATTTACGTCAATTTTGTGTGTGGTAATCGGGCGTTTTTAAGAGAGGAGAAGAAACGGACGGACCTTGTGTCCAGCCTGGCATTGGATTTGTTGTTTTTTCTGTTTATTCATCCGTTGCTATTGCCATCGGGAGATGTCAGTGGTTCGTCTGTGATGCTGTAGGTATGGAAATTTGATGCAGCCGGATTCTTTTTGTGGTTTAGCGTGAATTACCGTGCTTTATGAATCTGCGGTTCTTCTTCTAAGGATTGCTGCGTTTTGTGAATCTGCGGTTCTTCCTCTAAGGATTGCTGTGTCTTGTGAATCTGCAGTTCTTCCCCTAAGGATTGCTGTGTCTTGTGAATCTGCGGTTCTTCCTCTAAGGATTGCTGTGTCTTGTGAATCTGCGGTTCTTCCTCTAAGGATTGCTGTGTCTTGTGAATCTGCGGTTCTTCCTCTAAGGATTGCTGTGTCTTGTGAATCTGCAGTTCTTCTTCTGAGGATTACTGTGTCTTGTGAATCTGCAGTTCTTCCTCTAAGGATTGCTGTGTTTTGTGAATCTGCGGTTCTTCTTCTGAGGATTGCTGTGTTTTGTGAATTTGCGGTTCTTCTTCTATGGATTGCCGTGCTTTGTGAATTTGCGGTTCTTCTTCTGATAGTTCGACGTGATTTATTGTGCTTGTTGTGTGGAAACCCTGTTTTCGTCTTCTTCATCGCTTGTGTTTGTGACCAGCTGTGTTCTTCTGGGGTTCGACGTTGGTTACTGTGTTTTGTGGGACTATAGTTCAGTTGTGTTCGTGGGTGGCTTGGCGCCGTGTGGGTTCCCTATTGGTGTTATATGCTGTTATCACTTACATCATTCTTCGTTTTGGAACGTTATTCATTCTGCAATATCTTCTGTGGATCCCTTCTTTGGTGCGCACTTGAAGTTTTAAATAATTTTATGTCGTGTAATACTATGTTGTTTCCTTGGTGCTGCCTCGGGCAGCGCTACGTGGGTTTATTTTGTAATTGGTGTGTGTGATGCGCCATGATGTTTTGTTTGGGACGTGAATGTGTGAATGAAAGAGAATAAAATTGTGAAAGATATCTGTTCAAAGATTTCTCATGTAGTTAGTGAAAGGGGGCGCTAGAGCTGATAGGTCTATTTCTCTGTCTTTCCACTCCAGTTCAAGTCTTAGCGAGCTTGACAGTCTGTCTCTCTCACCCCCTTCTCTATCTCTCTCTCTTTCTCTCTCTCTCTCTCTCTCTCTCTCTCTCTCTCTCTCTCTCTCTCTCTCTCTCTCTCTCTCTCTCTCTTTCGAGTGCAGTTCACGAGTGAGCATGATGGGGGCATGACAAAACTGTACCTTTCTTCTGTCACTCAGACTCCCAAACGTCACCATGGCAACAGGAGGGCCACCTTCTCCTCAACCTGGACACCCTGTGAACTCACGCACCGACTGTCCCTTGTGTGGGTCCCTTTGTCTGGGCCCCGTCATTCTGCCGTGTAGAGACGTCATCTGCCGGAAATGTCTTCATGGCATGCTACAAGAGCGGGGCCTGAAACTTGCTTGTCAGCAGTGTGGTCAACAACTGGGCCTGCCAAGGGGCCGGAAAGTGACTGTCATCAACCTTGTCCAGCAGATGGGGACAGACCCTGTCCTGGAAAGGTTGGTCTTTCAAGAGTTGAATAAAGCCACAGATGTCCGATGTCTGCACTGCCCCAACAAACAGGCTGTCAGTGTTTGTCTGGACTGTCAGGAGTATTACTGTGATGTCTGCTCAGGTATTCATTACAGGAGTGGATTCACAAGTGACCATGTTCTTTACCGGCTGTCCCAGGATATGCAGAATTCTCCTGCTGCTGCACGTGCCACACCCACATCCAGCCCTGGACGCTCTTCCGCCATGTCCACATCATCCCTGGACAGTATTCGTAACCTCCCTGACCCCCAGTCAGGTGTTAAGTCTAGGGGTGTGAAGGAGTGGAATGAGTGGGTGAGGAAGCAGATGGCTTTGTTGCAGGAAGCTTCCCGAGAAAAGCTGAAAGTGAAAACCATCCTGCTGGACATCCTGTCTTTAGGGCAAGAATTGCTGAATGGCGTCCTGGCAGATGAAGAGCTCCTCGACGCCTACCAGCACTTCTTGCCTCGTTTTAACGTCATCCAACGTACAGACACCGGCATTTATGTCATCCAAGAAACAGGTTCCGATGTCAGCACAGAAGTGAAGACAGAGGCCTTGGAGAGGCGTCTGTGTGGCGTCAGGCAAGGTCGTCACTGCCCCGACCCGGACACAGTGGAGACGATCAGGACCCAACTGGATCAGATGTTACACTTTGCTGGTTAGTGTTGAATAGGACTGTAAGCATATGGATGGAAAGGAGAGAGAGAGAGAGAGAGAGAGAGAGAGAGAGAGAGAGAGAGAGAGAGGAGAGGAGAGAGAGAGAGAGAGAGAGTCTGTCTCTCTCAATTAGAAATATGCCTGGGATTTGTCTGTCTTTCCATTGCCCTCATATTTCTATTGGGTGGTTACTAGAAATGTTCATGACACATGATAATGACATAAATCTGAAAACGAAGAAGAAGAAGAAAAAGAGGACGATAATGATGACAGAAAAGTTGATGACGACTGACACTGTTCATAATGATACACTGTGTAGGTGACACTGTTCATAATGATACACTGTGTAGGTGACACTGTTCAGAGTGATACACTGTGTAGGTGACACTGTTCAGAGTGATACACTGTGTAGGTGACACTGTTGAGAATAATACACTGTGTAGGTGACACTGTTCAGGATGATACACTGTGTAGGGTGACAGACTGTGTGTGGTGATAACTGTGTGGGAGATATCTTGTGTAGGGTGACAGACTATGTGTGGTGATAACTGTGTGGGAGAAATCTTGTGTAGGGTGACAAAATGTTCAGGAGCAAAGAAAAAGCTCTTTGCAGAGTGTAAAAAAGGGGACGAAATCACAAAGTGACAACATGTCCACAAGAGACACAATGTTCCAGGATGACAAATGTCTGACATGAAAATCTGTTCAGCGGTTTCAGAATGTGCAGGGCTGTTACAGTATCAAGAGAAGACAAAATATTTCGAGGCACAAAATTGTCACAGCTGACAGAATGTCTAGAATTGACAAAATGTGCGGGAGTCATGGAATATTCAAAAGTGAGAGAGTGTGCAGAAATGCGATAATGGCCAGGGGCTAGTAAATGTCTGGTCTGACAAATTGTCGTTTGGGTGACGAAATGCTCAGAAAACAAAAGATCCATGATTAACGCAGTGCTCGGATGTGAAAAATCTCCAGGTAATATAACTAGGTGCCCACGGCTTTTTTTTAGATAGTGGCAAAGGCTGCAACATGTTATAGAGGTAACAAAATTCCCATGATAACAAAGGGCCCATTGTTAACAAGATGTCCACAGATGACAGAATGCCAAGGGTAACAAAACATCCAAATGGCATAACATCCAAAGCTAAATGTGCCTATTAATGACAATGTGTCTAAGAGTGACAAAATGTTCATTAATAACCAAAACTTCAGCGATTATGAAATGGTCGGAGATGACAAATTGTCAAGATGAGAAAATCTCTGTTGACAACCAAATGCCCAGTGGTGACACAATATCTAGGGGGAGCAGAATGGGCAGTGGTGACACAATATCTAGGGGAAGCAGAATGGGCAGTGGTGACACAATATCTAGGCGAAGCAGAATGGGCAGTGTTGACAACCAAATACCCAGTGGTGACACAATATCTAGGGGAAGCAGAATGTCCAGTGGTGACACAATATCTAGGGGAAGCAGAATGGGCAGTGTTGACAACCAAATGCCCAGTGGTGACACAATATCTAGGGGAAGCAGAATGGGCAGTGTTGACAGCCAAATGCCCAGTGGTGACACAATATCTAGGGGGAGCAGAATGGGCAGTGGTGACACAATATCTAGGGGAAGCAGAATGGGCAGTGTTGACAACCAAATACCCAGTGGTGACACAATATCTAGGGGAAGCAGAATGTCCAGTGGTGACACAATATCTAGGGGGAGCAGAATGGGCAGTGTTGACAACCAAATGCCCAGTGGTGACACAATATCTAGGGGAAGCAGAATGGGCAGTGGTGACACAATATCCAGGGGAAGCAGAATGGCCAGTGTTGACAACCAAATGTCCAGTGGTGACACAATATCTAGGGGAAGCAGAATGGGCAGTGCTGACAACCAAATGCCCAGTGGTCACACCATATCTAGGGGAAGCAGAATGGGCAGTGCTGACACAATATCGAGGGGAAGCAGAATGGGCAGTGCTGACACAATATCCAGGGGAAGCAGAATGTGCAGGGTTTACAAGATAAAAAGAGGAGATTAAGATTTCCAGGGGACTACATCATGTACTTCAATGGGAAAAAAACGTCCAGTGGTGACACAATATCCAAAGTGTCCATGAGTGACAACTTCCCCATTTAAGGCAACGAAATAATCAGGGATAGCAGAATTTCTAGTCGTGACAAAGTATCCAGTGGCAAAAATATGTCCAGTGGTGACAAATTATCCAGCTGTAACAACATATCCAGTGGTAACAAAATATCCAGCGGTAACAAAATATGCAGAGGTAACAAAATATCTAACGGTAACAAAATGTCCAGAGGTAACAAAATTTCAGGCGGTGAAAAAATATGCGATGGTAATAAAATGTCCAGGGGAAACGAAATGTCCAGGGTGTCTAAACTTACAGAAAACAATCCTGACATACAGCACAGACGTAACACGTTGGTAACGATAATGATGATGATGATGATGATGATGACGACAGGGATAACAATGATGATGATGATGATGATGATGATGATGATGATGATGTTAATAATGATCACTAATGATGATGATGATGATGATGATGATGATGACAATGATGATGATGATAATGATGCTCACTGACAATGATGATGATGATGATGATGATGATGATGATGATGATGATGATGATGATCATATTGTTAATGATGATGATGATGATGATGATGGTGATGATGATGATGACGACAACAACAACGACGAAAACAACGACGTTGATGATGGTGACGGTGATGGTGATGATGATGATGATGATGATGCTCACTGATGATAATGGTGATGATGATGATGATCACTGATGATGATGATGATGATGATGATGATGATGATCACTGACAATGACGATGACGATGACGGAAACAACGATTATGATGATGACGACGACGACGACGACGACGACGAGATGATGATGATGATGGTGAAGATGTTAATGGTGATGGTGATGATGATGATGATGATGATGATGTTATTAATGACCACGACGACGACGATGAAGATGATGATGATGATGATGATGATGATGATGATGATGATGATGATGATGATGACTAACAATGACGACGACGATGACGGAAACAACTATTGTGATGATGATGATGATGATGACGACGACGACGACCACGACGACGCCGATGATGATGATGATTGTCACGACCGACCCCTGGAGGTCTGCCCTGACAAGATCAGTTTAGATGGGAGTGAAGGGAGTGACTGACCTCACACGCCTCGCAAGAGCCCACACAAGAAAGATTACGATACAACACCCCATTTATTCACATCAACACACACAATCGCAAATAAATATTTCAACACACGCACCATGCACAATCACAATCAAGCATTCCAACACACACAACATGCACAATCACAATCAAGCATTTCAATATACGACATACACAATCACAATCAAGCATTTCAACACATATGACATATACACAATTATAAATAAACATTTCCAGCACCCATCCCTTTCCACACCCCTGCCTCTCCCAAGTCTACTGGGAGCACCCTGTCGCACTAGGTGCTCCAAACCGGGTCGGTTCTTGAAGAGAGTCGTTCAAGGCCGACACCCTTGACACACACAAACAGACGGTGGAGAGCGCGTCCCGGGGGGGGGGGGGGGGGGGACGTGGCGTTGTTGCTGGAGGTCCTGGACGGGGATCAGGACCGGCCAGTCAAGTCCACGGGCTTTTCCACCAGTACGTGGCCTCAACCAGTGCGTGGTCCCAACCAGTGCGTGACACCAACCAGTGCGCGGTACCAACCAGTGCGCGGTCCCAACCAGTGCGTGACACCAACCAGTGCGCGGTACCAACCAGTGCGCAGTCCCAACCAGTGCGTGGCCCCAACCAGTGCGTGGCACCAACCAGTGCGCGGCACCAACCAGTGCGCGGTCCCAACCAGTGCGTGGCACCAACCAGTGCGTGGCCCCAACCAGTGCAAGCTCCGGATGAAGCCCCGGAGGAGGGAAAAGGTAAATGGGAGGAAAGAAGAGAGGAGGGAAGGGCACTGGAACCCCGCAGTCAGTACAGTCTGACCCATGCTGTTAAATCCTAACAGCCACTCGCATGATGGGCGAGGGGAGGTCTACTAAATACACCAACAACACCAGCTCAACACAGACCTGAGCATAACACAGCAAACCAATCAAATCAGGAATGTTCGTTAAAGTCTTCTCACACGAAGCAGGTAAGAGACTGCATTAAATTAACAGGCTATAAAACAAATATGAATTATCTTCATCCTTCTCTCACTCACGTTTAACATTTTCCTTTCTTAGGAACTGAACTAATCACTTTACATCTGCCACCACATTTGCCAATAATAATAATTCAATGGCACAATTATCCCCACATTTTATATCAATATTTCAATGCATAAACAAATCTCCAACCACACATCTAAACGACTAGTCATGCGTACGCACGCTCGCGAACATAAAACTCGTTCTCCTTGCACACACAAACAGACGGTGGCCGAAGAATAAGAGTCCGGCGAATGTGACAGGGCGGACGAGCGAGACCAAGCAAGTACCAACCCTGAATCACCAGGTTCTCTTCCATCCCCACCGACTACCACATCACCAGATGCATAAACAGGAGAAAGAATTTTGGATATAATTTAGAATGGCCAGGTTAAAGATTGAATTAACCAGAGAAAAGGTCTCAAACAATATTTCTTTTACAATTTTGAAAACAAAAGAAAATTGCGCAAAAGAGAAGAATAAGCCGGCTAACAACAAAAAAACCAAAACAAACAAACCACGAAACTGATGCTTACCAGCTACCCGTGGGTGACCCAGAAGAGGCGGGTCAAACGACTCTCTCTGCCCTCTGTCCAGTCGAGAGGACAGCAGCGCAGATGCGGAAAAAAGATGAAGTGATGTCTCCCCCCTGCAGGCCGACTGTAGGAAATGAAGGTACCGACTGTACCTTTGACGAAATGGTGAAGAACCAGGACCGGAGCAGGCGCTCCCAGAGACATCTTCCGCTCGAGTGAAGAGAAAACCTGCCTAAGCGATGGCGGCCAACATGCCACGCTACGTCACAGAGTGAGCATACCTCAAGCTAAAAGAAATGAAGCACGTGCGACAGGTAAAAAGACAGGCGAGAGGCCGATAGACAGCAAGTTCGAGAGAAAGGTACCAGCCACCCGTGAACCTGCAGGATGAATTGCACGGGCAGTGGAATTAGAGAGAGAGAGAGAGAGAAAGCAAACCGAACTTGAGCTGAACTACACCAAGGTGCAACCGCACCACAAGCCACATTAAGGGACGGATACACGACAACAGCAACGACAATAAACAAATGAACAATTCCACCACCCTAGATGGGTCAATCGTCGTAGACCTTGTGACAAACTCGTGACAAACCCCCCTTCTAAAAGCATCTGTTTCTCTGAGATACAGTGCTCCTTTGAACCTCGACGCATGTGCAAATTCACAACAATGGGACCGAACCCAACCCTCTGTGATCGACAGAGTACGATAACTCCAATACAAACATTCCACGATAGAATCACACAGGGAAATACATAATACTACATTTATCAAACAACTAAGCAAACCTTCCAACAATGAAAGTAACAATCCGAACCATTGGTGATTCACTATCGTTAACACCACTGAAGTGAAAACTGTCACTACACCTGATACAGAAACAAAAAGGGGATATAACCCTGGTTGAGGAGAAGTGTCCCTCTGACTGATTTTCCAATGTGCTGACTACGGAGCTCGGCTAAGATAGTCAGCATCCGTATTACTGGAACCCTTGATATGGCGAAAATGACTCTGCAGTTCCACTGCCTAACTCATGAGTCGACGACTGACTGGCCGGATCCGGTCCAGGCACTGGAGAGGATGATGATCGCTCTCCAGTACAAACTTCCGGCCGTACTTCTTCTTGGGCACGCCAGTGCGTGTCCAAATCTGCCGGAGAGCTTCAGCAATAGTAGGGGTATCGATAGTCCTAAGCGGGGCAGCCTCTGGGCATCGAGTCGCATAGTCTTTCCGCTACCGAAAGGTAGCAGTGACCGCGATTGGATGGTGGATTAATGGGTCCCACCAGGTCGACCCCAACCTTGCTGGATGGCTCCCCAACCCGTGGCACTGACCCAAGGGGAACACGCTTCAAGCGACCCTTAGGCGTTGTCCGTTGGCAGACATCACAACTGCGGCAGTACTGCCTAACCTGAGAATTCATCCCTGGCCAGAAGAAGTCCTGTCTTACCCGCTCAAGAGTCCGCTTTGAGCCCATATGACCTGCCATAGGTGAATCATGGGCCTGCCAGAGAACAGATTCTCTCAAGCTTTGGGGGACAACTAGTTGCTTGGCTACCCGATCTGCCCGAGTGAAAACCCTAAAGAGGATCCCTTGTGGAGCTTGAAGCTCACCTTGGCGTGTCGGGCAGACTGAGCGGGACGATCCACCAGTTGTCGCAGGCGTTGGACATCCAAGTCCCTGGCCTGAAGGTGGACCATGGTAGCAGGGTCGACCCTGGCCAGAACCTCGTCAGAGATCGGCTGTAGAACGGGACGCAATTCCTGCTCCTGCTTCTTAGCTTTGGCGCGTGTGGTAACTCCCACACACGCCTGTACGGGCAGATCCGTAGACACGGACTGACTGCGTCCGTCCGCAAAGGTGATAGTATTCCCTATGAGAAGGGAATACAGAGGTCGCTCCACCGCGATGGCCATACTTCGCCACAGAAGTAGGGGGTGGAGATAGAAATGAGTACAGAAGGACGGGTGGAGGTAAAACCAACCTCCAACCCGCACACATCGTAACTGGCGCCCCGCCGGGCCTCAGGGGAAACCAAATCCTTATCAACAAAGAGCGTTGATGCTCCCGAATCCCTGATGGTGTCGACCAAGGAAGATCCAACAACAGAAAGAAACACCGGGCACTCTGTACCACCAGAAGCTGGGATGGACCCCACGTTAGCCGAGGCACGAGGACGCTGGGAAGGACTAGCCCCATAACTACCGGCGGCTTTAGGGCAATCTTTCCTAATGTGGCCGGGACGACCACAAAGAAAACAGAACCGGGGTGCTGAAATCCCGATGAACTGCCTGCCTTGTTCAACCCGCTAGCAGTCGTCGGCGCCTTATCGCCACTAAATCCTGTGGGGGTCTTCCTGTCCGTGTCTGAGCGATGCCCATATGCTCTACGGGCTTCAGCAAACACCTCAGCAGTATGAATCGCAGCCGCGAAATCCTGTGGTGCTGTCTCGCCTATACGGATCCTCAACTACTGGGGACACAGTGTTGGTCAGCTGCTCGATGAAAATCAGATCCTCAAGCTCCAGCTTAGCCAACTGACGCCAGTACCCTAGCATTTTACGCAGCCTATCTCCAAACTGTACGAAGGTCTCATCGTTATTCTTTTTCATGGACCTGAATTTCCTCCTGTACGTCTCTGGGGTAAGGTGGAAACGCTTACGCAGAGCCAACTGCATGTCTGCATAAGACGTGCCTTCATTTAGAGTGAGCACACACTCCCTTGCAGTACCTGACAATCCAGAAAAAAGGTGCATGGCCTTTTGTTCCTCATGTTATAGGGTGCATACAGATGTAAATTTAACATCGTCCGTGTGTATAGCCACAAAACCGGAAGTCGTGGTCCGTGAAAGAACAAAAGCATTGACGAACGGAAACCGGGCAATTTGAAGCCTGGCATAGACCCGACGACATCGAAGAGGCTGCACACAGTGCCTTAAACGGTTAGTAAGTTGTATGAGATTGTAGACTTTGAAAAGTTTCTTTGATCGTAGACTTTGAAAGTTTCTTTGATCGATCTTCAAATATTTTACCCTGTATGTTTGTACAAGTTGCAGTTTTGTGGGTGCGAACCTTTCAAGCTTTTCAGTTTCGGAAATGGCCATGTGCTAGCCTTGCTACACAAACTCTTTGTTTTCAGATCATTACCATCTCTGTATTGGAAAGAAAATGTAAAATATGTGAAATGTTCAGAATTACCCAGCCATCTAAAGGATTGTGTGGACTACTGTACTTGCAGATTTATTGTTGAAAGACTTTATGAGAAACATTTGACAAAAGTATCACTTTTGCGACCGGGCATGTCGGCAGATTTTGCAACATTGTTGCACATAGCTGACGTCAAAATTTTCCTGGCCCAGAGAAATTTGTCTAAAGGCGGTTCTTAACTAAAGCCTTAATTAATTTTCTGTCTATGTTCCAGTCAACCTTGAACATTGAATTTCTTTTTTTTTTATCCTTTCATTCTTGTGTATTTTGTATGTTGGAATAATGATTAGGGTGATACTTCAGCATAATTACTAAGTCACACCAAACAAGAATTCTTGTCCACAGGATCTTTTGAAGGTGGCTTTTGCCCTAAATTTAATATTCTAAATGGTTAGTCACAAAGGTATACAGCCTCAGATTTAACTGATACATGGCTCAGTATGGTAATAACTGTGGTAAATAATTAAATTCTCTTTTTGTTAGTAGTGTTTGTAATTTCTGCTTGGGAATTGGTCTAATCCTGGTTCAGAGGAGACCTAATTTTGTAAATTTCCGTTTGGGAAATTTTGATTTGGGATTTGTTGCAACCAGTGCAAGGCATTCCACGATTAAATGATCATGGGAAAATCAAGCTAATTTTACCAACCACCACATTGAGGACCAGGTTGGAAAGTCATGGGGAAAAGGGGTGAGAACATTGAAATTGGCTTCAACTGTCTTAGATAAAATGGTGGCTGAAGCCATGACATTGTGGCAAAGTTGTAATTTTCTTGTATGTTTGTTTGGCCCACTCACTGAGTGTTCTGGTCCAGACTTTTGGAAAAAAATCTCTCTCTCTCTCTCTCTCTCTCTCTCTCTCTCTCTCTCTCTCTCTCTCTCTCTCTCTCTCTCTTTGTGTTGATGTATAAGTTTAAAGTTTTGTGGTAAGTGTGTTGAGTTGTGTACTGACAACTACTGCCTATTTAGGTTTGATAATTTCATTTTGTCTTTTTTTTGCCCTTGGTATGACAAATGACTATGTAAATTATAAATCCATAAATAAAGAAAATGAATTGGGTAGGTGTACGCAAGCCTAGTATCCATTGTAAAGTGTAGATTTTGACAACTATTGTCTCCTACATTTACAGTACTGTTTGTTAAGAAGCTGTTTTCTTTGCATGTGTCTATACAGGCTTGCTCCCTGCTGTGTGTGTTGTAGTGAAGATGAATAAACACCTATCACCTTCTAGTCACTGAATTGTTCCATTGAGTGAATGAGCCACACGTTCCAACGAACCAACACCACTCGACCACTTGACTACACTCAGACAATTGATATGAACTAGCCACTTTGTCAAAATGCTCTAAGAACATATCAATGTCCTCACTAGGTCTGAACTCTGGAAGCTTTAACTTTGGGCCTCTAACTCTATCACTTGCCTGTCGATCAACCCCTGATTTACAGATGCGGGAGTCCTCGAAAGAAGTTGTTCCATCTCCTCCCTACGCAGAGCCTCCATCCTGTCTAGCTCTTCCCTACGGAGGGCTTCCTGTCTGACAGCCTCTTCCCTACGCAGAATAGCCTCTTCCCTACGCAGAATTTCCTGTCTGTCAGTCTCCTCTCTGCGCAGAGCCTCCATCCTATCTAGCTCTTCCCTCCGCAGAGCTTCCTGCCTAGCAGCCTCTTCACTACGCTGTGTTGCCTCTTCCCTACGCTGCCGCTCCAGAAACATAAGGACGGAGGCGATGTCCTGGGCAGGATTCACCACTCCCGGCACGGGAGGATGACCCGTTTGACCCGTCCCTTGGGTCTCGACTTTCCCATGAGGAAAGTCCCCCGGGGCATACTCCTTACGAGGGGAAGCATGGAGAGGAGAAGGTTTCGGTCTCTGCGACCCAACAGAAGCCCACAGTTGCTTCGCTATACTTTGACGCTTCCAAGCGGAAGTGCCAGTCGGGGTCTCAACAGGAAGATCCCCCAGCGAAGAAGCAACGAAAGTACTCGTGGGACTATCGGCTACAGCGCTGGAATAAGTATAAGTCACTGTAGTCGCAGTACTGGTACTAATAGTAGGGACTACCTCCTGAAGACCCTTCTTCTTTGACGCACGCGTCGCCATACCACCAACACCGGACGTTGCCATGACAACAATATCCTACGGTTCTCAAATACAGGGGAAAGACAATTCCACTAAAAAGAAACAAATATTTTAGGGATGTGTGTGTGTGTGTGCGGATGTGTTCCGGCTGCTCCCACTCTGGCAACACCGCGCTCCACAGCACGAGCAACAGTGCGGTGGGGCTCACCGAAAAAAAAAAAAAAAAAAAAATCTCCAGGCTGCTCCCACTCTGGCAACACCGCGCTCCACAGCATGAGCAACAGTGCGGTGGGGCTCACCGACAAAAAAAAACAAAATGGCAGACGGAATCCGGAGAGAGGAAAAAGTGACACTAACGTCCGATACACCCACCTGTACTCAATAACCACCCGGTAAAAAAAAACAAAAAAAAAATGGATAACTACAAAACAGGAATGACAGACTGAGTGGCAACAGAAAGGAAAGTCTTACGGCCGTATCTGCATGAGGCACCCGGCGGAGGGAGGTCTGGACGCGGTCGATTCCCCCTGGTCTCACCTCGACTCCCCCCACGCTAGAGTCACCCAGCCAACCACCCACAAACAAACACGACAAACTAACTAAACGTATACAAAATAGATAGAACTGGACAGGTACTCCGCGAAACGAGAGAGAGACAGTCAGAGCCCTTCAGATCCCGGACGAGCCCCACAATTGTCACGACCGACCCTGGAGGTCTGCCCTGACAGGGATCATTTTAGATGGGAGTGAAGGGAGTGACTGACCTACACGCCTCGAAAGAGCCACAAAAGAAAGATTACGATACAACACCCATTTATTCACATCAACACACACAATCGCAAAAAAAATATTTAACACACGCACCTGCACAATCACAATCAAGATTCCAACACACACAACATGCACAATCACAATCAAGCATTTCAATATACGACATACACAATCACAATCAAGATTTAAACACATATGAATATACACAATTATAAATAAACATTTCCAGCACCATCCCTTTCCACCCCCCTGCCTCCCCCAAGTCTAGGGGAGCACCCTGTAGCATAGGTGCTCCAACCGGGTCGGTTCTTGAAGAGAGTCGTAAAGGCCGACCCCCTTGACACACACAAACAGACGGTGGGGAGCGCGTCCCGGGGGGGGGGGGGGGGGGGGGGGGGGGGGGGGGGGGGGGGGGAAACGTGGCGTTGTTGTTTGGAGGCCCTTTGGACGGGGATCAGGCCCGGCCAGTCAGTCCGGGCTTTTCCACCAGTACTTTGGCCTAACCAGTGCGTGGTCCAAACCAGTGTGTGACACAACCAGTGCGCGGTCCCAACCAGTGCGCGGTCCCAACCAGTGCGTGACACCACCAGTGCGCGGTCCCAACCAGTGCCCCGGTCCCAACCAGTGCGTGGCCCAACCAGTGCGTGGCACCAACCAGTGCGCGGCACCCCCAGTGCGCGGTCCCAACCAGTGCGTGGCACCAACAGTGCGTGGCCCAACAGTGCAAGCTCCGGATGAAGCCCGGGGGAAAGGGAAAAGGTAACTGGGAGGAAAGAGAGAGGAGGGAAGGGCACTGGAACCCGCAGTCAGTACAGTCTGACCCATGCTGTTAAATCCTAACAGCCACTCGCTGATGGGGAGGGGAGGTCTATAAATACACCAAACCCAGTCAACACGACTGAGCATAACACAGCCCCAAAAAATCCCAAATTTTGGAATGTTCGTTAAAGTCTTCTCACACGAAACAGGTAAGGAGCATTAAATTAACAGGCTATAAAAAAAATAAGAATTATCTTTCATCTTCTTCACTACGTTTAACATTTTCCTTTCTTAGGAACTGAATAATCGCTTTAATCTGCCACACATTTGCATTAATAATAAATTAATGGACAATTATCCCCACTTTTATAAACAATTTCAATGCATAAACAAATCTCCACACACATCTAAACGACTAGTCTTTCGTAGCACGCTCGCGAACATAAAACTGTTCTCCTTGCACCACAAACAGACGGTGGCGAAGAAAAAGAGTCCGGGAATGTGACAGGGGGGATGAGCGAGACCAAGCAGTACCAACCCTGAATCACCAGGTTTCTCCTCCCACGACTACCACATCACAGATGCTAAACAGGAGAAGAATTTTGGATATAATTTAGAATGGCCAGGTTAAAGATTGATTAACCAGAGAAAAGGTCTCAAACAATATTTCTTTTACAATTTTGAAACAAAGAAATTGCGCAAAAGAGAAGAATAAGCGGCTAACAACAAAAAAACCAAAACAACAAACCACGAAACTGATGCTTACCAGCTACCCGTGGGTGACCCAGAAGAGGCGGGTCAAACGACTCTCTCTGCCCTCTGTCCAGTCGAGAGGACAGCAGCGCAGATGCGGAAAAAAGATGAAGTGATGTCTCCCCCTACAGGCCGACTGTAGGAAATGAAGGTACCGACTGTACCTTCGACGAAATGGTGAAGAACCAGGACCGGAGCAGGCGCTCCCAGAGACATCTTCCGCTCGAGTGAAGAGAAAACCTGCCTAAGCGATGGCGGCCAACATGCCACGCTACGTCCCAGAGTGAGCATACCTCAAGCTAAAAGAAATGAAGCACGTGCGACAGGTAAAAAGACAGGCGAGAGGCCGATAGACAGCAAGTTCGAGAGAAAGGTACCAGCCACCCGTGAACCTGCAGGATGAATTGCACGGGCAGTGGAATTAGAGAGAGAAAGAGAGAAAGCAAACCGAACTTGAGCTGAACTACACCAAGGTGCAACCGCACCACAAGCCACATTAAGGGACGGATACACGACAACAGCAACAACAATAAACAAATGAACAATTCCACCACCCTAGATGGGTCAATTGTCGTAGGCCTCGTGACAAACTCGTGACAATGATGATGGTGAAGATGTTAATGGTGATGATGATGATGATGATGATGATGATGATGATGATGAAAATGATAATCACTGACGGAAACAATGACGATGATGACGACGACGACGACAATGACGACGGCGACGACAGTGATGATGATGATGATGATGATGATGATGATGATGCACAGTGTTGATGATATCAGATGATGATGATGATGATTGTCCACAGATCAAGACAGTTCAGATCTAACCTCCACTACACCAGTTGGATCACCCACCTCCTCCTCCACCCACACCCCCACTTCAGCTCAACTGCGGCCAGCCACCCCCACTACCACCCACACCTTCACCCCCACTGTTGACGTCATGATGGCCACTCCCACTACCACCCACACCTTCACCCCCACTGTTGACGTCATGATGGCAACTCCCCAACGTCTGTTCACAACGTCGCCAACAACAGCAGACGACAGGGAGAAACCCTGGATCATCACCATTGTGTGTCTGCCCAACGACATCCTCGTCATGGCGGACTTCAAGAACAACAAGGTGAAGGTGATGGGCCTGGCTCCCCCTCACACAGTGTCTGCCTCTCTGACCGTTAGGGAAAAACCACGCCGCCTGGCTCTGTTGTCTGATGGCCTGGTTGCCGTGACAACAGGTTCCCCCTGATCTATCTGATCAAAGTGACAGACTCACTGACAGTGACGTCACAGATAAAAACGGTTAGGCGGTATATAGGTGTAGCAGGACATAGTGACGGACGTTTGTTGGTCAGTTGTGAGGAAGATGGCGATGGTCCTGCTGCTGTGCACGTGCTGACCAGACAGGGTCACGTGGTGAGGTCAGTAACTGACAGCACCAGGCTGACAGGACTGAAGGCACCATACTACATCTGTAATGACGGGGACAACCACGTCCTGGTGACTGACTTTCATACACACCCAGTGCACAGGGTGGAGGTCAGTTCTGGCCACGTCACCCACACCTATGACCACACTGACCTCAGGTATCCTAGACAGGTGTGTGCCGACAGGACAGGTGCCATATATGTAGCCAGTGGGGTTGGTCGTTGTATGTTGGTGAGGAACAGAGGGGTCTGTGGAGACGACTGCTGACCTCTGACTTGAGTGACCCAGGGTATATCATTCCTTGGGGGCTGTGTCTGACCAGGACTGGACGTCTGGTGGTGACATGGCACAGTTCTGTTAAAGACAGTGTTGTTGGCGTCTATGACTTGGTGTAAACTTCTGACCTGATCTCACTTAGTGTGTGTGTGTGTGTGTGTGTGTGTGTGTGTGTGTGTGTGTGTGTGTGTGTGTGTGTGTGTTCATCTGTCCATTCATCTGTCTGTCTGTCTTTCTTCATCCTTCTTTTTGTTTGTCTGTTTACATGTCTGTTTACATGTCTGTTTTATGTGTCCGTTTCTTCTCTGTTTACCTGTTTCTGTACATATCCCTGTGTGTCCGTCTGTTGTCTCTCAGTTTCTCCATCTGTCTGTGTCTCCATCAGTGTGGTTATCTGTTCATCCACTCCCCTATTCAATCCTGCAGTGGATAGACGTTACAGACTGGTCCCGTCACTGACGTAGATCTGATGAAGATCCGTGGAGAACGACACAACCTGGTTCCCTTCTCTCTGCACTGGCTGCACTTTGCCACGTGACGTCAATTCACGTGACGTCATTGCCCGCGTTCAGTGACACCAGTGGTCTGCTGGGCCACAGGGTCTGTTCCAATAACAAAACGTTTTTCAGCTACTGTTGTTGAAGAACGATAACAGAAAACGATGAGGGCGAACACAGAGAGAAGAACTGGAATGATTGGATTGATTAAAAATCAGCTTAATTTCCCACTGGCAAATTCTCCACGAACTACAAAGCTGAGGCAGACGCATTGCAGACAGCAGCGGAGACACTGTGTGCGAATAGAGAGGCCATACATCCCAAAGTCGTCATCTTCTCTGATGCACTGTCAGCGGAGACACTGTGTGCGAATAGAGAGGCCATACATCCCCAAATCGTCATCTTCTCTGATGCACTGTCAGTACTGCAGGCTGTACAGAACCCAAAGAACAAGGACCTCAACCCCTTTGTCTCTGCCCTTGCCAGACTGCAGCAGGCCACTAAACGAACTGTCATTCAGTGGATACCCTCACACTGCAACATAGCAGGCAATGAGGAGGCAGACCGACTGGCAAAGGAAGGAGGACAGCAGGCACAAGAGGAACAGGAAATCTCCTATGAAGAGGCCAAGACGATCATCAAGGAGAAGCAGAGGAAAAGATGACTTCAGCTACATCCAGATTATAACCAGACAGATCCTACTACCTCCTACCCAGACCAGACCAAGTAAACATTGTGAGGCTGAGGACGGGCCACTCCAGGCTACACCATCACATGTTCACAAGGTTCCGCATTGGCGAGTCTGCAGTGTGCCCTGCGGTACAGCCCCAATGACAGTGGAACACTTCCTACAGGACTGTCCAACACACCATAACCTGAGAGCAAAGACCTGGCCTGCTGACCAACCGATGAGGGAGAAACTCTACGGATCTCTGGAGGACCTCCGCCGGACGGCAGCCTTCATCAGTGCATCGGGGGTTCCTGTCTGAGCGAACGAAGAAGAAGAAGAAGAAGAAGAAGAAGCTTAATTTCAGCGTATTTGGGATTCACATATTGCCGTTTCTGATGTCGTTCGTTACCAAAACGTTCGACAATATGACGTCATACCTGTTTTACGCTCCAAGACGTGTTTATATATGACGTAGTAAACACTGGTGGTATCGGAATATGGCTTTGGTGAATAGAAATTCAAAAGGAGAAAACAAAATGTAATACACTTTGGATTTAAAACATTTCTAAAGTATTGCACTTAAAAAAAAAAAGTGTTTCCTGGTTTATAATCTGCTTGGATTAGAGATCCAAAATCTGCACCGTTAAGAACAAGAATAAAATGAAGAGCACAACGATTAGATTAGTTCATGTTCAACGAATTAAAAAAAAAAAAAAAGAAGACGGTGTCGGCTCTGTTGATTAGAAAGTCAGTCATAGATCTGGATTAATTTGTTGTTGATAGATTCCTTATCAAACGGAAAGGAGCTGGTATGTCACACACACACGCGCGCGCGCTCGCGCGCGCGCACGCACGCACGCACACACACACACACACACACACACACACACACACACACACACACACACACACACACACACGCACGCACGCTCACACACACACACACACACACACACACACACACACACACACACACACACACACACGCAGACACGCACACACACGGAATTACCTACAAATTTCATTATTGATCAAGCTGGACATCTTCAGTTCTTGACAAACTGCTACGGGATGAAATGACGTCAACGCTGAATTAACAATTATTACGTCATCAGCTGAACTCGGCTGTCCATTGAAATGGTGAAGCGTTTCCCGGGAGTCCTCACTGAAGAACGGAGACTGAAAACAACGAAGACGAACGACCAGTTTCCGTTGTAGTCACACACCAAGATGGCGATGTCCAGAGGTCGACAAGACTGTGCTGATTTGACCGACAGTAGATCGTCACATTGGTGGACAGGAATTGGTTGAAAATCACACAGCGAAAAATCCATTAGATACCCCCCCCCCCTCTCTCTCTCTCTCTCTCTCTCTCTCTCTCTCTCTCTCTCTCTCTCTGTCTGTGAGTGTGTGTGTGTGTGTGTGTGTGTGTGTGTGTGTGTGTGTGTTGTGTGTTGTATCATTCGTTGTATCATGACAGAATGGAGGTGTGACGTGACCAACACTTGGACAGTCAGGGACCTGGCCTCGGTCATGAGCAACAGGGCAGAGGCGTTGTAACCAGTCCAGTCCTTCATATTGTCCCTCCAGTCCTTCATGTTGTCCCTCCAGTCCTTCATGTTGTCCATCCAGTCCTTCATGTTGTCCCTTTAGTCCTTCATGTTGTCCGTCCAGTCCTTCATGTTGTCCGTCCAGTCCTTCATGTTGTCCCTCCAGTCCTTCATGTTGTCCTTTCCAGTCCAGTCCTTCATGTTATCCATCCAGTCCATCATGTTGTCCCTCAGTTCTTCATGCTGTCCTCCAGTCCTTCATGTTGTCCATCCAGTCCTTCATGTTGTCCATTCCAGTCCAGTCCTTCATGTTGTCCATCCAGTCCTTCATGTTGTCCATTCAGTCCTTCATGTTGTCCATCATGTCCTTCATGTTGTCCATCCAGTCCAGTCCTTCATGTTGTCCATCCAGTCCTTCATGTTGTCCATCCAGTCCTTCAGGTGTCCATCCAGTCCAGTCCTTCATGTTGTCCATCCGGTCCAGTCCTCCATGTTGTCCATCCAGTCCTTCATGTTGTCCCTCCAGTCCTTCACGTTGTCCATCCAGTCCAGTCTTTCATGTTGTCCCTCCAGTCCTTCATGTTGTCCCTCCAGTCCTTCATGTTGTCCTCCGGTCCTTCATGTTGTCCATCCAGTCCTTCATGTTGTCTATCCAGTCCAGTCCTTCATGTTGTCCCTCCGTCCTTCATGTTGTCCATCCAGTCCTTCATGCTGTCCCTCCAGTCCTTCATGCTGTCCCTCCAGTCCTTCATGTTGTCCTCCAGTCCGTCATGTTGTCCATCCAGTCCTTCATGGTGTCCATCCAGCCCTTCATGTTGTCCATCCAGTCCTTCATGTTGTCCATCCAGTCCAGTCCTTCATGTTTTCCATCCAGTCCTTCATGTTGTCCATCCAGTCCTTCATGTTGTCCATCCATTCCAGTCCTTCATGTTGTCCATCTAGTCCAATCCTTCATGTTGTCATTCAGTCCTTCATGTTGTCCATCTAGTCCAATCCTTCATGTTGTCATCCAATCCTTCATGTTGTCCATCTAGTCCAATCCTTCATGTTGTCCATCTAGTCCAATCCTTCATGTTGTCCATCTAGTCCTTCATGTTGTCCATCCAGTCCAGTCCTTCATGTTGTCCATCCAGTCCAGT
>CM031627.1:51787923-51800423 GCA_018398815.1 Conus ventricosus
CTCTGTTTGATGCTGCATCAGGTGATCTCGATTTTCTCTCATTCTCGAATCCTTTTTCTGTCAACCCCAAATTCTTGGGCATTTTGGGAAACATTCCGTCCTGCGAAAATGATCTAAAAATCCTAGGCTGCAAGCTTGAACTCAACAGTGTAGGATTTGCTTCGTGGCATTATGAGTTTCCTATCACACAGCCAAGACAGAAGCCATTGAGGAAACGGAATGAATTTCACTGTGAAATAAAAACCGTTATCTACAGAGTTTTTCGTCACAATCTAGAATGACGTCAAATTGAAACAGTTTACATCATTTTTAGGCTGACTAACCTCCCTTTCCCTCCCAACCCATAGCATCCGTTTAGAAAAAAAAAAAAAAAAAAAAAAACGGAAGGAAATGAAATTGCCAACCGCAAGATTGGAAAGTGGGGGGGGGCGTTAACAAGGTGTTATACCCTTTGCACAATATTGAACAAAAGGGGGGGTGGGCGTTAACAAGGTGTTATACCCTTTGCACAATATTGAACAAAAAAGTTGGGGGTGGGCGTCAACAAGGTGTTATACCCTTTGCACAATATTGAACAAAAGGTGGGGGGTGGGCAATTTTCACGGACAGAAAAAGAAAACCGAAGTCGTGGTCAGTCGCCAGCCAGTTTGTTTGGACATAAGCTCCAACCCAAATATCCTGGTGTCCAGGCAGACGACTTAAGGTGTTGCGTCAGCCAATTAGGCACAGCGGGAGAGGCTCCATGGAGACAGCACTGTCCGGCAGACGGACTAAGTAGCTCGGCCGACCGTCTCGATAGGTCTGGCCAGACGGGTCTCGGCGCCTGGTCAGACTGATCCGGTTAATTTGCAGGACCAGCGCCACAAGTTAAGTCGGACGTCGCCAGTTGAAGTAGGAGGGGGGAAGGTATTGTGTGGTGGAGGTAAATCAAGCTAATTAATTAAATGACCCATTGACCACCACATAGAGCAAGGCTGGTAGATGTGACT
Organism: Conus ventricosus; assembly: GCA_018398815.1. NCBI lineage: Eukaryota > Metazoa > Mollusca > Gastropoda > Neogastropoda > Conidae > Conus > Conus ventricosus. Next base: position 51,788,913 of record CM031627.1, read on the forward strand.
TGACGGTTTGAACGTCCAATGGAATGAGAGGGGAGGTAACCTCAGTACAAAGCGGGTAAAAAATACTGACCAATGGTACTCACCCTTGGACACATGGGATGATAATAAGAAAGCGATGCATGAGTGAGGGAGAAAGAACAACAGACAGACAGAGAGAGGGAGGTTCTGGGTGTAGGCTCTGCATGAGAGAAAGGCAGAGAGAGATGAGAGGAGTGAACAGAACCGAGTGGAGGCATTAGCACTAGATAAAGTCTGCAGAGGGAAGGACTAAGGAGAGATGTGAGAGAGAGAGAGAGTTGCTGACTGGTTGAAGAGAAAAAAAAGGAAAAGAAAAAGAAAAGAAAAGCAACCATGTCCATTTGATACGATAAAGCAGACTAGAACGAGGAGAGAGAGAGTGCAATGCGTTAATGCAGGAAGAAAGAAAGGAGAACAGATCGATGTCTGATAGTCACTGTTCAATCTGAACCGGGGTTCGACCTCATACCTGGCAGCGCCACTTTCATCAGCAGATCCAACCTGACCAACGCCAGCGGTCTAACCTGACCAGTGCCAGCAGTCCAACCTGACCAGTGCCAGCGGTCCAACCTGACCAGTGCCAGCAGTTGTGTCGTGACTGGTGTTTATGAAAGTGACAGTGAAAAGAAAAGAAAAGAAAAAGAAGAAAAGGAAAGACAGTGATTCGTGAATAGTTTAAGATCACCTGGCCAGGTAAAGTAGAAATCTATTTATACCCGGGTTAGTTAATGATGATTTAGATAACGGTTTTGTGAAGTTCAAGGAAAGTGAGAATGTTTTATTTTGTTTGACTCCATATGCATTGATGTTTCTTTCCATGATTATGTGTAGTAAAGTTATAGACTTTACTAGTGGTTTGATGTGACGAATGCATGATATATGAATGAGATTGTAAACAAGCTGTGAGTGTGTTTGGGCTGTGCGCTAGTCCTTCCTCCACTGACATACCCCGAGGTTGACAATTTATTGGCGAGCCTGCCAGGATATTCTGGCCAATTTATTATAATTGTTCAACTTCTCAGAGAGGAAGCTGGGTGGGATTCAAGTATTGTAATCCTAAGACAAGGTAGTGTCTTACTGTATTTTCCCAAGATAGTTAAATACTAGGCTTGGCATTGCTTCCAAGATAGTTAATACTAGGCTTGGCATTTCAGCCCCAGAGTACTTATTTCGCACAGATTGCCTATAATTCGCTCTCATAGTTGGGTCAGGCGCTAGGCGTCTTATAAAAACTAATTACGTTGTCCCAAGCTAATATTATCATTCATAGGATTGTGCTATTACGTCACTCGTGTCGGTAACACACAGTTTGGCTGTCGTAGTAATAAAATCTTGTTCAAAAAAAAAAAGGAAAAAAAAAAAGGATATAATGGCGGACGAAAAGAACACCCCTATTGAACAACTTGTGAGCGTCACTCGTGATTTAGGCTACTCGGGAGAAGAGTTGCGAGCATTCGTTGAAACCCAACAAAAGATGGAAAGAGATAAGCGAGCGGAAAGACGCCGTGTCGCAGTAGAAATAGCATTAGCAGAGCAGGAAAGGGTTAAAGCTAGCGAAACGCAGGAAACAAAAAGAATAAGGGAAGCGCAGGAAACAGAAAGATTAAGGATTCAGGCTAATGATAATCAGGTTACGCAGGAAACAGAAAGATTAAGAATTCAATTAGAGTTAGAAAAAGTGAGAACACAGAGGGAGACCACTGATGTCGGTAGTTCAGTTTCCGGTGACCCTGTGCGCAGTTATGCCCCCCGACCAAAGTTACCAAAATTCTCTGAAGGAACAGATTCGATTGATGCGTACATCAGTCGTTTTGAAACGTTTGCTACTAGTCAGGGTTGGCCTTCAGAAGAATGGGCAGTCATTTTGTCAGCGCTATTGACGGGTAAGGCATTACAGATTTTCACTGCGCTACCAGCAGACCAACAATCTGATTTTGGTGCTGTGAAGGAGTCTTTGATGAAGGGATTTGACCTCACAGAGGAGGGGTTCAGAAAAAAATTTCGATCAGCTAGACTACAAGCAGGTGAAACGTACACTCAATTTGGTGCACGTTTAGATCACTATTTTGAGAAGTGGTTAGAGTTGAGTGGTACGAAAAAGGAGTTCGCTGAGTTGAAAGAGCTGGTTATGAAAGAACAGATTTTGTCAGGTTGTGGCCCTGAGTTAACTATACATTTGAAAGAGAGACAGCCTGAGACAGCAGGGGAGTTGCTGAAGTTAGCAGAGGTGTACAGGGAGGCACGTTTGGGCACTAAAGTGCAGGAGAAACAGGTGCCAGGCACAGGTGAGAAGAGTGCAAGGAGACTAGGGGAGTTTTCTATAAAGTCTGCAAACCCAGTGGTGGGGCAGAAAGGAGGACAAAGGGACAATAGGTGTTTCATTTGTCACAAGAAGGGACATGTGGCGAGGGATTGTCGCATGAGGTTCCAGAAGGCAGCAGCCTTGCAAGAGGTTGATAAGGGTCGCCAGGGGAAACGACCTGCAGTGGAACCAAAAGGGATCCAATCTGAAGAGGGTGGAGTGCGGCCTATGGCTAGCACTGGACAGCAGTCAGTGTCAGGGATGGAGGGCACTAGGCTGAGTGGTTCATTACCAGTGGAAGAAGGGTGGATTGGCCAGCAGAGGGTGAAAGTGTTACGAGACACTGGTTGTTCATGTGGTGTAGTAAGAACAACGCTGGTCGAGGAAGGGGATTTGACAGGGCAAATCCAGACCTGTACTCTAATCGATGGCACTGTGAAGGAGTTCCCAGTTGCTAAGATAGAAGTACGTACCCCTTACTTCTCAGGCGAGTTGTCTGCGCTGGTGATGGAGAAACCCCTTTATGATTTGATCATTGGAAATATTCCAGGTGCGAGGGATCCAGGGGATCCTGAGTTGTTGACTGCTACAGGGGCAGCAGTTCAAACACGGAGCAAGAAGGAGGAAAAGGTTGATAAGCCGTTAGTCGTTCCAGCAAGGAAGTCAGGCATAGATGTGTCGCCTGATGAGTTTAGGGCAGCGCAGGAACAAGACCCTTCGCTCGTGAAGTCTTGGGAGTTGGCAAGAGGTGGAGAGAAACAGGTGGTTACAGGAGGTGAGACAGAATTTCTGGCGAAAGGCGGGTTGTTGTACCGAGTGTTCACCAAGGGGAAGACAGGCAAGGTGACAACTCAGTTAGAGGTACCAGCAGGTTATCGTGACACTGTCATGTCAGTGGGTCACGAGTCGCTCATGGCGGGTCATCTCGGCACCAGCAAAACAGCTGACCGAATCTTTGATGATTTTCATTGGCCAGGAGCAATGGCAGACATAAAGCGGTTCTGCATGTCATGTGATGTGTGTCAAAGGTCAGCCACAAGAGGGGTGAAGAGGAAAGCGCCGCTTAAACATTCCCCTTTAATTGGCACACCATTCAGGAGAGTGGCTATTGATCTGATTGGCCCAATCTCGCCCTGTTCCAAAGGTGGGCAGAGGTATGAGACATGTAAGGTTGCAAGAGAAAGTTTGCAGGAGGCTAGGGTCGTGCAGAAGAAGCAATATTACAGGAAGGTGAGGAAGCAATCCCTCAAGGTGGGAGATCAAGTCCTGTTACTGCTTCCCACGGATCACAACAAGCTGCTGATGCATTGGAAAGGACCATTCACCATCATTGAAAAGGTAGATCAGGATTACCGAACTGATGTGAATGGGAAACCAAAACTTTTCCATGCGAATTTGCTCCGCAAATATATTCAGCGTGAGAGTCAGCACATAGGCGCAGCTGAAAAACAGCAGGGTGCTGTGCTGGGCAATGGCACTGCAGCCCTACAGGTATCGGGTTCAGTACATCCCAGGTCGACAGAATGTCGGAGCTGACTATTTAAGCCGTGTAGTCTAGCAAGCTGCAACTCAGAGGAAGTCAGTCATATCCGGGGTGCATAGCTACCTTGTTAATAATATGTGTTGATTACAGTTATGTTGAGTGGATATGGGTTCATTCCCATTTGGCTATGGTTCATATTTTCTTTGTGAGACTTGTTCACGTAAATGTAGTTATGTTGGAGCATACAGTCGCTTGTGTAGTAATGCACTGTTTGCGATAAGTGAGGATGGAGATTCCTCAGTGAGGTGTCATGGATCGTGATCATATTAGATTGTGCTTTTCATAATAGTTGTGAAGAGAAGATGTGGCAAATCCGCAGGTAGGGGATTGCATAGGTGCGCACAGAGGTTATCAGAAAATGAGTTGGAAAAAAAAAGGCAGAAGCGCACGTCAATAATAACCCATTGGGGTGATATTTACTACCGATACATGCTGATAATTTGTAAACCGTTGTGTAAATAATTTTGCAAAACCTTGCACGTGTAGCTGTGTTGTCAGTAAATTCGGTTGTTGTCTTTTTGTACCGTTGTTTTGAGACAATGCTGAGCATAGTCTTTTGCAAGGGGGAAATTGTCACAGACAGAAAAAGAAAAACCGAAGTCGTGGTCAGTCGCCAGCCAGTTTGTTTGGACATAAGCTCCAACGCAAATATCCTGGTGTCCAGGCAGACGACTTAAGGTGTCGCGTCAGCCAATTAGGCACAGCAAAGAGGCTCCATGGAGACAGCACTGTCCGGCAGACGGACTAAGTAGCTCGGCCGACGTCTCGATAGGTCTGGCCAGACGGGTCTCGGCGCCTGGGTCAGACTGATCCGGTTAATTTGCAGGACCAGCGCCCACAAGTTAAGTCGGACGTCGCCAGTTGAAGTAGGGGGGGGAAGGTATTGTGTGGTGGAGGTAAAATCAAGCTAATTAATTAAATGACCCATTGACCACCACATAGAGCAAGGCTGGTAGATGTGACTTGATGGTTTGAACGTCCAATGGAATGAGAGGGGAGGTAACCTCAGTACAAAGCGGATAAAAATACTGACCAATGGTACTCACCCTTGGACACATGGGATGATAATAAGAAAGCGATGCATGAGTGAGGGAGAAGAACAACAGACAGACAGAGAGAGAGGGAGGTTCTGGGTGTAGGCTCTGCATGAGAGAAAGGCAGAGAGATGAGAGGAGTGAACAGAACCGAGTGGAAGCATTAGCACTAGATAAAGTCTGCAGAGGAAGGACTAAGGAGAGATGTGAGAGAGAGAGAGAGTTGCTGACTGATGAAGAGAAAAAAAAAAGGAAAAGAAAAAGAAAAGAAAAGCAACCATGTCCATTTGATAAAGCAGACTAGAAGAGAGAGAGAGAGAGTGCAATGCGTTAATGCAGGAAGAAAGAAAGGAGAACAGATCGATGTCTGATAGTCACTGTTCAATCTGAACCGGGGTTCGACCTCATACCTGGCAGCGCCACTTTCATCAGCAGTCCAACCTGACCAACGCCAGCGGTTCTAACCTGACCAGTGCCAGCAGTCCAACTGACCAGTGCCAGCGGTCCAACCTGACCAGTGCCAGCAGTTGTGTCGTGACTGGTGTTTATGAAAGTGACAGTGAAAAGAAAAGAAAAGAAAAAGAAGAAAAGGAAAGACAGTGATTCGTGAATAGTTTAAGATCACTGGCCAGGTAAAGTAGAAATCTATTTATACCCGGGTTAGTTAATGATGATTTAGATAAACGGTTTTGTGAAGTTCAAGGAAAGAGAGAATGTTTTATTTTGTTTGACTCCATATGCATTGATGTTTCTTTCCACGATTATGTGTAGTAAAGTTATAGACTTTACTAGTGGTTTGATGTGACGAATGCATGATATATGAATGAGATTGTAAGCAAGCTGTGAGTGTGTTTGGGCTGTGCGCTAGTCCTTCCTCCACTGACATACCCCGAGGTTGACAGCGTTAACAAGGTGTTATACCCTTTGCACAATATTGAACAAAAGGTGGGGGGTGGGCGTTAACAAGGTGTCATACCCTTTGCACAATATTGAACAAAAGGTGGGGGTGGGCGTTAACAATGTGTTATACCCTTTGCACAATATTGAACAAAAGGTGGGGGGTGGGCGTTAACAAGGTGTTATACCCTTTGCACAATATTGAACAAAAAGTTGGGGGTGGGCGTTAACAAGGTGTTATACCATTTGCACAATATTGAACAAAAGGTGGGGGGTGGGCGTTAACAAGGTGTTATACCCTTTGCACAATATTGAACAAAAAGTGGGGGGTGGGCGTTAACAAGGTGTTATACCCTTTGCACAATATTGAACAAAAGGTGGGGGGTGGGCGTTAACAAGGTGTTATACCCTTTGCACAATATTGAACAAAAAGTGGGGGGTGGGCGTTAACAAGGTGTTGTACCCTTTGCACAATATTGAACAAAAAGTGGGGGGTGGGCGCTTACTAGATACTGGGCGCTAACAAGGCAGTTTACAGTACCTATAAATATCATAGAAACAATTAGAAATAGAACATGAACTAAGGTGAATTTCATACGTATTGGTGTCATAGAAATAACATGAGATAGAGCCTGAACTGTTGTGAACTTTATACGTATTAATATCACCAAATGAAATAATCTTGAACGGGGGTCCGCGTGATGCATGTAAATGTCTCAAGACAAAAACCAAATAAATGTGATTTTTTTTAACAGATTGCAGTATTTTTTCTGTTAGACTGTTGTTGTCAAATTGCGCACGCGCGCGCGCGCGTGTGTGTGTGAGTGTGTGTGATTTTCAGTCAGCGCTTCCTTACTGAATCGCAGCACATTAATGGGCCAAACTATGGGCAGGGCATGTCTCTCTCACCACTTCTATAACAAACCACATCACAATCGTGGAAACAACAGGTGTACATTAATTATCTCCCTTACCACTCACTTATTGAAGATAGAAGGACAGGGTGTACATTAATTATCTCCCTTACCACTCACTTATTGAAGATAGAAGGACAGGGTGTACATTAATTGTCTCCCTTACCACTCACTTATTGAACATACAAGGACAGGGTGTACATAAATTATCTCCTTAACTCTCACTGAAGCGCATCACACTAATAGACATACTTACTGGGTTTGGGCCAAACGACAATCAGTTTAATCATATTTCTGCATCCCTCCTCATGCACCAATCACTAAATTTCAACAGCTGTCCACACATCTCACTTGTCCATATTACGGGAGAAAGGGGAAGCAATCACGACAACCAGATATACCTTAACAACACGTCATCAGCATGCACTCACTATGCCTTAAAAACACGTCATCAGCATGCACTCACTGTGCCTTAAAACACGTCATCAGCATGCACTGTGTCTTAACAACACGTCATCACCATGCACTGTGTCTTAACAACACGTCATCACCATGCACTGTGCCTTAACAACACGTCATCACCATGCACTGTGCCTTAACAACACGTCATCACCATGCACTGTGCCTTAACAACACGTCATCACCATGCACTGTGCCTTAACAAGACGTCATCACCATGCACTCACTGTGCCTTAACAAGTCCGGTGCTCTACCCACTGAGCTATTCCGGCCCAGTCTGCAACAGACTGCTCAGCGGTCCTGTCAGTGACCACAGTTTAAAATCCAGATCATGTAGTCTTGCCACGTACAAACCTCTTTAGCCCTATGACGTCCTAACGAATCCATGATTCGTCACAGCTGAAGTTCTGCACCTGCAGCACGTGCAAACAGACCAAGACCCTTGTCTGTCATGCAGCGTGGTGTAAAAAGAAACGTTCAAGTTGTTCGTTTCGTGCACACAATCCAGTCTGCTGTCAACGCCATGGACATTCCCATCAGCATTTCACACTGGTCTCTAGTCGATGCTGAGGAGACGGCTTTCCTGTACACACTGGCATCACAGTGCCCGTCCTCCCTGCTCCCTAGAACGGGCTGTGCTCCCTAGAACGGACTGTGCTCCCTAGAACGGACTGTGCTCCCTAGAACGGACTGTGCTCCCTAGAACGGACTGTGACCTGATATGAGAGTGATGGTCACAGAGACCTCCACCCCTCAGGGAGATGAAGAGAAGGTGGCCTTCCTCTTCAGCTGGCGTACACTTCTGACATGTCAACGATGAGAGAATGAGTTCGTCACCGTCATCAAAGTAACGATCACAGACGTCGGTTGGCGTGGCTGGCAGATGGATAGGAGAGGCTGACGGCTCTATCCGTCCAGGGAAAAGTTTGGACCGGTTTTGGCCGAGACGACCGGTTTATTTGTCTTCTGCGACTGTTGGAAGACAGGACACATGTGGGTGTGGCCAGAGCGCTTGGTTCAACTTCCTTTTGGCTTGTTTTGAGCCAGTATTGGTCAGAGCGTTGGGCTCGACTTCTCTTTGGTCAGTATGGCTAGAGCGGTTGGTTTCAACTTCTCGTTGGCTTGTTTTGGGTCAGTGTGGCTAGAGCATTTGGTTCAACTTCTCTTTGGCTTGTTTTGGGTCAGAATGGCCAGAATGGTTGGTTCAACTTCTCTTTGGCTTGTTTTGGGTCAGTATGGCCAGAATGGTTGGTTCAACTTCTCTTTGGCTTGTTTTGGGCCAGTATGGCCAGAATGGCTGGTTCAACGTCTCCTGTCTTGTTTTGGGTCAGTATGGCCAGAATGGCTGGATCAAACTTCTCTTTGGCTTGTTTAGGGCCAGTATGGCCAGAATGCTAGTTCAACTTCTCTTTGGCTTGTTTTGGGCCAGTAGGGATCAGAGCGGTTCGCTCAACTTCTCCTTGGCTTGTTTTGGGTCAGTATGGATCAAAGCGGTTGGTTCAACTTCTCTTTGGCTTGTTTTGGGCCAGTATTGGTCAGAGAGGTTTGGGATCAGAGGGCTCTCACTCCACGCCAAAGAGATGCGTGGGTTATATCCCTTTACGCCTTCCACGTGGGACTGCAACCCCGCCCATGCGCCATCCTTTCTTTGACCAATCAGAGCCCTCACATCTGACCACTGTGGGAGTGGGGGGGGGGGTAAAAAAGATAGGGGGGGGGGGGGGGGGTGGGGGGGGGTCTGTAGAAGAAAGCAGTTTGTGGAAGGAGTTTGGTGCTCCCATAGATCAACTCACGGAGACCTCATTGTTCTGTGAAGCCTTCGTTGGCCGATCTAAAGATCTCTCTCTCTCTCTCTCTCTCTCTCTCTCTCTCTCTCTCTCTCTCTCTCTCTCTCTCTCTCTCTCTCTCTCTCTCCTCCCTCCTCTCTCTTCTCTCTCTCTCTCTCTCCTCTCCCTCTCTCTCTCTCTCTCTCTCTCTCTCTCTCTCTCTCTCTCTCTCTCTCTCTCTCTCACATCCTTTCAATTCTCTTCCCTTTCCCCCTCCACTATTCCAGACCACTCCTTCTCCATTTTACATGCATGTAAGTGAATTTCCGCAACATTTTTCTATGTGTATGTATCAGTATGATGTATGCATTTCCATGATGTAAATGTTGGTATGATATATGTATTGGTATGATGCATGCATTTTCATGATGGAAGTGTCGCTATAATATATGTATTGGTATAATGTATGTACTGGTATGATATACGTATTTGCATGATGTATGTATTAGAATGATGCATGTATTGGTATGATACATGTATCGGTGTGGTGTATGTTAGTATAATATATGTATTGGTATGACATATACTTGCGTGGAACGTGTGAATAGCGTGGTGTGGTCAAACACATGTTCCCTTCATCATTCGCAGGTGGACATGATGTTAACCTTCTGGTTACTCTCTGGTTACTGGTGTTGGGCTTTTTGTTGTTTGTTTGTTTGTTTGTTTGTTTGTTTGTTTGTTTGTTTGTTTGTTTGCTTGTTTGTTTTTGTTTGTTTGTTTGTTTGTTTGTTTGTTTGTTTGTTTGTTTGTTTGTTTGTTTGTTTGTTTGTTTGTTTGTTTGTTTTTTTTTGTTTGCTTGTTTTTGTTTTCATGTCCCATCTTCTGTGTCACTTCGGAGTCACCACACTCACACCGTTCATTCCGACACCCCGTCCACAGCCACAGCCCGGCCCGTCCCTCCGCAGCCCCGGCACTGGCAATCCACAGGGACCAGTCAATGTCAAGTCGTCAAGAGGCAACCCACCGGAGGAGACACTGCACTGCTGCCGAGTCAGTTCGGTGGTGTTCAGTGGCGCCTGTTCTGATCCAACATACGCAGGACACCACCTACTAAGTCCCCAACTGACGACAATAATTGCATAGTCGTGGAGCCGGCGTGAGTGAGTAAGCTCTCCCTCCGGCGAGTGCTGGTGGTATGACTTTGCCTGTTGTCGTACACATGAAATCCTTCTTGAATCTCTGAGTCTAGACGATGCTTCAGTCTGAACAAAAAGATTACAGCGTGAGTGTTGAGTCATCTTGCTGGATTTTGTGATCTCTCTTTCTTCATGATAAGTCCAGTCTTTTTCCTGTTCTGCCTTTTTTTCCCTCCGGAAAACGTGATGATTTGTGTTGAGACTGTGTGATTGACGCTTTGTGCATATGGAGGTGAGTTTGGTGTGATTTTGTCTCCAGAACCTTTCAGGGTCTACAAACACAGCATGGTATTATCATAAATCGTAGTAATCAGTTGATAGACCATCATTCGTCTGGGCCCGTTTAGGGAGCCATTATTGTCTGTTCACGTTCATGCCATCATGAGCATGTTTTGCAATATGAATCTGTAGGTCATCGTGGCCTAGCATTTCCCCTGGGCATAGTGTTTTTTTTGTGCAACGTTGGGTTTGTGATATCTTTGTTAGCTGTTCTGTTAACATCAGTTGCAGCAGTTTGTATGTAGAGCAGCTGCACAATAAAATGAGCATAATCTCACGGCACATGCTGAGCATTTTCTGTCTTCTCTCGGAGTGGTCGTGTGCCTACCCCTTTCTATCGTGTACCTACCCCTCTCTATCGTGTACCTACCCCTTTCTATCGTGTGCCTACCCCTTTCTATCGTGTGCCTACCCCTTTCTATCGTGTATCCACCCCTTTCTATCGTGCACCTACCCCTTTCTATCGTGTACCTACTCCTTTCTATCGTGTACCTACCCCTTTCTATCGAGTGCCTACCCCTTTCTATCGTGTAACTACCCCTTTCTATCGTGTGCCTACTCCTTTCTATCGTGTACCTACCCCTTTCTATCGTGTACCTAATCCTTTCTATCGTGTACCTACCCTTTCTATCGTGTGCCTACCCCTTTCTATCGTGTGCCTACCCCTTTCTATCGTGTACCAACCCCTTTCTATCGTGTGCCTACCACTTTCTATCGTGTATTCACCCCTTTCTATCGTGTACCTGCCCCTTTCTATCGTGTACCTACCCCTTTCTATCGTAATACCTACCCCTTTCTATCGTTTACCTACCACTTTCTATCGTGTGCCTACCCTTTTCTATCGTGTACCTACCCCTTTCTATCGTGTACCTACTCCTTTCTATCGTGTACCTACCCCTTTCTATCGTGTACCTGCCCCTTTCTATCGTGTACCTACCCTTTCTATCGTGTACCTACTCCTTTCTATCGTGTACCCTGCCCCTTTCTATCGTGGTACCTACCCCTTTCTATCGTGTGCCTACCCCTGTCTATCGTGTACCTACCCATTTCTATCGTGTACCTACCCCTTTCTATCGTGTACCTACCCCTTTCTATCGTGTACC
>CM031627.1:51815423-51817923 GCA_018398815.1 Conus ventricosus
GGGATAGTGTATGGTGTATTCAGAGTTCTGTGGAATAGTGTATGGTGCATTCAGAGTTCTGTGGGATAGTGTATGTTGTATTCAGACTTCTGTGGGATAGTGTATGGTGTAATCAGAGTTCTGTGGGATAGTGTATGGTGTATTCACAGTTCTGTGGGATAGTGTATGGTGTATTCACAGTTCTGTGGGATAGTGTATTCACAGTTCTGTGAGATAGTGTATGTTGTATTCACAGTTCTGTGAGGATAGTGTATGTTGTATTCACAGTTCTGTGGGGATAGTGTAAGGTGTATTCAGAGTTCTGTGGGATAGTGTATGGTGTATTCACAGTTCTGTGGGGATAGTGTATGGTGCATTCAGAGTTCTGTGGGATAGTGTAAGGTGTATTCAGAGTTTTGTGGGGATAGTGTAAGGTGTATTCAGAGTTCTGTGGGATAGTGTATGTTGTATGCAGAGTTCTGTGGGGATAGTATGTGGTTTATTCACAGTTCTGTGGGATAGTGTATGGTGCAATCAGAATTCTGTGGGATAGTGTATGGTGTATTCAGAGTTCTGTGGGGATAGTGTAAGGTGTATTCAGAGTTCTGTGGAGATAGTGTCTGTTGTAGTCAGAGTTTTGTGGGATAGTGTATGGTGTATTCACGGTTCTGTGGGGATAGTGTATGGTGTATTCAGAGTTCTGTGGGGATATATCGATAGTGTATGTTGTATTCAGAGTTCTGTGGGAGAGTGTGTGTTGTATTCAGAGTTCTGTGGGATAGTGTATGTTGCATTCAGAGTTCTGTGGGGATAGTGTTGGTGTAATCAGTGTTCTGTGGGATAGTGTATGGTGTATTCACAGTTCAGGGGGATAGTGTATGGTGCGTTCAGAGTTCTGTGGGATAATGTATAGTGTATTCACAGTTCTGTGGGATAGTGTATGGTGTACTCACAGTTCTGTGGGATAGGGTATGGTGTGTTCACAGTTCTGTGGGGATAGTGTATGGTGTATTCACAGTTCTGTGGGACAGTGTATGGTGTATTTAGAGTTCTGTGGGGATAGTGTATGGTGTATTCAGAGTTCTGTGGATAGTGTATGATGTATTCAGAGTTCAGTGGAATAGTGTATGGTGTATTCACAGTTCTGTGGGATAGTGTATGTGTATTCAGAGTTCTGTGTGATAGTGTATGGTGTAATCAGAGTTCTGTGGGATAGTGTATGGTGTATTCACAGTTCTGTGGGTTAGTGTATGGTGCATTCACAGTTCTGTGAGATAGTGTATTCACAGTTCTGTGGGATAGTGTATGGTGTATTCACAGTTCTGTGAGGATAGTGTAAGGTGTATTCAGAGTTCTGTGGGATAGTGTATGGTGTATTCACAGTTCTGTGGGGATAGTGTATGGTGCATTCAGAGTTCTGTGGGATAGTGTAAGGTGTATTCAGAGTTCTGTGGGGATAGTGTAAGGTGTATTCAGAGTTCTGTGGGATAGTGTATGTTGTATTCAGAGTTCTGTGGGGATAGTATGTGGTTTATTCGCAGTTCTGTGGGATAGTGTATGGTGCAATCAGAATTCTGTGGGATAGTGTATGGTGTATTCAGAGTTCTGTGGGATAGTGCAAGGTGTATTCAGAGTTCTGTGGAGATAGTGTATGTTGTAGTCAGAGTTTTGTGGGATAGTGTATGGTGTATTCACAGTTCTGTGGGATAGTGTATGGTGTATTCAGAGTTCTGTGGGATAGTGTATGTTGTATTCAGAGTTCTGTGGGATAGTGTATGGTGTATTCAGAGTTCTGTAAGGATAGTGTATGGTGTATTCAGAGTTCTGTGGGATAGTGTATGTTGTATTCAGAGTTGTGTGGGGATAGTGTATGGTGTATTCAGAGTTCTGTGGAATAGTGAATGGTGTAATCAGAGGTCTGTGGGATAGTGTAAGGTGTAATCAGAGTTCTGTGGGATAGTGCATGGTGTATTCACAGTTCTGTGGGATAGTGTATGGTGTATTCACAGTTCTGTGGGGATAGTGTATGGTGTATTCACAGTTCTGTGGGATAGTGTATGGTGTATTCACAGTTCTGTGGGATAGTGTATGGTGTATTCACAGTTCTGTGGGATAGTGTATGTTGTATTCAGAGTTCTGTGGGTTAGTGTATGGGGTATTCAGAGTTTTGTGGGTGTCAGGTGCATTCAGAGTTCTGTGGGATAGTGTATGCTATATTCAGAGTTCTGTGGGGATAGTGTATGTTATATTCAGAGTTCTGCGGGGATAGTGTATGGTGCATTCAGAGTTCTATGGGGATAGTGAATCGTGTATTCAGATTTCTGTGGAATAGTGTATGTTGTATTTAGAGTTCTGTGGGATAGTGTATGTTATATTCAGAGTTATGTGGAGATAGTGTATGTTATATTCAGAGTTCTGTGGGGATAGTGTATGATATATTCAGAGTTCGGTGGGATAGTGTATGGTGTATTCCAAGTTCTGTGGGTATAGTGTATGGTGTATTCCAAGTTCTGGGGATAGT
>CM031627.1:51827923-51845423 GCA_018398815.1 Conus ventricosus
CTCTCGGAATGTCCTTTACCGTGTTTTCAAACATGTTTGGTGTGTGTGTTGTTCTGCTCCTCTAAATGCCCCATACCGGTGATTTCAAACATTGTTGGTGTGTGGTTGTTCTCCCTCTCTCAGAATTTTCCATTACCGGATTCAAACATTGTTTGGTGTGTGTGTTGTTCTCCCTCCTCAAAATGTCCATTACCGTGATTTCAAACATTGTTTGGTGTGTTTTTGTTCTGCTCTCTCAGAAGGTCCATTACCGTGATTTCAAACATTGTTTTGGTGTGGGGTTGTTTGTTCTGCTCTCTCAGAATGTCCATTACCGTGATTTCAAACATTGTTTGGTGTGTGTGTTGTTCTCCCTCTCTCAGAATGTCCATTCCCGTGATTTCAAACATTGTTTGGTGTGTGTGTTGTTCGCTCCTCTCAGAATGTCCATTCCCGGGTGATTTCAAGAACGTTTTTAAGCCAAATTGTATGGTGTATTTCTTCTGATCTTTGGAACATTCCCTAGTGAGATTCTAGGAACCATTCTTTATCCACGTTGCATCATAACTTCCATACAAAAGCCATCATTATTAAACGTAATTAATATCTTGACATTTTGTATCACGTTGATATCAAGTTGTTTCTTTACATCTTGCATGCAAAGCCATACTTCTTAAATGTGTTTCTATGTGAAGAAGGCTAAATGTGTGAGCCTGCAGGTAGGTAATGGAATCTACAGTACTAATTGTTGAACTATATTGTGGATGAAATCAATCTTCTGTCCCCATATATTGAACATTCGTGAATAAAGATGACGTGATACTGACAGCCACTCCCCTCTCTCTCTCTCTCTCTCTCTCTCTCTCTCTCTCTCTCTCTCTCTCTCTCTCTCTCTCTCTCTCTCTCTCTCTCTCTCCTGAATGGCAGGATATTCATCAGAATAATTAACGTTATCACTCTCACTGTTTGAGAATTTAAACGAATATTGTAATCAGCCCTTAAACAGATTCAGTGATCTTAGTCGTCAAACTTTACTATGTGTAAGTTTACTTTAAACAAAAATACTAATAAACATTATCATAGCTATTTCATTTTCGTTTCACATAGTCGCTGAAATATCAAGCACAGCAAACGTTTGATTGTTTAGCATGATAACATTTTCAGACAATTCGTGTTTTACATCGAATGATTAAAATGACTGGTTACATATATACATACATATACATCTCTCTCTCTCTCTCTCCTCTCTCTCTCTCTCTCTCTCCCCTCTCCTCTCTCTCTCTCTCTCTCTCTCTGTTTTTCTGTGTGTGTGTGGTGTGTGTGTGTGTGTGTGTGTGTGTGTGGTGTGTGTGTGTGTGTGTGTGTGTAAAAGCAGTCGTTTTAACCATTAGGTATATAGTATGAATTTCTGAAAGATTTATAATGCAAAAAAACCCACTATATTTTTACTCTGCTTGCTATTTGAGCAAATATTTCAAAACGAAAACAAAGCAGCTATGACTTTGTTTATTTACCCGATTCATTAATCGAGAACTGTGATAAATATTTTTGTTTAAAGCAGGCGTATGCACAGTGAATGTTTTTAGCTATTCTGATGAATAGCCTACAATAACAATAATAATAATAAAAAAATAAAATAAAAACCAGAACACTTTCCTATCTGGCGATAACAAACATAACATAAAACATATCATTTGAAAAATCGTGTGAGTGATCGATTTTGAAATACTATGTTCTTTTGTGTGTGTACTGTTAAAGGTGTGATGCCTTTAACTTTAAATTACCGCCGTTCCGATGTGTGATATTGAGAATGTACCTCCTTAGATTTTAAAACAACGCACGCTCTGTTATCAGTGCTAAGAATGTGAAGCCCCTGTTCAAGTTACACGTTCCTATTTATATATCAACAGTGTGCATCCTTTGACTGGAAAATAAAACACTTGCTATTTATGGCATTAACAATCTAATGCCTTTTGATTTTTCAAGGGAAAAACATTTATAGTGTTAACAATGCGCAGCCTTTAATTTTAATACAAAACAATTGCGATCTATGACATTAACGATGTAATGCCTTTGTTAGAAAGGCAACAGAGATAAAACAAAACAAAACAAAACAAAAAGCTGCTATTGATGTTATTAACACTGCATGTTTGGATCTAAAAAAAAACCGCTTAACATCTATGGCATAAACACTCCAATGCCTTGGACTTCAGCCAAACACAAAACCCCAGTTACAATGAATGGTGTTAACAGTGCAGCCTTTGATTTTGACAGAAAACCACCTGCCATCAGCGACAGCCTTTGAGGGGCAGGGTGCGTCCCACGTGTCTTTATACAGTCCTGGTGCGTCCCACGTATCTTTACACAGTCGTCTCCATGCCGCTGCGGTCGGACATTTCGGACAAGGAGTCCGGAGTATCGGAGGTGTAGCTGAGGTCACCTCTCCGGCACGAGTCGTACACAGAGCGGCTATCGGGGCACGGGTGCCCTGACGTCAGACCCCCCATCGACCGTTGATGACGCGACCCCGGCGAGCCGCTGGTCAGGCCACTGCCCCTGCTGACCCCAGGACTGGGCACAGAGGGGGGCAACGTCATGGGCAGCGAACCGGCGGCTTTCCGTGCTGCACGTGCATTGTCCAGGGACTGCCTGAACGTCAGAGGCTGGTCACGGGGGTGGGGAGAGAAGGCGGAGGCCGCTCCCGCACTGGGACCCTTGCCGTTGGCCCCGCTCCTGTTGGAGCAGTCGCTGGAGTCTCCAGGGAGCCGTTCCGGGAGGGCGGCAGGGTGCTCCGACCCGAATCCAGGGACCAGTCCTTCCGGGGCTTGAGGAGGTCCACGACGCGCGGGTCAGCACACGGGGCATCCTCGCTGTCCGGAGTCTTGGGCGCAGAGCCTGGGGACGGGTTGTCTGCGGCGTCCGGGGGCAGGAGAAAGGCCAGGGGCTTCTCTCGGCTCCCACCTCCCGTGTTGGCCATGACCGCCTGTAGACCCTCGGCTGTCAGGCCCAGCTTCAGGCTGGACTCGGACACGGGCTTGTCGAGGGAGATTTCCGAGATGTTCGACAGCGAGCCCCGGTTTTTGACGTCGCCGCGCTGCTCCTCCGACTCCAGAGAGAGGCTGGCGAGCTGGCCCGCTTCCGGTTCGTCGGCCGAGCGGGCGTGCGGGGAGGCCGCGCGCGTGTGAGGTGATATGTGTTCCATGGACGCTCTGAAAGGGGTCATCCCTTTGCTCTTTGAACTGTGGGGAGGGTAGGGTGGGGGGACGGGCATGCAAGCGGGGTACGGGGGGTTGGGGAAGGGGGCGGAGTTAGTGCGGACCTCCGGATGTGCCCCGGCGCCGTTGGTCTTCTGGTTGCCAGGGAACTGTAGGCGGGAGGACGGGTGACCGCTGATGTACAGCTTCTGTTTGAACTTCACCTCCCCCTCCTCCTCCTCCCCTCCTCCTCCCCCCTCCTCCCCCTCCTCCTCTTCTCTGTGCACTTTCCTCCCAGCACGAAAGCATGCAGACAACACAGCAAACCTCCTCCCCCCTCTCCCCTCCCTCCCCCTCCCCCCTCGCCATGCGGGATAGCGGCGGTTATGCGCTCTGGACAAAGTGGCAGAGGAAGCGGAACAAGGCGACTCCGCGCATGCGTACTGGGAAGGCGCCAGGGAGGGATGGGAGGCGAGCAAGTGCTCACTCTCCTCCGGGCCGCAAGCTAGCCGCATGCTGTGACGACCTACGTTTCCGCCCCGGCCGCTCTCCACGTCATTTCCCGTCACGTGACCGTCTGCGGCAGGGGCGGGGACTCGGACGGCGACGATGGTGGGCTGCATGTTGTCGGCGTCGATGGGGTCCACGTTCTGGTAGGCAGGGTCTTCGGGTCCGCCGTGGTGAGGGGCCTGCTGGGGCCGGCTGGGGTGGCACTGCTTGTACAGGTCCTCCACGTGGGCGTTCTTGGCGTTGAGCGTGTCCGTGAGGTGGATCGGGGTTCGAGTCCCGCTCTGGGTGTCTGAGGCACCGTCCCCCTTGCTGCCCGGCGCTCCTTTACGACGAGGTCGTGGACCGGTGCGGAAAAGTTCACTACACCATCACCATCATCACCATCAGCAGCAGCAGCAATGGCAGAGGCAAGAGGAGGAGGCCGGGGTGGTAGGTGGTGGACGGGGAGACGGACATCACCAAGGAGACAGAGAAACAGAAAACGACATCAAAGAGGGTGAGATGGGGGGTGGGAGGGGGTGGGGCCACCAACGACAGTTCGCTCCCTTTACCACACTGACAGACACTGTCCACATGGAAAAGTACACTGTCCACATGGAAAAAGTACACATTCCACAATGGAAAAAAGTACACATTCCACATGGAAAAGTACACTGTCCACATGGAAAAGTACACTGTCCACATGGGAAAGTACACTGTCCACATGGAAAAGTACACATTCCATATGAAAAAGTACACTGTCCACATGGAAACGACACATTCCACATGGGAAAGTACACTATCCACATGGAAAAGTACACTGTCCACATGGAAAAGTACACTGTCCACATGGAAAAAGTACACTGTCCACATGGAAACATGGAAAAAGTACACTGTCCACATGGAAAAAGTACACTGTCCACATGAAAAAAGTACACTGTCCACATGAAAAAGTACACATTCCACATGGAGAAGTACACCTTTCTCATGGAAAAGTACACATTTCACATGGAAAAGTACACACTTTACATGGAAAAGTACACTGTCCACATGGAAACGTACACTGTCCACATGGACAGACACACTGACTACATCGAAGGACACACTGTCCACATGGACAGAACACTGACTACATCGAAGGACACAGTGTCCACATGGACAGACACACTGACTACATCGAAGGACACACTGTCCACATGGACAGACACACTGACTACATCGAAGGACACACTGTCCACATGGACAGACACACTGACTACATCGAAGGCCACACTATCCACATGGACAGACACACTGACTACATCGAAGGACACACTATCCACATGGACAGACCACACTGACTACATCGAAGGACACACTATCCACATGGACAGCCACAAGGGTCAACACACACTGTCCACTGGAAACAGACTGTTCAACGTTTAAAAAAGGTCCACTTTGAAATCAACACATGTTCAGCACAGGGAAACAATCATCGCATGCTATTCGTTCATTCTACACAGTTTCACCACAAGGAAACAATCATTTGATGGTATTCAATCATTCCGCACAATTTCACCACAGGGAAACAATCATCGCATGCTATTCGTTCATTCCACACAGTTTCTCACCACAAGGAAACAATCATTTGATGGTATTCAATCATTCCGCACAATTTCACCACAGGGAAACAATCATTGCATGCTATTCATTCATTCCACTCACTTCATCACAGAAAAAAATCATTGTATGCTATTCGTTCATTCCACACAATTTCACCACACATTACGTGGAAACAATCATTGATGATTTTCGTTCATTCCACGCATTTTTTCACAGGAAAGAATCCTTGGATGCTATTCATTCATTCCATACACTGCACACGCACGTGACACTACCACCACATTAACCTCCATCCCCATCCCATAACCATCAGACTCGGAAGCTCTTCTCTCCAAAACCGACCTCCCTCCGACATCACATCACAGGTTTCATTCCCCTCCCCCCCCCCCCCCCACTCCCAGCCCCCACCCCTTTGTCAACTCCGTACCCTCTCATTAAAGAGAGAGAGAGGAAAAGAGAGAGAGAGAGAGAGAGAGAGAGAGAGAGAGAGAGAGAGGGGGAGGATGGGAGGGAGGGAGGGAGAGAGAGAGACACGCGATGAAATGACAATGACAATAACTATAATTCTTTATTTTGAAACGGAAAAATTAAAAGAGAGAGAGAGCGGGGGGGGGGGGGGGGGGGTGAGAGAGAGGAGGAGAGAGAGAGAGAGAGAGAGAGAGAGAGAGAGAGAGAGAGAGAGAGAGAGAGCCAGCCAGCCAGTCAGCTAGCCAGCCAGACAGATCACTGATACACAGAAAAACGACGTCTTCGCTCATACCGACCTAATCCAATATCCTCGTCCAAATTGACGTTTCCCGTCTCGTCACACCTTTGACCCCCTGCCCCCTCCCTCCCCCTCCCCTCATCGCTCACACCCCACCCCCACCCGACCCCTACCCAATCCTTCTTCCCTCTTCACTCCATCTCCTCCCTATGCCAACTGGCCCGGGTAACTCTCAGACTTCTTCATCGAGGAACAGGTCTCTTCCAACCGCCCCCCCCCCCCCCCCCCCCAGCTCTCCCCCCCTCACCTCCACCACCCCCCACCCGCCCTTCCCCCCCTCAATCATTTAAACCCCTACCTCCCCCTACCCCCCTCTCTCTCTCTTCTCCCTCCTCTCCCTCCTCTCTCCTCTCTCTCTCTCCTTCTCTCTCTCTCTCTCTCTCTCTCTCTCTCTCTCTTCCTCTCTCCCCTCTTCTCTCCTGCTCCTTCCCTCGACTCTCTCCCTCCCCCCCCTCTCTCCCTCTCCCTTCCTTCACAACATCAACCTCTCGCATCCCCCCCCCCCCCCCCTTCCCCACACCCTCTTCATCCCGTCGAGCTTGCCCCTCTTGGCTTGAGTAGCAGCGAGTTTGGCAGGCGATAATAGAGGAGGCACGAGGAGAAGGGGGCAAGGGAAGGAGGGGGTGGGGTGGCGGAGGGAGGTGGTGGAGGGGCGGGAGGAGGGTCAAGTTCTTTACGGCTGGGGGATCAAAAAAAGGCATTTCTTATGCATCCAGCATTGCCTACCTGTTCTTGACAACGCCCAGTTCCTTGAACTATCCAGAGGCAAGCAGGATGGAGAAGAGAGGAGAGAGAGAGAGAGAGAGAGAGAGAGGAGGGCAGAAGAGCAGACAGACAGAGCAGACAGTATACAGACAGAAGACAGAGACGGAGACAGAGGCAGAGAGAGAAGAGAGAGAGAAGAGAGAGAGATGAGAGAGAGAGAGAGAGAGAGAGAGAGAGAGAGAGAGAGAGAGAAGAGAGAGAGAGAGAGAGAGAAGGGGAGGATGGAGGGAGGGGGGGGGAGCTTAGGGGGTTGGGCTGAAAGATGGACAGGCAAACAAGAATGCAATCAAAACATGTAAACAATATGCGCAATTTAACAGAAAGAAAGAACGAAGGAACGAAAGAAAAAAATGGAAAAAAAAAGAGAAAGAAAGAAAAAAAGGGAAAGAAAAAAAAAAAAGGAAGAAAAAAAAAAAAAGATGAATGGAAGACCGAGAGAAAGACATGAAGAAAAGAAAGACATGAAGAAAGAAAGACATGAAGAAAGAAAGACATGAAGAAAGAAAGACATGAAGAAAGAAAGACATGAAGAAAGAAAGACATGAAGAAAGAAAGACATGAAGAAAGAAAGGAAAAGACAGAACACACATACTATTCCACTTTTTCAACGAAATGTTTTAAGGGAACATACAAAGGTCACACGGCCGTTATCTGTTTTGAACACAAGGGCAAGTCGTTGGAGAAGGAGCCACCACTGTACACCAGGCTTGATTCAGAGAATTTTGTTCCGCAGAAAGGCCCTGCTGATTTGGGGAAAATGCCTGTTCTCATTGAGTGGGAAACTATTTCCGATACCCGGAGGAGCAATGCCAATAATTACTTTGTGCATTGATATTGCCTAATTTTATCCCAGTATCAATTTAAGTGGAAGGATGTTAAAGCACCGATTTTTACTGAACGGTTGTATAACTTGGCTGGCAGTTTAAGACATTGGCACTGGTAGAATTGTCGAGACGTAGTCTATGAGACTTTGGTTGTGCGCTTGAAAACAAATCACGTGGGTCGATGTTAAGAAAGAAAGAACTTGATTTTTCCCCCAAATAAAATGTCTTCAGAGACACCAATTTGCATAAATAAAACAACAGCCCAAGGTGCATTGTTATAATGATGATCCCTAAAGCCCTGTGTGTTTTAACTTTCTCAATGTTGACGTAAAAAAAAAGAAAAAAAAAAGAAAAGAAAATCAGTTGAAAATGTTTTTACCCTTTTTCTGGTTGTTATACCCATGCAGTTTGTCTTCAGTGAATATGGACAAATTTGACTATAAGTTCTATTCATGAGATTAATCTGTTCATGTCATCCTACAGATTTGATGCTAGGATAGACGTAGAGGAGTCGTTTGCATGGATTGGACTATCATCTGCAAATAGACCTCAAGCAAATTTAAAAGGCCAGGGATAAATCATCAATGTATATAGGAAATAGTAAAAGTCACAAAACAGACCCTTGGGGTACATCCTATTTTACCGTCAGGTTGACACAATTCCTCACTCGACCCATTTGGCCTTCAATGTTACTCGCCCCATTTGGCCATCAAACTTTCTCGCCCCATTTGGCCATCAACCTTACTCACCCCATTTGGCCATCAACCTTACTCGCCCCATTTGGCCATCAACCTTTCTCGCCCCATTTGGCCATCAACGTTACTCACCCCATTTGGCCGTCAACCTTACTCGCCCCATTTGGCCATCAACCTTACTCGCCCCATTTGGCCGTCAACTTAATCGCTCAGGTTTGATTCGCCTTAGGACCCCCCTTCCCCTTTTCACCCCTGCCCCCCCTTCCCCGTGATGATCTTGACCCCAGCACCTGCACGTTGTCTTTTCACCTTACTCACCACATGTTGTAGAGGCGGCGGCCACAGAGATGACGAAGATGGTGCCCACCGCGATCACCGCGTACATCCAGGGACTGGTGGCACTGGCTGCACACCACAAAATCCATCACAGCTCTCTACAACACCGTGACTTTCATCACACAACAGGGCTACACACCACAACATCCATCACAGCTCTCTACAACCATTCATCACACAACAGGGCTACACACCACAACATCCATCACAGCTCTCTACAACCATTCATCACACAACAGGGCTACACACCACAACATCCATCACAGCTCTCTACAACACCGTGCCTTTCATCACACAACATCACAGCTCTCTGCAACACCGTGCCTTTCATCACACAACATCACAGCTCTCTGAAACACCGTGACATTCATCACACAACATCACAGCTCTCTTGCAAACACCGTGCCATTCATCACACAACATCACAACTCTCTGCAACACCGTGACTTTCATCACACAAAAATCACAGTTTCTCTGCAACACCGTCCCATTCATCACACAAAATCACAGCTCTCGCAACACCGTGCCATTCATCACACAACATCAACGCTCTCTGCAACACCGTGCCATTCATCACACCAACATCACAACTCTCTACAACACCGCGCCTTTCATCACACAACAGGGCTAAAACACCACAACATCCATCACAGCCTCCTAACAACACCGGCCCATTCATCAACACAACACACAGCTCTCTACAACCATTCATCACACAACAGGGCTACCAAAACCCCAACAACATCCATCACAGCTCTCTACAACACCGCGCCATTCATCACACAACATCACAGCTCTCCAAAAACCGCGCCATTCATCAACACAACATCAAAAGCTCTCTAAAACCCACCGTGCCATTCATCAACACAACACACAGCTCTCTACAACACCGCGCCATTCAAAACACAACATCACAGCTCTCTAACAACACCGGGGCCATTCACCCACACCAACATCACAGCTCTCTACAAAAACCGTGCCATTCATCACACAACATCACAGCTCTCTACAACACCGCGCCATTCATCAACACAACACAAATCACAGCTCTCTACAATACCGTGCCATTCATCAACACAACATCACACTCTCTCACAACACCGTGCCATTCATCACAAAAACATCACAGCTCTCTACAACACCGTGCCATTCATCACACAACATCACAGCTCTCTGCAACACCGGCCATACATCACACAAACCATCACAGCCTCTTCAACACCGTGCCATTCATCACACAACATACACACGCTCTCTACAACACCGTGCCATTCAACACAAAACCCATCACACCCTCTCTACAACACCGTGCCATTCAACACACAACATCACAGCTCTCTACAACACCGCGCCATTCATCACACAAACATCACACTCTCAAAAAACCCGCGCCATTCAACACAAAAAAATCACAGTCTCTATAACACACCGCGCCATTCATCACACAACATCAAAAGCTCTCTACAACACCGTGCCATTCAACACAAAACACATCACAGCTCTCTACAACACCGCGCCATTCAACACACAACATCACAGCTCTCTACAACACCGCGCCATTCAACACACAACAACACAGCTCTCTACAAACACCGCGCCATTCAACACACAACATCACAGCTCTCTACAAAAACCGCGCCTTTCATCACACAACATCACAGCTCTCTACAACACCGCGCCATTCCCACAAACATCACAGCTCTCTACAACACCGCCCATTCATCACACAACATCACAGCCCCCTTCAACAACCGCGCCTTTCCCACACACAACACACAGCTCTCTGCAACACCGCGCCATTCATCACACAACATCACAGCCTCTACAACCCACCGCGCCATTCATCACACAACTTTCACAGCTCTCGCAACACCCGCGCCATTCTCCCCACAACATCACAGCCTTTCAACCCGCCCATTCATCACACAACATCACAGCTCTCTACAACACCGCGCCATTCAACACAGACCCATACAGTGCAATACAATGCCAAGCCCTACAGAACAAAACAACACAACAATATAAAGATATGTATGTATGTAGGTATGTAAGAAAGTATGCACGTTATGAGCATTGTGTGTGTATGAAATGCATGCATGCGTGTGTGTGTGTGTGTGTGTGTGGGGTGGGGAGAGAGAGAAGAGAGAGAGAGGAGAGAGAGAGAGAGAGAGAGAAGAGAGAGAAAAGAGAGAGAGAGAGAGGCAGAGAGAAAGGGGTGTGTTGTGTTTTGTGTGGTGTGTTGTGGGGTTTGTGGAGAGAGAGAGAGAGAGAGAGAGGGGAGAGAGAGAGAAGAGAGAGAGAGAGAAGAGGTATGTCTGTGTGTGTGTGTCTGCGTGTGTCTGTGTGAAATGTGTGTGAATGTAAAAATTTGCGTATGTGAATGTATGTTATGTATGTATGTAATGTATGTATGTAATGTTTGTATGTATTTTATGTATGTAGTATGAGTATGTATGATGCATGTATGTATGTAGGCATCTCTCTGTCCCTTATCGTCTAAACATCGTAACGGAACACAAAAGAATAAAATATGACACAATAAAAACATTTCAACAAACCCTGCAAAACCACAATAAACCACAACACAACACCCCAGCAACGGTGACATAACACACAGCACGTGACACAACACACAGCACGGTGACACAACATACAGAAACGGTGACACAACACACAGCATAGTGAAAACATCCACACAGCACAGCGACACAACACACAGCACAGTGACACAACACAGCACGGTGACACAACCACAGCACGGTGACACATCACACAGCACAGCGACACAACACACAGCACGGTGACACAACAAAACAGCATGGTGACACAACACACAGCACGGTGACAGAACACACAGCATGGGACACAACACACAGCACAGTGACAAAACACACAGCACGGTGACACAACACACAGCAACGGTGACACAACACACAGCACGGTGAGACAACACACAGCATGGTGACACAACACACAGCACGGTGACACAACAAAACACACGTGACACAACACACAGCACGGTGACACAGCACACAGCATGGTGCACAAACATACAGCATGGTAAACAAAACACCAGCATGGTGACACAGCGCAGCATGGTGACCACAACACACAGCACGGTGACACAACACACAGCACGCTGACAAAACCCACACAGCATGGTGACACAACACACAGCATGGTGACACAACACACAGCATGTGACACAGCGCACATGGTGACACAACACACAGCACGGTGACACAACACACAGCACGGTGACACAAACACACAGCACGGTGCAACAACACACAGCACGGTGACACAACACACAGCACGGGACGCAACACACAGCAGGGTGACACAACACACAGCATAGTGACACAACACACAGCAGGGTGACACAACACACAGCATAGTGCCCAACAACAGCACCGTGACACAGCACACAGCACGGTGACACAACACACAGCACGGTGACAAACAAACCCCAGCACGGTGACGCAACACACAGCACGGTGACACAACACACAGCATAGTGACACAACAAAACAGCACGGTGACACAACACACAGCATAGTGACACAACATACAGCATAGTGACACAACACACAGCATAGTGACACAACACACAGCATGGTGACACAACACACACACAGTGACACAACACACAGCACGGTGAAAACAACGCGGCACGGTGGACACAACACACAGCACGGTGACACAACACACAGTATAGTGACACAACATACAGCACGGTACACAACACGCAGTACGGTGACACAACACACAGCACGGTGACACAACACACAGCATGGTGACACAACACGCAGTAGGGTGACACAACACACAGCACGGTGACGCAACACACAGCACAGTGACACAACACACACACAGTGACACAACACACAGCATGGTGACAACCAAACACACAGCATAGTGACACAACAGACGCATGGTACACAACACACAGCATGGTGACACAACACACAGCATGGTGACACAACACAGCACGGTACACAACACCAGCATAGTGACACAACACACAGCATAGTGAAAACAACACACGCATGGTGACACAACACACAGCATGGTGCAAAACCCACACAGCATGGTGACACAACACACAGCAGGGTGACACAACAAAAGCACGGTGACACAACACACAGCATAGTGACACAACACACAGCATGGTGACACAACACACAGCAGGGTGAAAACAACACAGGCACGTGACACAACACAGCAAAGTGAAAACAACACACAGCATAGTGACACAACACACAGCATGGTGACACAACAAAACAGCATGGTGACACAACACACAGCATGGTGACACAACACACAGCTTTGGTGACACAACACAGAAACGGTGACACACACACAGCAAAAGTGACACAACACACAGCATGGTGACACAACACACAGCATGGTGACACAACACAGCACGGGACACAACACGAAAGCATAGTGACACAACACAGCACGGTGAAGAACTCTTAACAACAAACAAACAAACGAACAAAGACAATTCACCGCTTTAACCACTTCATTCAAAACAACAACAATGCATCACAACCATCATTACACAACACATAGCACAATCCATTTTCCCTCCCTTTCCCCCTCCCTCCCATCCTCCCTCCCTCCCTCCCCCCCTCTCTCTCTCTCTCACTCTCTCCTCTCTCTCTCCTCTACGCCAGTTAAGCGTTACCTCACAACTTCTCTCCGAAACCCTCCCCGCAAATCCCACCTTCTTCACCCCCACCTCCCTTCCTCTCTTCTTCCCCCCAACCCCCCACCCCCGCCCCGCTCCCCTGCGTCCTAACGCCCCCCCCCCCCCCCCCCCCCCCCCAACACACCACATACACTGACCAGTCTCCTCGGCGGGGCGGGGGTGGTGGTGGGGCGGTGTGTTCATGGTGCAGTCCAGCAGAGTCAGGTTGGGGGAGTACAGCGGGGTGTACAACCCCAGGCAAAACCGCACAGTTTTCTGTCGATGCAGGCCGAGTTGCTGACGTCACAGGGCGGCTTCCCCAACTTCAGAACGGGGGGGACGGTCTTCCCTCACTGCAACCTCCTGAACCAGACAGACAGAGGAGGGGAGTTAGGGCGCTCACTGCAACCTCCTGAACCAGACAGACAGAGGGAGGGGGTTAGGGCGGATTGGGCGTGATGGTGGAAAGGAGATTGTTATCATTGTTATGAACACTTACATAGCGCCTATCCTCGGCTAGGGACCAAGCTCTAAGCGCTTTACAATCCACACTCGTTTACACCCAAAGGGGTTTCCTACCTGGGGAGTGCCGACTGAAGAGCTGCCAGCTGGCGCTTCATTCAGTCGTTTCCCGTGTCATCTAGTCAATATCGTTCAATACGTTTTTTCTCAATTTCCTTACTTCCTTCATTCTTTCCATTCTCACGAAGGTGCATGCTATGTGTAACGTTCATCCAACCAACGGCCAAACTGGTCTTCTCTTCCAAAGCTGGTGATGGGATTTAACGTGTGTGCAAGATGTTATGCGTGCGTTCACACACGAAAGCTCGGTTTATAGCCTCATTCGAAGGACTGTATGGGAAATGGAGTCAGAACCAATGTTAACTCCGAGGGGAAAATCCCCCTGTACCGAACCGGCCCGGCGGACATTCGAACCCGCAATCCCAGGATGACCAAGATAACGTATCCGGCGCTCTACCACTAAGCTATTGCGGCCCCCAGATTGACTGATTGATTGACAGATTGATTGATTGATCGCACCAGTGTGAGCTTGAGCTCATTTCCGATTGTTTTTTTTAAAGGTTTTGACTGACTATCATAGGTTCTTATTTCGTATGATACTCCTTGTTATCATTTCTTTCTTTAACTCTGGTTGGCTTATGCCAGGGATTAAGCATACAAGATTTTGAAATCAGTGAGTGAGACATCAAGTCAAGTGGGAGTGATAAATAATCAGTTTCAGGATAAAAATGCTGTGCTTTGGGCTGTCATTTAGTGGGCCCTTGGTATTTTTATGCTTGATAAAGGTTTTACAAATAAATCGAAAAGTTGAAATATGCTTATTGAGTGTTGGTGGTTTTTAACTGTTCAATTGGTTGATCTTTAATACACAAGGATGAAGATTTTAGGCCAAAGCCTAGTCTTACAATCTGTCCTTGTCATGCGTACATTATTCCAACATATATCATCCATACTGACAATTCATGATAGCAACACTGTAATCTAATTCTACAATGATGAGCAGACTGTTCATAAAAGTAATAATGACATGGGAGGGGGTAGTTAAACAGAAGGAATAATGACATGGGAGGGGTAGTTAAACAGAAGGAATAATGACATGGGAGGGGGTAGTTAAACAGAAGGAATAATGACATGGGAGGGGTAGTTAAACAGAAGGAATAATGACATGGAGGGTATAAACAAAGAATAATGACATGGGAGGGTAGTTAAACAGAAGGAATAATGACATGGGAGGGGATTAAACAGAAGGGAAAAGACATGGAGGGGTAGTTAAACAGAAGGAATAAGACATGGGAGGGGGTAGTAAACAGAAGGAATAATGACATGGGGGGTGTGGTAGCATGGGGGTAGTAAACAGAAGGAATAATGACATGGGAGGGGTAGTTAAACAGAAGGAACTTACAAATACAAAACAAACAAACAAGCAAAAAACAAAACAAAACGAAAGAGAGAAGTCGAGAGGGGTGGGGTGGGTGGGTGGGGAGGTGGGATGGGGATGTAGATACGGAGGAAAACGGATGGTAACGAGTGGGAGTGAGTATGACGATTTACCAGAGTAGGTTATATGTTAGACGATGTATTCAAAGTATGGTTTACTACGAATGACCTAATCATTTTAATCGAATAATCAATTGCTGAAACATAAAATGTTTATGTGTATGTTCTTGAAAAGTTTTAAAGTATTCGTATTTTGTAGACTCGGTGGAAGTGAGTTACAAGTATATGGTCCAGAGTAAGCTAGGCTTGTTTTGTTCAGATCAATGCGTGGGTAGGGGAGAAGGAATTTCTTCGACCCAGAAAAACTGTTCGATCTTGTAAGAAGGGCATTGATATAACATGGCATAGAATCTGTCAAGATCGTAAACATAAATGATGCCTTGTTGAATTCCAATTGCTTAACCAGAGGAAGTATGTTCAGCGCTTTTAGTTTTTCGTCTCTTGTTAGAGGTACGCTGGATGGAGTAGTTTTGCTGGAGAGAATTCAGCCTTTTTTTGTGGACAGCACTATTTTCCTCCCTCACTGTTGAAGCGTAATTGATACGTGACATTATGTGTGCATTGAAGAAAGGTTTAAGCACATTACTGTTGACGTAGCGCTTTAATGGAGATAACAGGAAAAGGTGTTTTGAGACTACCTTGCATACGTTATTGAGATGAGATTGCCATTTCAATTCTTTATCTATCATTAACCCTCAAACACGATGCTCATCTACCTGCTCGATGGAAGTGCCATTTAACTGAAGTTTTACGCAAAGAGGAGTTAACTGGTGCTTTTGGCGGGTAGCTATAATCATAGATTTGGTTTGGGCTGAGAGAGAGAGAGAGAGAGAGAGAGAGAGAGAGAGAGAGAGGAGGGAGAGAGAGAAGGGAGGGAGGGAGGGAGGGAGGGAGGGAGGGAGGGAGGGAGACAGACAGACAGACGGGCTGG
Organism: Conus ventricosus; assembly: GCA_018398815.1. Lineage (NCBI taxonomy): Eukaryota > Metazoa > Mollusca > Gastropoda > Neogastropoda > Conidae > Conus > Conus ventricosus. The sequence continues at coordinate 51,844,220 of CM031627.1, forward strand.
TGGGGGGAGAAAGAGAGAGAGGGCGAGAGAGAGAGAGAGAGAGAGAGAGAGAGAGAGAGAGAGAGAGAGAGAGAGAGAGAGACAGACAGACAGACAGACAGACAGACGCGGGGGGAAGAGAGAGAGGGGGAGAGAGAGAGAGAGAGAGAGAGAGAGAGAGAGAGAGAGAGAGAGAAGAGAGAGAGAGAGATTCAAATTATTCATTCATTTAAGGCCATAGCCCCATATGAAAAGGGCGGTAACAATATTGCAGGAAAATGATTGTAAAGGCAGCCGAATTACGAGTCCTTACAACAGGCAATCATGAGAGCAATGGTTCTCTACACCGAAAGCTTTCCATATATGAAGAACTAAACTGCGAATCACACTCTCTGTCCCTGATGACGTCAGCAAGCAAAGACGAAACATACAAGGCTTATGTACCGTAATTTCAGAGAGTCCAGTTCGAAATCTAGTGAAAGTAACTTACAGGTACTTGATCATACCAAACAAAAGGTAATTTTAGCTAAGTGTGAGGAACTGTAAACTTTACATAGATCAAATCTGTTAGTCAATGGAATTCCTCTTTCCCACCTTTGCTATTTACTGTCCATCTGTCATGTTGAACTGTTTGCTTACTTTCTTGTCCTAAACCTTCGCATTTCCATACATGCCCTAACCCCAGCTCACATAAACAATAAACTGTGCATTTGAAAGCCAGTCAATTTTGTCCCTTCAGTCGAGATCAAATAGATTATTAAACGCTTTTCGTGGCGATCTGTCGTTTTCATGTATTCATGTTTTTTTAAATAATTTTTTTAATAGATTTATTTTACACTTTACAATCACATCAAATTTTACAATAAATGTCAAAGTTTGAACAACAAGTTAGTGCTTACAGTGTCTTCTAATTAATACGTGGCATCATCACAACATCATTAGCATCCTCCTCCTCCTCCTCCTCCTCCTCTCCTCCTCCTCCTCCTCCTCGTAATCATCATCACCACCACCATCCTCCTCCTCCTTATTATTATCATCATCATCATCATCATCATCATCATCATCATCATCATCATCATCATCATCATCATCATCATCATCATCGTTGCCGTTGTCGTCGTCGTCGTCGTCGTCGTCATCATCATCATGACAGAGGGAAGAAAGAAGGACTGGTGGGCGTGAAAAAGATGGAAGATGAGAATAATGACGACGTGGCAAACAGAAA
>CM031627.1:51852923-51855423 GCA_018398815.1 Conus ventricosus
ACTGGTCAAAATGCATTTTGTTTTGTCCTGTGCGCCTCTATCTACTAGTTTATTTTAGTGTCCTGCGTATTTCGGTACAATGTTTTCTGCTTATTTCACTCTTCTTCCCTCTACTTCTGGCTGCTTTGGGGGTGCTGTTCAACTCTCTTTCTGAACTCTCGGTAGAAAAAAAATTACACTCTTTAAACTCTCTTTCTGAACAATTGGTCGTGAGAAGATATACAGCCGTTACACTTTCCTCCTGAACTCTTGGTCATGACATCACAGCCGTTAAACTCTCTTTCTGAACCTTTCGCAGTAACAATATCTACAGCCGTTAAACTCTCTTTCTGAATCTTTTGGAGTGAGAAGATCTGCAGCCGTTAAACTCTCTTTCTGAACCTTTCGGAGTGAGAAGATCTGCAGCCGTTAAACTCTCTTTCTGAACCTTTTGGAGTGACAAGATCTGCAGCCGTTAAACTCTCTTTCTGAACCTTTGATAGTGACAAGATCTACAGACGTTAAACTCTCTTTTTGAATCGTTGATAGTGACAAGATCTACAGCCGTTTAAAACTCTCTTTCTGAACCTTTAATAGTGACAAGATCCACAGCCGTTAAGCTCTCTTTCTGAACCTTTAATAGTGAACAGATGTACAGACGTTAAACTCTCTTTCTGAACCTTTTGGAGTGACAATATCTACAGCCGTTAAACTCTCTTTCTGAATCTTTTGGAGTGAGAAGATCTGCAACCGTTAATCTCTCTTTCTGAACCTTTTGGAGTGAGACGATCTGCAGCCATTAAACTCTTTTTCTGAACCTTTTGGAGTGACAAGATCTACAACCGTTAAACTCTCTTTCTGAACCTTTGATAGTGGCAAGATCTACAGACGTTAAACTCTCTTTCTGAATCTTTGATAGTGACAAGATCTACAGCCGTTAAACTCTCTTTCTGAACCTTTAATAGTGACAAGATCCACAGCCGTTAAGCTCTCTTTCTGAACCTTTGATAGTGACAAGATCCACAGCCGTTAAGCGCTGTTTCTGAACCTTTGATGGTGACAAGATCCACAGCCGTGAAGCTCCCTTTCTGAACCTTTGATGGTGACAACATCCACAGCCGTTCAGCTCTCTTTCTGAACCTTTGATAGTGACAAGATCCACAGCCGTTAAGCTCTCTTTCTGAACCTTTGATAGTGACAAGATCCACAGCCGTTAAGCTCTCTTTCTGAACCTTTGATGGTGACAGATCCACAGCCGTTAAGCCCTCTTTTTGAACCTTTGATGGTGACAAGATCCACAGACGTTAAGCTCTCTTTCTGAACCTTTGATGGTGACAGGATCCACAGCCGTTAAGCTCTCTTTCTGAACCTTTGATGGTGACAAGATCCACAGACGTTAAGCTCTCTTTCTGAACCTTTAATAGTGACAAGATTCACAGCTGTTAAGCTCTCTTTCTGAACCTTTTGCAGTGACAAGATCCACAGCCGTGAAGCTCTCTTTCTGAACCTTTAATAGTGACAAGATCCACAGCCGTGAAGCTCTCTTTCTGAACCTTTTGCAGTGACAAGATCTACAGCCGTTAAGCTCTCTTTCTGAACCTTTGATGGTGACAAGATCCACAGCCGTTAAGCTCTCTTTCTGAACCTTTGATGGTGACAAGATCCACAGCCGTGAAGCTCTCTTTCTGAACCTTTGATGGTGACAAGATCCACAGCCGTTAAGCTCTCTTTCTGAACCTTTTGCAGTGAGAAGATCACAGAATTCTAAGTATTAGATACCCCATGATGCCACAGGGGAGGCAACACAGTCAGTCTCCTCCCACTGATCAGTCCCACTCCACGGACGAAAGGCGTGTCTGGCCTGACAGTCTACAGAGTTCTGTTGTCAAGACGAACTATGAGGGGGTTCGGATACGCTGGGAGACTGTTTTTGTAATTTCGTTTTTTCCCAATCCCCAACCCCACCCCCAACCTCCCATCCACCGCCTGTTTTTTTTTTCCCTTTTGTAAATATTTTAAAACTTTTTTCTTAGCAAAGACATCGTTTTTAACGAGAGTCAGTGTTAGCCCGCAAGTTTATTTGCTAACCCCCCCCCTCTCTCTCTCTCTCTCTCTCTCTCTCTGTCACACACACGCGCATGAACACACCAACACACACACACACACACACACACACACACACACACACACACACCACACACACACACACACACACACACACACCACAACGAAACCCACCCAGGTAAAGCTGACAATAACCGTTCTATCATCAGGTGTACTCCCTCAGAACCAGCACAACAAACGTGTTTCACAATGCTCCACGCCAGTCTCCACAATGCTCCTCGCTAATCACAATGCACCACGCCAATCCTCACAATGCTCCACGCCAATCTCCACAATGCTCCTCGCCAATCTCCACAATGCTCCTTGCTAATCTTCACAATGCTCCACGCCAATCTCCACAATGCTCCACGCCAATCTCCACAATGCTCCACGCCAATCTTCACAATGCTCCTCGCCA
>CM031627.1:51860423-51864769 GCA_018398815.1 Conus ventricosus
ACGCCGCCCTTCTTGCCCACACAGAGACCCTGCATCAACTGATCCAAGACCTCCTCTTTGCTGACGGCCGCCGCTTCTCGCCCACACAAAGACCCTGCATCAACTGATCCAAGACCTCCTCTTTGCTAACGACGCCGCCTTCTCGCCACACAAGACCCTGCATCAACTGATCCAAGACCTCCTCTTTGCTGACGACGCCGCCCTTCTTGCCCACACAAAGACCCTGCATCAACTGATCCAAGACCTCTTCTTTGCTGACGACGCCGCCTTCTTGCCCACACAAAGACCCTGCATCAATGATCCAAAACCTCTTCTTTGCTGACGAGCCGCATTCTTGCCACACAAAGACCTGCTCAACTGATCCAAGACCTCTTCTTTGCTGACGACGCCGCCTTCTTGCCCACACAAAGACCCTGCATCAACTGATCCAAGACCTCGTCTTTGCTGACGACGCCGCCTTCTTGCCACACAAAGACCTGCATCAACTGATCCAAGACCTCCTCTTTGCTGACGACGCGCCTTCTTGCCCACACAGAGACCCTGCATCAACTGATCCAAGACCTCCTCTTTGCTGACGACGCCGCCTTCTTGCCCACACAAAGACCCTGCATCAACTGATCCAAGACCTCCTCTTTGCTGACGACGCCGCCTTATTGCCACACAGAGGGAGCCTCGCATCATGTCTCACCTGCTGTGCAGAGGCTCGCCCAACTCTTCGGGCCAGAAGTCAGCTTGATGAAGACAGAGGTCCTCCACCAGTCTGCACCTCAGGAAGGGTACCACCCTTCCCAAAACCAACATTGGAGAGACTGACTGAAAACAGTCCATCAGCTCACCTGCCTGGGGTGCATGATCTCAGACGCCAGATCGACAGGAAAGCGACAACAGACTGGCAAAGAGGCACGGTGCTTTTGGTAGATTGTACAAACGAGTGTGGAACCTCTAGTGCCGAAGAAGGACACCAAGATCAGAGTGTACAAAGCCATTGTACTTGCCACCCTCCTGTAGGGCTCTGAGGTCAGAGTGTACAAAGCCATTGTACTCACCACCCTCCTGTAGGCCTCTGAGGACAGAGTGTTCAAAGCCATTGTACTCACCACCCTCCTGTAGGGCTCTGAGTTGTGGGTCACCTAGAGTCACCACCTGAGACTTTTTGAGCGCTTTCATCAGCGCTGCCTTTACTTTGCTCGTCCTCAACATTCACTGCGGTGACTTGTCCCCAATGTTCTCTTGTCCTCAACATCACTGCGGTGACTATGTCCCCATGTTTTCTTGTCCTCAACATTCACTGCAGTGACTATGTTACCGATTGTTCTCGACTGGCAGAGCTCACCAGCATTGAGGTCATGTGCAGAGCTATTTCATGAGGTCATGTGCACAGCTCCCCAGTATTGAGGTCATGTGCAGAGGTCACCAGTATTGAGGTCATTTGCAGAGGTCACCAGCATTGAGGTCATGTGAACATTAACAGCTCACCAGCATTGGGTCATGTGCACAGCTCACCAGCATTGAGGTATGTGCAGAGTCACCAGCTTTGAGGTCATGTGCAAATCTTCAGCATTGAGGTCATGGCAGAGATCTTCAGCATTGAGGTCATGTGCAGAGTCTTCAGCATTGAGGTCATGTGCAGAGATCTTCAGCATTGAGGTCATGTGCAGAGATCTTCAGCATTGAGGTCATGTTCAGAGATTACCAGCATTGAGGTATGTGCAGAGATCTTCAGATTGAGGTATGTGCAGAGATCTTCAGCATTGACGTCATGTGCAGAGATCTTCAGCATTGAGGTCATGAGCAGGATCTTCAGCATTGAGGTCATGTGCACAGCTTACCGCATTGTTGGCTAGGGCAGACGATGTTACTGTTGGCGGGGCAGACTATGTTATTGATGGCTAGGGCAGACTATGTTTTTGTTGGACTAGGGCAGACTATGTTATTGTTGGCTAGGGCAGACTATGTTATTGTTGGCTAGGGCAGACTATGTTATTTTTGGCTTGGTCATCCAGGTGACCAGCACGTTGGGTCAGACTTGTTATTGTTGGCTAGGGCAGACTATGTTTTTATTGGTAGGGCAGACTGTGTTATTGTTGGCTAGGACAGACTATGTTATTGTTGGCAAGGGAAAGACTATGTTATTGTTGGCTAGGGCAGACTATGTTATGTTGGCTAGGGCAGACTATGTTATTATTGGCTGGGGCAGACTGTGTATTGTTGGCTGGGGCAAACTATGTTATTGTTGGCGGGCAGACTATGTTATTGTTGGCTAGGGCAGACTATGCTACTGTTGGCGGGGGCAGACTATGTTTTGTTGGCGAGGGCAGACTATGTTATTGTTGGCGAGGGCAGACTATATTATTATTGGCTAGGGCCAGACTATGTTATTGTTGGCTAGGGCAGACTATGCTACTGTTGGCGAGGGCAGACTATGTTTATTGGGTTGGCTAGGGACAGACTATGCTATTGTTGGCTAGGGCAGACTATGTTATTGTTGGCTAGGGCAGACTATGCTACTGTTGGCGAGGGCCAGACTATGCTATTGTTGGCTAGGGCAGACTATGCTATTGTTGGCGAGGGCAAGACTATGTTTTTGTTGGCTAGGGCAGACTGTTATTGTTGGCTGGGGCAGACTATGTTATTGATGGCTAGGGCAGACTATGTTATTGTTGGCGAGGGCAGACTATGTTATTGTTGGCTAGGGCAGACTATGTTATTGTTGGCTGGGGCAGACTGTGTTATTGTTGGTAGGGCAGACTGTGTTATTGTTGGCTAGGGCAGACTATGTTATTGTTGGCGAGGGCAGACTATGTTATTGTTGGCAAGGGCAGACTATGTTATTGTTGGCTAGGGCAGACTATGTTATTGTTGGCTAGGGAGACTGTGTTATTGTTGGCGAGGGCATACTATGTATTGTTGGCGAGGGCAGACTATGTTATTGTTGGCTAGGGCAGACTGTGTTATTGTTGGCTAGGGCAGACTATGTTATTGTTGGCGAGGGCAGACTATGTTATTGTTGGCTAGGGCAGACTGTGTTATTGTTGGCTAGGGCAGACTATGTTATTGTTGGCAAGGGCAGACTGTGTTATTGTTGGCTAGGGCAGACTGTGTTATTGTTGGCTGGGGCAACTATGTTATTGTTGGCTAGGGCAGACTATGTTATTGTTGGAAAGGGGCAGACTGTGTTATTGTTGGCTAGGGCAGACTATGTTATTCTTGGCTAGGGCGGGACTGTGTTATTGTTGGCTGGGGCAGACTATGTTATTGTTGGCTAGGGCAGACTGTTATTGTTGGCTGGGGCAGACTATGTTATTGTTGGCTAGGGCAGACTATGTTATTGTTGGCGAGGGCAGACTATGTTATTGTTGGCAAGGGCAGTCTATGTTATTGTTGGCAAGGGCAGACTATGTTATTGTTGGCTAGGGCAGACTATGTTATTGTTGGCTAGGGCAGACTGTGTTATTGTTGGCGAGGGCAGACTATGTTATTGTTGGCTAGGGCAGACTATGTGATTGTTGGCAAGGGCAGACTGTGTTATTGTTGGCAAGGGCAGACTATGTTATTGTTGGCTAGGGCCAGACTATGTGTTTTTTGGTAGGGCAGACTATGTTATTGTTGGCTAGGGCAGACTATGTTTTTGGGTTGGCTGGGGCAGACTATGTTATTGGTGGCTGGGGCAGACTTTTGTTATTGTTGGCGAGGGCAGACTATGTATTGTTGGCAAGGGCAGACTATGTCATTGTTGGCTAAGGCAGACTATGTTATTTTTGGCTAGGGCAGACTATGTTATTTTTGGCTAGGGAGACTATGTTATTGTTGGCTAGGGCAGACTGTGTTATTGTTGGCTAGGGCAGACTATGTTTTGGGTTGGCAAGGGCAGATGTGTTATTGTGGGTAGGGCAGACTATGTTATTGTTGGCTAGGGCAGACTATGTTATTGTTGGCTAGGGCAGACTGTTATTGTTGGTGGGGCAGACTATGTTATTGTTGGCTAGGGCAAACTATGTTTTGTTGGCTAGGGCAGAGAATGTGAATATCTTCGTTCACGACCACCCATGTTATTTTGCACGAAAACCCCCCTTTTCACATCCAAATCACGTCCATCACATGTCAGTTTTGACCAATTTTAACACCTGTTTTAAACAAAATTAACACCCAAAACCTCTAAATATTGACGTTATTAACACATTAAAACGGTGGCTTACGTGCTAGATAAGATTTGGTGATCGTGAACAAACATATTTACTTCTCTCCGGAGAACATAAGAATTAAGGGTTTACAGAATTAATTATTTTTTTAATTGTTGTTTTTTTTTTGGGGTTAAAAAATGAAGACGAATAGTAAGTTTTTAAAAT
>CM031627.1:51893909-51906409 GCA_018398815.1 Conus ventricosus
ACACATCAGTCCACTAACACAATTGCCAGAGACACACTGTGTAATGTCAGATGTAATTCAAAGAGCAGGTATGGTTATGCATGTGTGCGTTCCACTGCTGTTTCACAGCTGACATTCAACAGCTGTTTTACTGAATACCCATTGTGAAGTCTGACACAGATTTCTGTGAAAACACTGAAAATTTTGAGCTTCTTGCATTACAATGCGCACTTTAGACTGGCATCTAATCACTGTCAATCTTTTGAGCAATAAACAATGATGATTTGACCAACTTTTGAAATCTCCATCTACTGAATACAGATGTACCTCAAGTCATGGGATTTGTCTGACCATTGTGTATGGACTGCAGCTACAAATCAAAAATAGCAAGGCAACTGAACTTTGAAAAACTATTTTAGATGTAACAGCTACGTGATTCAAGAGTGTGTAGTTTATTCATGGTGGTGTTTATCAGACTTGGAAAAAAAATGCCAACAATGCAGGTAGTGAAATGGGGGCACCTCTGAGTGAGTGAGTATTTGTTTGTACATGTTTAAGTGTACAAGAGTGCATATACGCATTTTTAGTGTGTGTGTGTGTGTGTGTGTGTGTGTGTGTGTGTGTGTGTGTGTGTGTGTGTGTGTGTGTGTGTGTGTGTGTGTGTGTGTGTGTGTGTGTGTGTGTGTGTGTGTGTGTGTTCATTAAGAGAGACTGAGGAGACTGCCAAGGCTTCCCCACATTCCCCCCAGGTGTGCACTGGCACACGCATGTCACTGGCACACTCACTCACACACTCACACACACACACACACACACACACACACACACACACACACACAACACACACACACACACACACACACACACACACACACACTCACACACTCACACACACACACACACACACACACACGCACACACTCACACACAGTCTGTATGTCTCAACTCTTCAACATCAAATATTCTACCAGTCAGATACAGAGAACCCCAGGCTCAGTTTAAGGTCCTCTGGTAGTTTCTATAGATCTACATAAACAATCTCCTCTTCATATGGAAAAATGTTGTGAACTTTCCTAGGATGATACCACTCATCATACAAGCAGCTGTAACCGTAATTCTCTGTATGCATCATTGCAAAAGCCGGCTGACATCTTGTGTGAATGGTGCAGTGTTCATGTATGTCACCACATCCCAAGAGGATGACATCATGCCACAACCACCTTTCAAACAAGTCAAAACATGAGACAGTTCCCTGCTGTGTTCACTGAATGTCACCACATCCCAAGAGGATGACATCATGCCCACAACCCCCTTTCAAACAAGTCAAAACATTAGACAGTTCCCTGCTGTGTTCACTGAATGTCACCACATCCCAAGAGGATGACATCATGCCCACAACCCCCTTTCAAACAGTCAAAACATGACAGTTCCCTGCTGTGTTCATCAACATAACGATTAAAGAAGCAGATGATCACTGTGTTTTAGGCAGAATAATGGACCACATTCTTTCATGGACTGCTCATACCAAGATATGCGGAAAAAAAAAAAAAGAAAGAAAAAAAAAAAAGACAAATATTTCAGTCATGCAGGATTAAGCCCCTTTTGATGAATGTTTATGCCAGAAAATTGCTCCTGAATGCACACATACTGCTTCAATCAATTACCATGTGACATCATTTGACTCCGCCAGTGCCAATTCAATTAAACCCTTAGTCAGTACCTATACATGTGCCCTGAAAGCAGTTCTCCTGAAACCCTTGAGCTTCACACTGTGGTCACAAAATCAGATTATATTCAGGTTGGAGCTCATGCATTAAAAGGTATTTCTGCAGTCAATACAGGAATGTTGCTGCAAAAAGTTGTCTGGATTAGCCCCACAAACTATTCCATCCAAATTTAACATGAATTCTTCAGACTACAAAACTTCAGGTTCCCATACCAAGGCAAGTCTTTGTTATTCTGGTCCTCTTTTCTGGAACTCACTTCCATCTGAGCTTAAATGTCATCAAAGTTTAGATTTTAGAGAAGGAAATTGTGAACCATTTTTTCACACTCTCACCACTTTTGACATGCAGCAGAACTCGTATTACTAATGCTTGTCGACATGTATGTCCTCATATTACCAATGCTTGTCCACATGTATGTCATCAATGTATTATAACTTACAGATACTTACTTTCCAAAAGTAACTAGTGCTGTTTACAGGTACAACGGTTTTAAAATAATTTGCTATTGTAAACAGTTGTACATGCAATGCCAATGCATGTAATTGTTAAAATGTGAAAGATTTATGATATACTCCTGCAGTATATATGTGTGAAAGATTTATGATATACTCCTGCAGTATATATGTATGAAAGATTTATGATATACTCCTGCAGTATATATGTGTGAAAGATTTATGATATACTCCTGCAGTATATAGTGTGGAAGATTTATGATATACTCCTCCAGTACATATGTGTGAAAGATTTATGATATACTCCTGCAGTATATATGTGTGAAAGATTTATGATATACTCCTGCAGTATATATGTGTGAAAGATTTATGATATACTCCTGCAGTATATATGTGTGAAAGATTTATGATATACTCCTGCAGTATATATGTGTGAAAGATTTATGATATACTCCTGCAGTATATATGTGTGAAAGATTTATGATATGATCATGCAATATATTTGTTTGAAACATTTATGATATACTCATGCAACATACATGAGTGTGAGTCTGCATACTGCTCATACAGCTGTATGTATCCGCTTTCTTTTCTTTTTTTAAACTGTATGTATCTTGGCCTTCAACAGCATTCTCTTATTCCTCAGTGCCTTAAAGCCAGTCTTTCCTGATGAACAAGAACACTGAATACACAAATATGCTGGAGAAGATGGAAACGGCTGCCTCATGACACCAAGTCTATTCCTCTTCAGGCTATCCTGATGACACCAGTCTAATGTCAACCAGATAAGGAAGCAAGAAATGAACAATAAACAGACTGACATTATCCACTTAAAGGGTGACGACACCAACAAACCACATACATGAATTCATTCACCCTGGCGCCCTCTCCTCCTCCTCCGTCGATCGCGCTCCAGCCTTCTGAAGTACGAATCGGTGCGGAAGTCCACCGATTCGTACCGGTCTGGAGCGTGTCTTGTCCTGGTCGATCGACGAAGGGGAGGAGGGGCTACAGGGTGCTGATCCTCCTGCTGCTGCTGCTGCCCTCTCCCATCGTTCTGCTGAGGTGGGGCTGCTGGCGGGTTCTGCTGCCCGCCTCCTCCTGAGCCAAAAAAAGAGAATTACAGCACAGGCATTAGTCCACTGCATCCTGAGCTTGTGAAACAAGAGTAACAACACAGACATCAGTCCACTACATCCTGAGCCTGTGAAACAGAGCTACAACACAGACATCAGTCCACTTTATCCTGAGTCGGTGAAACAGAGCTACAACACAGACATCAGTCACTGCATCCTGAGCCTGTGAAACAGAGCTACAACACAGACATCAGTCCACTTCATCCTGAGCCTGTGAAACAGAGCTACAACACAGACATCAGTCTATTTCATCCTGAGCTTGTGAAACAGAGTAACAACACAGACATCAGTCCACTGCATCCTGAGCCTGTGGAACAGCTACAAAACAGACATCAGTCCACTTTATCCTGAGTCGGTGAAACAGAGTAACAACACAGACATCAGTCCACTGCATCCTGAGCCTGTGGAACAGCTACAAAACAGACATCAGTCCACTTTATCCTGAGTCGGTGAAACAGAGTAACAACACTGACATCAGTCCACTGCATCCTGAGTCTGTGGAACAGAGCTACAACACAGACATCAATCCATTTCATCCTGAGTCTGTGAAACAGAGTAACAACACAGACATCAGTCCACTGCATCCTGAGTCTGTGGAACAGAGCTACAACACAGACATCAATCCACTTCATCCTGAGTCTGTGAAACAGAGTAACAACACAGACATCAGTCCACTTCATCCTGAGCCTGTGGAACAGCTACAATACAGACATCAGTCCACTTTATCCTGAGCCTGTGAAACAGAGCTACAACACAGACATCAGTCACTGCATCCTGAGCCTGTGGAACAGCTACAATACAGACATCAGTCCACTTTATCCTGAGTCTGTGAAACAGAGCTACAACACAGACATCAGTCCACTGCATCCTGAGCTTGTGAAACAGAGTAACAACACAGACATCAGTCCACTGCATCCTGAGCTTGTGAAACAGAGTAACAACACAAATATCAGTCCACTAGCAAACTCTACAGAAAGACAGTACAGAGCTACATTCTGTTTAAAGTCTCGTCCCTGGCAAATCAGCTTACATTTCACAGAAACACAGTACACAGCTACATTCTGTTTTAAGTCTCATCACTAGCAAATCAGTTTACATTTCAAATACAAATCATTCTACAGTTCAAATCAAAGTCAAAAGTGAGGCATAACAGTTTCAGCCCTTCGGTAGTTTACATTCCGCCAATATCAAGAAGTCACAGTGAGCACAGGCATGTAAGTGAAGTGTAGTGAGAACAGCGCACAACACAGAAGTCACAGTGAGCACAGGCATGTAAGTGATGTGAAGTGTGAACAGCGCACAACACAGAAGTCGCAGTGAGCACAGGCATGTAAGTGAAGTGTGAACAACAGACAACACAGAAGTCACAGTCAGCACAGGCATGTAGGTGAAGTGTGAACAGCGCACAACACAGAAGTCACAGTGAGCACAGGCATGTAAGTGAAGTGTGAACAACAGACAACACAGAAGTCACAGTCAGCACAGGCATGTAAGTGAAGTGTGAACAACAGACAACACAGAAGTCACAGTCAGCACAGGCATGTAGGTGAAGTGTGAACAGCAGACAACACAGAAGTCACAGTCAGCACAGGCATGTAGGTGAAGTGTGAACAACAGACAACATGCTAGGACTGCTAGCTCCACTACAGACAACATGGGGGACAGATCGGCTGTGTAGTCTGGATCATTGCTGTGGTCAATGGCACAACAACTACAGGAGGACATCACGTCAGTGCTGGACACCAAAGGGTTCCGGAACTCTCCATTGGAGTCAGCCATGTGGTCTGTGGATGACTGGCACTTCACCTACATGCCTGTGCTCACATTGACTTCTGTGTTGTCTGTTGTTCACACGTCACCTACATGCCTGTGCTCACTGTGACTTCTGTGTTGTCTGTTGTTCACACGTCACCTACATGCCTGTGCTCACTGTGACTTCTGTGTTGTCTGCTGTTCACACTTCACCTACATGCCTGTGCTCACTGTGACTTCTGTGTTGTCTGTTGTTCACACATGTGTCATCACTGCTGTCCCCCTCAGACAGCAGTGATGTTCTTCACACAGTTCTGTCCCTTGATTCACTGTCAGTGTAGCATGTGTCATAGTCATCAACCAGACTACACAGCTGATCTGTCCATGTTGTCTGTAGTGGAGCTAGCAGAGTCCTAGCATGTGTCAAAGTGATCAACCAGACTACACAGCTGATTTGTCCCCCATGTTGTCTGTAGTGGAGCTAGCAGTCCTAGCATGTCATAGTCATCAACCAGACTACACAGCTGATCTGTCCCCCATGTTGGCTGTAGTGGAGCTAGCAGAGTCCTAGCATGTGTCATAGCCATCAACCAGACTACACAGCTGATCTGTCCCCCGTGTTGTCTGTAGTGGAGCTAGGAGTCCTAGCATGTGTCATAGTCATCAACCAGACTACACAGCTGATCTGTCCCCCATGTTGTCTGTAGTGGAGCTAGCAGTCCTAGCATGTTTCATAGTGATCAACCAGACTACACAGCTGATCTGTCCCCCATGTTGTCTGTAGTGGAGCTAGCAGTCCTAGCATGTGTCATAGTCATCAACCAGACTACACAGCTGATGTGTCCCCCGTGTTGTCTGTAGTGGAGCTAGCAGAGTCCTAGCATGTGTCATAGTCATCAACCAGACCACACAGCCGATCTGTCCCCCATGTTGTCTGTAGTGGAGCTAGCAGAGTCCTAGCATGTGTCATAGTCATCAACCAGACTACACAGCTGATATGTCCATGTTGTCTGTAGTGGAGCTAGCAGTCCTAGCATGTGTCATAGTGATCAACCAGACTACACAGCTGATGTGTCCCCCATGTTGTCTGTGGTGGAGTTAGCAGTCCTAGCATGTGTCATAGTCATCAACCAGACTACACAGCTGATCTGTCCCCCATGTTGTCTGTAGTGGAGCTAGCAGTCCTAGCATGTGTCATAGTCATCAACCAGACAAAATCAAACAAAAGCTAGAGCCATGTGCTACATCTTAAAAGATGAGAACATTTATTCACAGGGATATAATTTGTACCCAAAGTGAAACGTTTTCTGGCAGTTTTCATCTCAATCATGTTTAGAGATGAAAGAAAAATGCATTTTGATCACCTCATGAGGCCCTATCTGATATTTGTGTCATGTGGTCAATATGACACTTCAGTGTCAGCCAGTCCTACAGTCCACACACTGTGGTCAATATGACACTTTAGTGTGTGCCAGTCCTACAGTCCACAGACTGTGGTCAATATGACACTACACTGTGGTCAATATGACACTACACTGTGGTCAATATGACACTACACTGTGGTCAATATGACACTTCAGTGTCAGTGAGTCCTACAGTCCACACACTGTGGTCAATATGACACTACACTGTGGTCAATATGACACTTCAGTGAGTCCTACAGTCCACACACTGTCTTCTGTTGTCATGAACCATTCAGTGTCTACAGTCCACACACAGTCTTCTGTTGTCATGAACCATTCAGTGTATACAGTCCACACACTGTCTTCTGTTGTCGTCATGGACCATTCAGTGTCTACAGTCCACACACTGTCTTCTGTTGTTGTCATGAACCATTCAGTGTCTACAGTCCACACACTGTCTTCTGTTGTCATGAACCATTCAGTGTCTACAGTCCACACACTGTCTTCTGTTGTCATGGACCATTCAGTGTCTACAGTCCACACACTGTCTTCTGTTGTTGTCATGGACCATTCAGTGTCTACAGTCACACACTGTCTTCTGTTGTCATGAACCATTCAGTGTCTACAGTCCACACACTGTCTTCTGTTGTTGTCATGGACCATTCAGTGTCTACAGTCCACACACTGTCTTCTGTTGTTGTCATGAACCATTCAGTGTCTACAGTCCACACACTGTCTTCTGTTGTTGTCATGAACCATTCAGTGTCTACAGTCCACACACTGTCTTCTGTTGTTGTCATGAACCATTCAGTGTATACAGTCCACACACTGTCTTCTGTTGTTGTCATGAACCATTCAGTGTCTACAGTCCACACACTGTCTTCTGTTGTTGTCATGAACAATTCAGTGTCTACAGTCCACACACTGTCTTCTGTTGTCATGAACCATTCAGTGTCGACAGTCCACACACTGTCTTCTGTTGTTGTCATGGACCATTCAGTGTCTACAGTCCACACACTGTCTTCTGTTGTCATGAACCATTCAGTGTCTACAGTCCACCCACAGTCTTCTGTTGTTGTCATGAACCATTCAGTGTATACAGTCCACACACTGTCTTCTGTTGTTGTCATGGACCATTCAGTGTCTTGTCCACACACTGTCTTCTGTTGTCATTATCATGAACCATTCAGTGTCTACAGTCCACACACTGTCTTCTGTTGTTGTCATGAACCATTCAGTGTCTACAGTCACACACTGTCTTCTGTTGTTGTCATGGACCATTCAGTGTCTACAGTCCACACACTGTCTTCTGTTGTTGTCATGAACCATTCAGTGTCTACAGTCCACACACAGTCTTTTGTTGTTGTCATGGACCATTCAGTGTCTACAGTCCACACACTGTCTTCTGTTGTTGTCATGGACCATTCAGTGTCTACAGTCCACACACTGTCTTCTGTTGTCATGGACCATTCAGTGTCTACAGTCCACACACTGTCTTCTGTTGTTGTCATGGACCATTCAGTGTCTACAGTCCACACACTGTCTTCTGTTGTTGTCATGAACCATTCAGTGTCTACAGTCCACACACTGTCTTCTGTTGTTGTCATGAACCATTCAGTGTCTACAGTCCACACACTGTCTTCTGTTGTTGTCATGGACCATTCAGTGTTACAGTCCACACACTGTCTTCTGTTGTTGTCATGAACCATTCAGTGTCTACAGTCCACACACTGTCTTCTGTTGTTGTCATGAACCATTCAGTGTCTACAGTCCACACACTGTCTTCTGTTGTTGTCATGGTCACCCTGCAGTTCTTCCATCCTGTGTCCATCTGGATGAGCCCACCATGATCACTGGAGTCTTTCAGACAACATGCAGGTGGTGACTGGCACCTGCAATTTCAGTTCTGTTGCAACTTCACTCAGTGACGGCCACAGTCTGGGCCACATGACTGACTTGTCCAGCATAAAGTAGCTAAACATCACTTTCTAGGCTTGTCAGAAATTATTCATGAACCTTACAAATCCAACCTCAATATTTCTCACTCCACTGTGGATTTTCATGAATTATGAGATTAAAAATACAACAGGCTTTTTTAGCCACTGGTTTGTTACATGCCGAGGCCAATTATTAGGGTGCTAGTATCTGCTGAAAGTTTTGAAAGTGTCTATTACTTATCTGTGAAGTAACAAGTGTCCAAATCCTCTTTATGTGGCTATTGACAAGTACCTGCTTACACAGCTCCTTTAAAAAACAAACTGCACATTTGTTCATCACACACCAAGCCCAGTGATGACAGACATGTTCAAACAACTTGCTATGCCCATTGTTAACCATAGACAAGGAACTTGCTATGCCCATTGTTAACCATAGACAAAGAACTTGCTATGCCCATTGTTAACCATAGACAAAGAACTTGCTATGCCCATTGTTAACCATAGACAAAGAACTTGCTATGCCCATTGTTAACCATAGGCAAAGACCTTGCTATGCCCATTGTTAACCATAGGCAAAGAACTCAACTTGCTATGCCCAGTGTTAACCACAGACAAAGAACTCGCTATGCCCATTGTTAACCATAGGCAAAGACCTTGCTATGCCCATTGTTAACCACAGACAAAGAACTTGCTATGCCCAGTATTAACCACAGACAAAGAACTTGCTATGCCCAGTATTAACCACAGACAAAGAACTTGCTATGCCCAGTATTAACCACACACACAAAAATCTCTGGGTGAAACATGTTATTTTTGATTCAACGGTGTGACCTTTAAATCCATTTCACCACCCTCAGAATTCCTGATATTGACATTACCTGCTGTTCCATATCAAGCTCAACATCTTAAAGTCAACATCTTTATCACCAACTTCACCCACTTCAGCATGCAGACATTTTGAAACGGTCAACAGAGTTGCTTTTTCTAACACTTTGGGAACCAAAGATTGTGGCTGTACTCCAGAGTTAGCAAGCACACCAGCCACCTGCTGAGGTGATCAGCACAGCGGATTGCCAGCTGGGACATGGTGGGTTAACACACCACCCACCCACTGAAGTGATCAGCACAGCGGATTGCCAGCTGGGACATGGTGGGTTAACACACCAGCCACCTGCTGAAGTGATCAGCACAGCGGATTGCCAGCTGGGACATCAAGCACACCAGCCACCCACTGAAGTGATCAGCACAGCGGATTCCCAGCTGGGACATGGTGGGTTAACACACCAGCCACCCACTGAAGTGATCAGCACAGCGGATTCCCAGCTGGGACATGGCGGGTTTGGTTCCCATCAGACCCTTTAGTTGTGGATTCTCTCCGTCTCCAACAGCTCCTATCTGGAGCTGCGTTTGCTACAGGTTCAACTGGGATGACTGGAACACACACACTTTGGAGTTCATCCCCTTCATGGACATGCTGCTCAAATTTCCTGACCAACACTGCTAGTGTCTATCTCTCAGGCCTGGTTGTTGCTGGGATACATTATGAAAGATGGCACACAGTACAGCCCTGGCCACAACTTATTTTTCCGTCCTAAATGAGACACTTAGTGAAAGGACAAACAACAAGGCTTCACACACTTCTAATCGAACATTTTTGTGCTGCAGTCTGAGCAGAGACATGTATCAAACTTGTTTACTACTTAAACTATGGAAAATTAACTTCCCAGAAAGTGATGACGTCATTTTTGCACATTTACTGTGTGTGTTGTCATTGTTCTAATATTGCCTGACCACTTTCGTGCAAGCTTTCATGCCGCATCTACGTTATCTACAGGAAAATAATTCAGTCATCTCAATAGCGCTGATATATTACATTTTTCATGACAACAACTAATTATCAAACCTATAGTCCCATTTGTAATGGCCGCTCAACCTTGCGGAACACATTGCTGCCAGACCAGCTATGCACAGATGACATTCAGTTGGCCGAATACAGTGCGGTTAGCTGGCTGGTGGGGAGCGGCCTGCAGAAAACACCCCTTTCCCTGACCTGCATTCACGGCTTGGCCTCTGCAGCTGTATACTCCCCTGCGACTCAAAACTAAGTAACTTGCTCTGAACAGCTGTGATGGCATTATGAAAGATGGCACACAGTACAGCCCTGTCATTATGAAAGATGGCACACAGTACAGCCCTGGCATTATGAAAGATGGCATACAGTATAGCCCTGTCATTATGAAAGATGGCATACAGTACAGCCCTGCATTATGAAAGATGGCATACAGTACAGCCCTGTCATTATGAAAGATGGCATACAGTACAGCCCTGGCATATGAAAGATGGCATACAGTATAGCCCTGTCATTATCAAAGATGGCATACAGTACAGCCCTGTCATTATGATAAATGGCATACAGTACAGCCCTGTCATTATGAAAGATGGCATACAGTACAGCCCTGGCATTATCAAACATGGCACCCAGTACAGCCCTGTCATTATGAAAGATGGCATACAGTATGGCCCGGCCATTATCAAAAATGGCATACAGTACAGCCCTGTCATTATCAAAAATGGCATACAGTACAGCCCTGTCATTATCAAAATGGCATACAGTACAGCCCTGTCATTATGAAAATGGCATACAGTACAGCCCTGTCATTATGAAAGATGGCATACAGTACAGTCCTGGCGTTATAAAAGACGGCATACAGTACAAACCTGTCATTATCAAAGATGGCATACAGTACAGCCCTGGCATTATGAAAGATGGCATTACAGTACAGCCCTGGCATTATGAAAGATGGCATACAGTACAGCCCTGGCATCATGAAGATGGCACACAGTACAGCCCTGGGCGTTATGAAAGATGGTATACAGTACAGCCCTGGCATTATGAAAGATGGAATACGCATTTATAAAAGATGGCATACAGTACAGCCCTGGCATTATGAAAGATGGCATACAGCACCAGCCCTGGCATTATGAAAGATCGTTACAGTACAGCCCTGGCATTATGAAATGGCATACAGTACAGCCCTGGCGTTATGAAAGATGGCATACAGTACAGCCCTGGCATTATCAAAGATGGCATACAGCACAGCCTGGCATTATGAAAGATGGCATACAGTACAGCCCTGGCATTATCAAAGATGGCATACAGTACGCCCTGTCATTATGAAAATGGCATACAGTACAGCCCTGGCATATGAAAGATGGCATACAGTACAGCCCTGGCATTATGAAAGATGGATGATACAGTACAGCCCTGTCATTATGAAAGATGGCTTACAGTACAGCCCTGTCATTATCAAAGATGGCATACAGTACAGCCCTGTCATTATCAAAGATGGTATACAGTACAGCCCTGGCATTATGAAAGATGGCACACAGTACAGCCTTGGCATTATGAAAGATGGCATTACAGTACAGCCCTGGCATTATTCAAAGATGGCATACTGTACAGCCCTGCCTTATGAAAGATGGCAACAGTACAGCCTGGCATTATGAAAGATGGCACACAGTACAGCCCTGGCATTATGAAAGATGGCATACAGCACACCTGGCATTATGAAAGATGGCACACAGTACAGCCCTGGCATTATGAAAGATGGCATACAGTACGGCCCTGGCGTTATGAAATATGGCATACATACAGCCCTGGCATTCAAAGATGGCATACAGTACAGCTCTGGCATTATGAAAGATGGCATACAGTACAGCCCTGGCATTATGAAAGATGGCATACAGTACAGCCCTGTCATTATGAAAGATGGCATACAGTACAGCCCTGGCGTTATGAAAGATGGCACACAGTACAGCCCTGGCATTATGAAAGATGCATACAGTACAGCCCTGTCAAGCTATCTTAACATTAGACCTGATTGGAAATGTGCAGCATGCTATTCATCATCACAGCCTCATGAATCAGCATTACAAAAAAAAACAAAAAACACAAAAAAAAACATGATCCTTGAATCTAAATGGCACGTTATGGAAGACCATGTACTTGCCTTTGAGGCCATCTCATTACTTTAACTTTGAGACCAAACTCATACTTTAACTAGTTTAAGGCATGACTGAAATGTAAAAGACCAACTAGTGTGCCACAAACTGA
>CM031627.1:51908909-51934393 GCA_018398815.1 Conus ventricosus
ATCTTTTACATCACATTTTCTTTCTTCTCACTCTGGTTTTCTTTCAAACACAGGTTCATCTTTTACATCACATTTTCTTTCTTCTCACTCTGGTTTTCTTTCAAACACAGGTTCATCTTTTACATCACATTTTCTTTCTTCTCACTCTGGTTTTCTTTTCAAACACAGGTTCATCTTTTACATCACATTTTCTTTCTTTCACTCTGGTTTCTTTCAACACCAAACAGGTTCATCTTTTACATCACATTTTCTTTCTTCTCACTCTGTTTTCTTTCAACACAGGTTCATCTTTTACATCACATTTTCTTTCTTCTCACTTGGTTTTCTTTCAAACACAGGTTCATCTTTTACATCACATTTTCTTTCTTCTCACTCTGGTTTTCTTTCAAACACAGGTTCATCTTTTACACACATTTTCTTTCTTCTCACTCTGGTTTTCTTTTCAAACACAGGTTCATCTTTTACATCACATTTTCTTTCTTCTCACTCTGGTTTTCTTTCAAACACAGGTTCATCTTTTACATCACATTTTCTTTCTTCTCACTCTGGTTTCTTTCAAACACAGGTTCATCTTTTACATCACATTTTCTTTCTTCTCACTCTGGTTTTCTTTCAAACACAGGTTCATCTTTTACATACATTTTCTTTCTTCTCACTCTGGTTTTCTTTCAAACACAGGTTCATCTTTTACATCACATTTTCTTTCTTCTCACTCTGGTTTTCTTTCAAACACAGGTTCATCTTTTACATCACATTTCTTTCTTCTCACTCTGGTTTTCTTTCAAACACAGTTTCATCTTATTACATCACATTTTCTTTCTTCTCACTCTGGTTTTCTTTCAAACACAGGTTCATCTTTTACATCACATTTTCTTTCTTCTCACTCTGGTTTTCTTTCAAACACAGGTTCATCTTTTACATCACATTTTCTTTCTTCTCACTCTGGTTTTCTTTCAAACACGGTTCATCTTTACATCACATTTTTCCTTTCTTCTCACATCTGGTTTTCTTTCAAACACAGGTTCATCTTTTACATCACATTTTCTTTCTTCTCCTCTGGTTTTCTTTCAAACACAGGTTCATCTTTTACATCACATTTTCTTTCTTCTCACTCTGGTTTCTTTCAAACACAGGTTCATCTTTTACATCACATTTTCTTTCTTTCACTCTGGTTTTCTTTCAAACACAGGTTCATCTTTTACATCACATTTCTTTCTTCTCACTCTGGTTTTCTTTCAAACACAGGTTCACTTTTACATCACATTTTCTTTCTTCTCACTCTGGTTTTCTTTCAAACACAGGTTCATCTTTACATCACATTTCTTTCTTCTCACTCTGGTTTTCTTTCAAACACAGGTTCATCTTTTACATCACATTTTTTCTTCTCACTCTGTTTCTTTCAAACACAGGTTCAATCTTTTAAACCATCACTTTTACACATTTTCTTTCTTCTCACTCTGGTTTTCTTTCAAACACAGGTTCATCTTTTACATCACATTTTCTTTCTTCCACTCTGGTTTTCTTTCAAACACAGGTTCATCTTTTACATCACATTTTTTCTTTCTTCTCACTCTGTTTTTCTTTCAAACACAGGTTCATCTTTACATCACATTTTCTTTCTTCTCACTCTGGTTTTCTTTCAAACACAGGTTCATCTTTACATCACATTTTCTTTCTTCTCACTCTAGTTTTCTTTCAAACACAGGTTCATCTTTTACATCACATTTCTTCTTCCCTCTGGTTTCTTTCAAAAACAGGTTCATCTTTTACATCACATTTTCTTTCTTCTCACTCTGGTTTTCTTTCAACACAGGTTCATCTTTTACATCACATTTTCTTTTCTCACTCTGGTTTTCTTTCAAACACAGGTTCATCTTTTACATCACATTTTCTTTCTTCTCACTCTGGTTTTCTTTCAAACACAGGTTCATCTTTTACATCACATTTTCTTCTTCTCACTTGGTTTCTTTCAAACACAGGTTCATCTTTTACATCACATTTTCTTTCTTCTCACTGGTTTTCTTTCAAACACAGGTTCATCTTTTACATCACATTTTCTTTTTCATCTGTTTCTTTCAAACACAGGTTCATCTTTTACATCACATTTTCTTTCTTCTCACTTGGTTTTCTTTCAAACACAGGTTCATCTTTTACATCACATTTTCTTTCTTCTCACTCTGGTTTTCTTTCAAACACAGGTTCATCTTTTACATCACATTTTCTTTCAACACAGGTTCATCTTTACATCACATTTTCTTTCTTCTCACTCTGGTTTTCTTTCAAACACAGGTTCATCTTTTACATCACATTTTCTTTCTTCTCACTCTGGTTTTCTTTCAAACACAGGTTCATCTTTTACATCACATTTTACTTTCTTCTCACTCTGGTTTTTCTTTCAAACACAGGTTCATCTTTACATCACATTTTCTTTCTTCTCACTCTGGTTTTCTTTCAAACACAGGTTCATCTTTTACATCACCATTTTCTTTCTTCTCACTCTGGTTTTCTTTCAAACACAGGTTCATCTTTTACATCACATTTTCTTTTCAAACACAGGTTATCTTTCAAATCACATTTCTTTTTCTCACTCTGGTTTTCTTTCAAACACAGGTTCATCTTTTACATCACATTTTCTTTCTTCTCACTCTGGTTTTCTTTCAAACACAGGTTCATCTTTTACATCACATTTTCTTTCTTCTCACTCTGGTTTTCTTTCAACACAGGTTCATCTTTTACATCACATTTTCTTTCTTCTCACTCTGGTTTTCTTTCAAACACAGGTTCATCTTTTACATCACATTTTCTTTCTTCTCACTCTGGTTTTCTTTCAAACACAGTTCATCTTTTACATCACATTTTCTTTCTTCTCACTCTGGTTTTCTTTCAAACACAGGTTCATCTTTTACATCACATTTTTTTCTTCTACTCTGGTTTCTTTCAAACACAGGTTCATCTTTTACATCACATTTTCTTTCTTCTCACTCTGGTTTTCTTTCAAACACAGGTTCATCTTTTACATCACATTTCTTTCCACAGTTATCTTTACATCACATTTCTTTTCTCACTCTGGTTTTCTTTCAAACACAGGTCATCTTTTACATCACATTTCCTTTCTTCTCACTCTGGTTTTCTTTCAAACACAGGTTCATCTTTTACATCACATTTTCTTTCTTCTCACTTCTGGTTTTCTTTCAAACACAGGTTCATCTTTTACATCACATTTTCTTTCTTCTCACTCTGGTTTCTTTCAAACACAGGTTCATCTTTTACATCACATTTTCTTTCTTCTCACTCTGGTTTTCTTTCAAACACAGGTTCATCTTTTACATCACTTTTCTTTCAAACACAGGTTCATCTTTTATCACATTTTCTTTCTTCTCACTCTGGTTTTCTTTCAAACACAGGTTCATCTTTTACATCACATTTTCTTTCTTCTCACCTGGTTTTCTTTCAAACACAGGTTCATCTTTTACATCACATTTTCTTTCTTCTCACTCTGGTTTTCTTTCAAACACAGGTTCATCTTTTACATCACATTTTCTTTCTTCTCACTTGGTTTTCTTTCAAACACAGGTTCATCTTTACATCACATTTTCTTTCTTCTCACTCTGGTTTTCTTTCAAACACAGGTTCATCTTTTACATCACATTTTCTTTCTTCTCACTCTGGTTTTCTTTCAAACACAGGTTCATCTTTACATCACATTTTCTTTCTTCTCACTCTGGTTTTCTTTCAAACACAGGTTCAT
The DNA here is from genome assembly GCA_018398815.1 of Conus ventricosus. NCBI lineage: Eukaryota > Metazoa > Mollusca > Gastropoda > Neogastropoda > Conidae > Conus > Conus ventricosus. Next base: position 51,912,658 of record CM031627.1, read on the forward strand.
CTTTTACATCACATTTTCTTTCTTCTCACTCTGGTTTTCTTTCAAACACAGGTTCATCTTTTACATCACATTTTCTTTCTTCTCACTCTGGTTTTCTTTCAAACACAGGTTCATCTTTTACATCACATTTTCTTTACTTCTCACTCTGGTTTTTCTTTCAAACACAGGTTCATCTTTTACATCACATTTTCTTTCTTCTCACTCTGGTTTTCTTTCAAACACAGGTTCATCTTTTACATCACATTTTCTTTCAAACACAGGTTCATCTTTTACATCACATTTTCTTTCTTCTCACTCTGGTTTTTCTTTCAAACACAGGTTCATCTTTTACATCACATTTTCTTTCTTCTCACTCTGTTTTCTTTCAAACACAGGTTCATCTTTTACATCACATTTTCTTTCTTCTCACTTGGTTTTCTTTCAAACACAGGTTATCTTTTACATCACATTTTCTTTCTTCTCACTCTGGTTTTCTTTCAAACACAGGTTCATCTTTTACACACATTTTCTTTCTTCTCACTCTGTTTTCTTTCAAACACAGGTTCATCTTTTACATCACATTTCATCTTCAAACACAGGTTCATCTTTTACATCACATTTTCTTTCTTCTCACCTGGTTTTCTTTCAAACACAGGTTCATCTTTTACAATCACATTTTCTTTCTTCTCACTCTGGTTTTCTTTCAAACACAGGTTCATCTTTTACATCACATTTTCTTTCTTCTCACTCTGGTTTTCTTTCAAACACAGGTTCATCTTTTACATCACATTTTCTTTTCTCACTTGGTTTTCTTTCAAACACAGGTTCATCTTTACATCACATTTCTTTCTCTCACTCTGGTTTTCTTTCAACACAGGTTCATCTTTTACATCACATTTTCTTTCTTTCACTTGTTTTCTTTCAAACACAGGTTCATCTTTTACATCACATTTTTCTTTCTTTCACTCTGGTTTTCTTTCAAACACAGGTTCATCTTTTACATCACATTTTCTTCTTTCACTTGTTTCTTTCAAACACAGGTCATCTTTTACATCACTTTTCTTTCAAACACAGGTTCATCTTTTACATCACATTTTCTTTCAAACACAAGGTTCTCTTTTACATCACATTTTCTTTCAAACACAGGTTCATCTTTTACATCACATTTTCTTTCAAAACAGGTTTTTCATCTTTTTTTTCTTTCAAACCACAGGTTCATCTTTTACATCACATTTTCTTTCAAACAGGTTCTCTTTACATCATTTTCTTTCAAACACAGTTCATCTTTACATCACATTTTCTTTCTTCTCACTCTGGTTTCTTTCAAACACAGGTTCATCTTTACATCACATTTTCTTTCTTCTCACTCTGGTTTTCTTTCAAACACAGGTTCATCTTTTACATCACATTTTCTTTCTTCTCACTCTGGTTTTCTTTCAAACACAGGTTCATCTTTTACATCACATTTTCTTTCTTCTCACTCTGGTTTTCTTTCAAACACAGGTTCATCTTTTACATCACATTTTCTTTCTTCTCACTCTGGTTTTTCTTTCAAACACAGGTTCATCTTTTACATCACATTTTTTTCTTCTCACTCTGGTTTTCTTTCAAACACAGGTTCATCTTTTACATCACATTTTCTTTCTTCTCACTCTGGTTTTCTTTCAAACACAGGTTCATCTTTTACATCCATTTTCTTCTTCTCACTCTGTTTTCTTTCAAACACAGGTTCATCTTTTACATCACATTTTCTTTCTTCTCACTCTGGTTTTCTTTCAAACACAGGTTCATCTTTTACATCACATTTTCTTTCTTCACTTGGTTTTCAAACACAGGTTCATCTTTTACATCACATTTTCTTTCAACACAGGTTTATCTTTTCAAACACAGGTCACTTACATCAATTTTTTTTTTCACTTGGTTTTCTTTCAAACACAGGTTCATCTTTTACATCACATTTTTCTTTCAAACACAGGTTCATCTTTTACATCACATTTTCTTTCAACACAGGTTCATCTTTTACATCACATTTTTTTCAAACACAGGTTCATCTTTTACATCACATTTTCTTTCAAACACAGGTTCAATCTTTTACATCACTTTTCTTTCAAACACAGGTTCATCTTTTACATCACATTTCTTTCCTTCTCACTCTTTTCTTTCAAAACACAGGTTCATCTTTTACATCACATTTTCTTTCTTCTCACTCTGGTTTTCTTTCAAACACAGGTTCATCTTTTACATCACATTTTCTTTCTTCTCACTTGGTTTTCTTTCAAACACAGGTTCATCTTTTACATCACATTTTCTTTCTTCTCACTCTGGTTTCTTTCAAACACAGGTTTATCTTTTACATCACATTTTCTTCTTCTCACTCTGGTTTTCTTTCAAACACAGGTTCATCTTTACATCACATTTTCTTTCTTCTCACTCTGGTTTTCTTTCAAACACAGGTTCATCTTTTACATCACATTTTCTTTCTTCTCACTCTGGTTTTCTTTCAACACAGGTTCATCTTTTACATCACATTTTCTTTCTTCTCACTCTGGTTTTCTTTCAAACACAGGTTCATCTTTTACATCACATTTTCTTTCTTCTCACTCTGGTTTTCTTTCAAACACAGGTTCATCTTTTACATCACATTTTCTTTCTTCTCATCTGGTTTTCTTTCAAACACAGGTTCATCTTTACATCACAATTTTCTTTCAAACACAGGTTCATCTTTTACATCACATTTCTTTTCACAACCTGGTTCATCTTTTACATCCATTTCTTACAAACACAGTTATCTTTTACATCACATTTTCTTTCAAACACAGGTTCATCTTTTACATCACATTTTCTTTCAAACACAGGTTCATCTTTTAAACAGGTCTCTTTACATCACATATCTTTCTTACATCACTTTTTTCTTTCAAACACAGGTCATCTTTTACATCACATTTTCTTTCTCTCACTCTGGTTTTCTTTCAAACACAGGTTTCATCTTTTACATCACATTTTCTTTCTTCTCACTCTGGTTTTCTTTCAACACAGGTTCATCTTTTACAATCACATTTTCTTTCTTCTCACTCTGGTTTTCTTTCAAACACAGGTTCATCTTTTACATCACATTTCTTTCTTCTCACTCTGGTTTCTTTCAACACAGGTTCATCTTTTACATCACATTTTCTTTCTTCTCACTCTGGTTTTTCTTTCAAACACAGGTTCATCTTTACATCACATTTTCTTTCTTCTCACTTGGTTTTCTTTCAAACACAGGTTCATCTTTTACATCACATTTTCTTTCTTTCACTCTGGTTTCTTTCAAACACAGGTTCATCTTTTACATCACATTTTCTTTCTTCTCACTCTGGTTTTCTTTCAAAACACAGGTTTCATCTTTACATCACATTTTCTTTCTTCTCACTCTGGTTTTCTTTCAAACACAGGTTCATCTTTTACATCACATTTTCTTTCTTCTCACTCTGGTTTTCTTTCAAACACAGGTTCATCTTTACATCACATTTTTCTTCTTCTCACTCTGGTTTTCTTTCAACACAGGTTCATCTTTTACATACATTTTCTTTCTTCTCACTCTGGTTTCTTTCAAAAAACAGGTTCATCTTTTACATCACATTTTTTCTTCTCACTTGGTTTTCTTTCAAACACAGGTTCATCTTTTACATCACATTTTCTTTCTTCTCACTCTGGTTTTCTTTCAACACAGGTTCATCTTTTACATCACATTTTCTTTTTTCTTCTCACTCTGGTTTTCTTTCAACACAGGTTCATCTTTACATCACATTTTTTCTTCTCACTCTGGTTTTCTTCAAACACAGGTCATCTTTTACATCACATTTTCTTTCTTTCACTTGTTTTCTTTCAAACAACAGGTTATTTTTACATCACATTTTCTTTCTTCTCACTCTGTGTTTCTTTGCAAACACAGGTTCATCTTTTACATCACATTTTCTTTCTTCTCACCATGGTTTTCTTCAACACAGGTTCATCTTTACATCACATTTTCTTCTTCTCACTCTGGTTTTCTTAAAACACAGGTTCATCTTTACATCACATTTCTTCTTCTCACTCTGTATAGTTTCTTTCAAACACAGGGTTCATCTTTTACATCACATTTTCTTCATTCTACTCTGTTATTTCAAACACAGTTCAATTTAACACACATTGTCTTTCTTCTCACTCTGTTTTCTTCAACACAGGTTCATCTTTTACATCACATTTTCTTCTCTCACTCTGGTTTCTTTCAAACACAGGTATCTTTTACATCATTTTCTTTCTCCACCTGGTTTTCTTTCAACACAGGTTCATCATTTTAATCACATTTCTTCTTCTCACTCTGGTTTCTTTCAAACACAGGTTCATCTTTGACACACATTTTCTTTCTTCTCACTCTGGTTTTCTTTCAAAAAACAGGTTATCTTTTCATCACATTTTCTTTTTCTTCTCAACCTCCCTGTTCCTCAGCATCGCCCACCTCTTTTACATCACATGTTTCCTATATCTTTTACTCACTCATGGTTTCCTTATCCAACAGCTTATTTATAATCATCATTTCTCATCTCACCATTATGTGATAGTGTGCAGTGTTAGAGAAGAGCAGGTGTCATTATTCATCATCATTCACATCTTCACCCATATGTGACTATGTCAGCAGTGGTAGGAAGAGCTGCGTGATCAACATCATCTATCTATACTCACCACTTGATAGTCTGCAGGGTAGAGAAGAGCATGTGATCATTCATCATCATCATCCATTATGTGATAGTGGCAGTGGTAGAGAAAGAGCAGGTGATCATATCTCATCATATCATCATCTCCACTATGTGATAGTGTGCAGTGGTAGAGAAAGAGCGGTGATCATATTCATCATCATCATCATCGCACATATGTGATAGTGTGCAGTGGTAAGAGAAAGAGCAGGTGATCATATCTCATCATCTCGTACACACATTATGTGATAGTGTGCAGTGGTAGAGAAAGAGCGGGTGATCATAGTCATCTCATCATCGTCATCATCACCTATGTGATAGTGTGCAGTGGTAGAGAAAGAGCGTAGGTAGGCAGTAATCATAGCGCGACGCAAGGGATGCGAGTGTTGTTATTATCACACATCATCAACATTAGTGATAGTGTGCAGTGGTAGAGAAAGAGCAGGTGATCATATCTCATCATCATCGTCATCATCACCATATTGATAGTGTGCAGTGGTAGAGAAAGAGCGGTAGTAGGACAAGATATGTTCTTATCCAGCCGACGCAAGGGCACATCATCGGTTCTTATCATCATCACATTAGTGATAGTGTGCAGTGGTAGAGAAGAGCAGGTATAGTAGATCATAATATTATGTTAGTGTGCATGTTATAGCACTATCATGCCACATCACAATGTGATATGTCAGTGGACGGAGAGCAGTGGTCATATCATCACATCATTCGTCACCATATGTGGATAGTGTGCAGTGGTACAGGAGGAGAGAGGTGATCTAATATCATCATCATCGTCATCGTGACCATTATTGATAGTGTGCAGTGGTCAGAAAGAGGTGAGACAAGATTAGGTTCATATACAAAGGGCAGAACCGCAAAGGAAAAGGGATGAGCAGTTTTGTCCTAATTCATTCACAGAAATCCCTGATGTTACTTAGTTGGCCGGGCCTTCAGGACGACAGTTGATCTTATGTGCTACACTCACTTATCAGTAGTGGAGAATGTGGCAGAGGTAGGACAAGAACATTGTTATTCATATTTCAATCAGGCTTACAGTCAGTGGAATATGTGCTAGTTGGTCAGAGAGCTGGAAACATTTCTTATGTGCTATATCATGTTCAGCAAGGAGTAATGTCATGGCGGAAGCCTTCAGGACAAATTTTATATGTGTTTCATAGTATCAGTTGTGGAGATAGTCATTGCAGAGGTTCAGGACAAACAATGTGCTGTTCTTAGGTTACAAAGTGGCATAATGTCCTATGCCAGAAGGTTAGACGACGCTGATCGTAACAAATATTTTGTACCTTGTCACTTAGCCAAAGGGAGAAGTTTCACAGGTTCTAAAATTGGCACTATAGACAAAATTGTTTTCAAACTAGGCTTAAAAGTGGAGATTGTCTGTTCTAAACTGCAACAAAGCGATTGGTTATGTTGTCCATTTGCTCAGGCTATCAAATAGTAGTGATTCCTTATTGGCTAGAGGTTGGACAACTTTTTTGTTAAGATTTGTCTTATAAGTTTCCATATTAATAATTTCCTATTGCAGATAAAAAGGGGCAAATTGTACTACTATATAAACTAAATAGACAAAGAGAAAATTGCACCAATGGGATACAAGAGAAATCTTTCTTTAGGCAAAAAATAGTCCGCCGGAAATAGGGCTGTTTTTATAAATTAGATGATTGAAGATTTGTAGAGACAGTGTTGTTTTAGTGTTGATTCACTGTTTTGAGAGAGTGCATAAAGTTGTTAGTGTTAAAAGTGTATTGTACTAATGCCAGGAAGTTGCGTACGAATACCTTAGTTGTGTACAAATACTTCGGTTGGACCCATGCGTGGTCCCATCTAGACAGAACACCAAAGGCAGACCGTGGTGCAGGTTGCGACCAAAGTGTCCTCTAAAACAGGTTGGTTTTGCAAGTGAAATGTTGATTTATTAAGTGTTTGTTTAATAATGAGCTGGAGACAAGTCTAAGTTCAACTGGGGATTTAATAGATGAGTAAATAAAACATGGCATCCCACAGAGCTGCAGGGACAGCCCTTTCCTTTGTGCACATGGCTTTTCAAAACGGTCCTTTTGAAGCACATGTTCGTGTCAGGCCTCATGCTCTTTTGATGCTTTTGTCAGTGTGTAACAAAATATCAGTATGGGCAAGAATATTTTGTGGGACTGGATAAGTAGACAATGGTTACGTTTTTGTGATTAAAGTGGCTTCATGATTTTAAATGATAAAAACAAAGGTTCCTGACAAACTGTGCTGAGTCATGGTTTGGGTACATAGATTTGTTTTCTTTGTTGGTAAATGGGTTACATGTATGTCATGTGTACTGTACGGAAGAGTAGGCCAGTTTGGCCGTTGGCCGTTGGTATGGATGACACGTTACACATAGCATGCGCCCTGCGTGAAAAATGGAAAGAATGAAGGAAGTAAAGAAAATGAGTGATCGATATTGAGCGATACTGACTGGATGACACGGGAAACAACTGAATGAAGCGCCAGCTGGCAGCTCTTCAGTCGGCACTACCCAGGTAGGCAGCCCGTTGTGTAAACGAGTGTTGATTGTAAAGCGCTTAGAGCTTGGCCTCTAGCCGAGAATAGGCGCTATATAAGTATTCATTATTATTATTATTATTATTATTATTATTACTGTGTGGGGTATTTGTTAAACTGATCAGAATTCCAAATCGACTTACTGAGTCATGGTTTGAGTACATAGATAGTTTTCTTTGTTTGGGAAATGGGTTACATGTATGTTATCTGTACTGCGTGGGGTATTTGTTGTGAAACTCTTTATCGGTTGGGTGTTAAAGTAAACTCCATGTCTGAGCACATTTTATTGCCTGGTATGAGGAAAATTGTAACCACCTTTAGAAGGAAGGATGGCGATCTGTGGTAGAAGAAAATGGCATAAAGAGAGTGAGTGATGGGGTTATCTTAGACATTTGATGCTATGCATAAAATTGCTGGTGTTGAGTGTAGGCGAGAATTCTAGGCAGAGCTTGAGTGGAATGCCAGCCCATGGTGAATTGGGTATTTATGTATGGGAATAGCCATGCAAATTGCATAACAATGAGTGCACCAAAGTAATTCATCCAAATTACTTAAGCGCAAAGTGCGACTCTCCTTGCAATTTGATATTAAAAGGAACAAGTTGAGGTTGATTGTTCCTGTTACTGCCATTTGACCTATTTAATGAGATAGGTGGAATATAGTGAAAGTGCTTATGACATGAAGTTGTCGCAGTGCATGGAGATAGGGAGAGTTAAGCCTTGTTGTTTCTTTTTTGTTCTTTTATGACATGAAGTTGTCGCAGTGCATGGAGATTGGGAGAGTTAAGCCTTGTTGGTTCTTTTCTGTTCACTTATGATTTGAAGTTGTTGCAGTGCATGGAGATTGGGAGAGTTAAGCTTTGTTGTTTTCCTTTTTTTCTTTTTCCTTTTATTCTTGTTTTTGGGTCGGACTGATGCATAATGCTATATTGTTAAGGAACGCTTTGTAGACATTTTTCATTTTGTGAACATCGCAGTTGTGGGTTACTATCAGCGCTTACTTGCGCAAGCCCTAAGAGAGCATTACGGGAATGACTGTCATGGTGATGATGAAAATTGAACTTTGAATGGCCTACTTAAGCATGTGCCCTAGTAAGTGACACAAAGGGATGACATAGAGTATATGATCTTGAATTGAGGTCAGTGACAGTATTTTATCACATAACTGTGGTTTTTATAAATTTTGTTGCACCGCATGGTAATGTGGTTCTTTTGTTTTGGTGTGCAGAGAACACGTTTTTCCTTTTATTTATGGTCAAAGTCCATCTGTTTCGGTTCTCCTTTGAACTTGACGAACCTGGTTATAGTTGTTGTTTGTTCTTTTTGTGCCAACCATTTAAGTTCTATCCTCGTTCTGTTTTTTGTATACATTCAAAGATCCTAATAAAAAGTCCCGAACCCTTGACCTTGTGCCACCTTGTCTTGCTGTAAGTGAGAGTGGGTTACATATATATAAGAAAACCAGACTGCAAAGCCAGCAAATACGGTGTCACAGACAAAACATGCCTTGCAAGCCTCCAGGAACAGACAGCAATCCATGCTTTCTGTCACAGCTTCTGTATTGTTTGGCTCGCTGTCCATTCGCACTATTCAGACACCTTAACTACTGATGAAAACCTAGTGACCCAAAGGGATTAAACAAAGCATGCCATTTTGATAATTTTGTGGTATTTAATTACTGGGAATTAAAATCGGAGAATGAGCCCACTTTTAATGAGTGTCTACAATGTTTCTGCCCATTGCCATAATAAAAACCAAACAACATGAAATATTTTTGTAATGACTGAATTGCAGGCATTTTACTCTTTTCACACAGTATACAAATTTGATTTTGCTCAAGACTTTGCCTGAGCGGAGAACCTTGTGTTTGAAAACTGGTATAAAGCACAACTAACTTTCCTCCTTTCCCGGCTGTTGACATGAGATTGTGATACGACATTAGAAAATGTTCTTCAAAAACGGACTACTGGACAATAATTTTCTTTATACATTATCAGTTGTATTTATCACAGAAATGGTCACTAACAAGATTCAGATAAACAGTAAACAAGTAGGGTAGCTTTTGCTCCCATAAGAAAACCTAATACAGAGTAACTTTTATTCAAGACTGGCACAGCCTTTTAAACTTGAATAAAGTCAGACAAATACAAAGACGAACAATCTAATAATGGGGGGAAAAAACAAGCGCAGGCCAACAACTTCTCTGTCGTCATAGTAATGACTTGGCAAAGATTTGGACTTGGTGTGTCTCTATTTGATGCCAGGAGCACAGACACAACCAGCCATTTCATTATCAATTAAGATTCAGATAGTCTGAATTTCGTAGAATGACAACTTAGCCCCAAACTTTACGATGACAAAAAGTGAAACGAAGAAGGCGACTGCTCAAGAGAGGCTGGCATCATCAGTTGTTTCCTATAGTCGCCAGCCTCTGCTGAAACTATCCAAGGCATGTAAGATACATGTGAGGTTATGGACTTTACTTATAATGTATGTTTTTGGATTCTACAGTTTTTTTTCATACTTTACGCGAATGGAGAAACATTCAAAGACTGAATGATGGAGAATCGAGAATGGCACCAAAATTAATTGCACAAGATATTAGTTTTGAGATAATGTGGGCATTCCCATCCAGTATACTTGTAACAAATAAAAAACAGTAATGTTTGGAACTTCAGTGATATATAATTGTAGACAATTTGAGGCATTCACATTTTAATGAGTGTACGCAAAATAATCAAGATTCTTCAGTCAAAGTCAAAGTCAAAATTTTATTTAGAGATGGAAACATTGAATAAGCAGCATATCTGGGTTTTTTTTTACATCAAGCCATCTATGTAAAAAAAAAAATTAGTGTACGATGCCTTTCATCAAAAGAAAAGTAAGCGTACCGTCTTACCCCCTCCCCTCTCCTCCCCTTTTCCCCACTCACTTCCATTCACATAAAAGGTATCAAATTCAAGGGAGGTAAGGGGGAAAATAACACTTGAACAAAACATTTCGTCTGCTAAGGGTCACCAAGAGCTAGAGATGCGTGCACATTGCAGCTGATGGCTACAATTATTATCATCATTACTGGTAATAGTTTTAGAAGTAGTATTATCACACATTATTTACTATTCATAGTGAGTAGTGGGTCTAAAACTATCATTATTATCAACATTTTTCTTCTTCTTCTCATCATTATTATCATCATTATTATTGGTCTTGCTGTCATTATCATCATCACTGCTTTTACCATTACAATAATCATTTTCACTATTCACACTTTATAATGAACTTTTATTAATTTTGCATTTTCTAAACTGTTTTATACAGATAGGTAAACAGGTAGGTAGGTAGATAGGTAGACAGACAGACAGAGACAGACAGCTAGCTAGATATAGATGCACATATATAGATATACATGAGATTGAGAGGCATATAGACAGATACATATATACATATGTATGTAAGTGTATACACACACACACACACGCACACGCACACACACACACACACACACACACACAACACACACACACACAGATTTGGTTTTTATGTCTATTTCTATTGCTGTATTCCGCTCAGACTGGTTTTATGTACCTTTTTTTCTCTTTTACCCTGTACAGTTTGGTTTATTCCCACATAGACTGATTTATGTACAACCCCCCCCCCCCCCCTCCACCCTCCTCTCCCTTTTTTGACAATTGCCTTTAAGTACTTATTCATTGTTTTACCTGTAGGGATTGATTATATCTTGTTTACCTTCTATTCTAGTTGTTGCGGGTTTAGTGTTATTCACCTATAAAGTTTTTATAACTGTCTTTTTTTGATGCAAATTTTAAATGTATCCATAATTAATCTATTTAGCCAACTACCCCCCCCCCCCTCCCCCCTTCTTTTTTTCTTCTTTATTTTAACTGTTCAATATCCAACTGTTACTTAATCTTTTTAACTTTTTTAGCGATTTTTTTAAATTCTTGGGGTTACAAGTATGTCTTATGAAACAGCAATATATAATAATATAAAAAGGTTTTAAATTTAATTATTTTATCAGCTGCGGGTGGTTATTACATCTATCTAGCATATTATAGGTACAGAAAATGATTTTGTGTCTTCATAGTGATGCCTTACAGCATGGACCCTCACAGTCAATATCACAAGTGATGACTGGATCACAAAGGACTTGGTTTACAGTAAGGACCCTCACAGTCAATAATCACAGGTGATGACGGGATCACAAGACTTGGTTTACAGAAAGGACCCTCACAGTCATTATCAAAGGTGATGACTGGGATCACAAAGGATTTGGGTTTACAGTAAGGACCCTCACAGTCAATATCACAAGTGATGACTGGATCACAAAAGACTTGTACAGCATGCCCTCACAGTCAATATCACAAGTGTGATTGGATCACAAAGGACTTGGTTTACAGTAAGCCCTCACAGTCAATATCACAAGTGATGACTGGATCACAAAGGACTTGGTTTACAGTGAGGACCCTCACAGTCAATATCACAAGTGATGACGGGGATCACAAAGGACTTGGTTTACAGTAAGGACCCTCACAGTCATTATCACAGGTGATACTGGGATCAAAAAGGATTTGGTAGTTTCCCTGACTTGGGTTGGAATGCAGACAATAACGTACTCACCCTTTGTTTTTTTAACCCCACTTTAGTTTCCCTATGTAAGACTGGAATGCAGTCATACAGAACAGACTGACTGATTGCAGTAGAGAGTATATTCAAGCGAACAATGGCTTCTGACTGAATATATGACTTTGATTCTCAGTTATTAACTTAAATACTGCATTATGTTTTGGGACTCTTTTCTTTCAAGGTGAAAATTATAAACTGTCTCTCCGATCTAGCCTATTCAAAAAAATTCTTGACTTTAACTTTTCTTCATGAAAAGGGCATCCCAGCTTTTTATGAGAGTATAAAAAGGAACAATAAATGTAATCTCTGGAGTGTTAATACCTTTTCTGGCTTACAGCTTTATTGCATGGTAGTTTGTATACTCACATGGCCTTAAAACTGCTTAAAGCACAGTTTAGAACTATAGGTAGAACTTGCAAGTTACACTTCTTAAATGAAAGAATGACAAATGCTGCAGACAGGAAAAAAGCTAAATAGGTTGTTGCTTCAATACTAATATCTAAATAGCATTAAAACACTCATACTCATAGGGCACAGGGAGCACCACATCATCAGGGATGCACCACATCATCAGGTGTGCACCACATCAGCAGGTACGGGACCACATCATCAGGTATGCACCACATCATCAGTATGCACCACATCAGCAGTACCGCCACATCATCAGGAGGTGGGATGCAGTGGGGTGGGGATGGGGGGGGTGCAGAGTCGGGGGGGGGGGTGGGTTCAAAACTTGAAAAAAAAAAATAATCATGGTCATTGCTATCCTCCCAAATGTTTGTGGTGTGTGCATGTGTGCACACGCTCGTGCATGTGTGTGTTCATTTTCAGAAATGGTGCAACATCTGACTTTTTTTTAACTATCTTTATCTTTTCAGCCATTTACCACCAATGCCTTATTGCAACATTTATTCTCTTTATCTGTTTATCAGTCATTTATCACTGGTCTGTCTGATATACATATATATTTTTTTCATTATCAACTAATCTTTTTTTTTGTGATTCTTATTCATGCTCATGTATTCAATCATTTAGTCTTTTATTCATCATTTTTCTATATTCCGTACTTAATTTGTGTGCATGTGTGCGTGTGTGTGTGTGTGTGTGTGGTGTGTTGTGTGGTGTGTGTGTGTGTGTGTGTGTGTGAGTATTGTGTGTGTGTTGTAGTGTTGTGTGTTGTGTGTATGTGTGGGTGTGTGTGTGTGTGTGTGTGTGGTGTGTGTGTGTGTGTGTGTGTGGGGTGTTGTGTGTGTGGGGTGTGTGTATGTGTGTGTGTGGTGTGTGTGTGTGTTGTGTGTGTGATGTAGTGGGTTTTTGTGTGTGTGTGTGTGTGTGTGTTGTATGGTGTTTTGTGTGTTGTGTGTTTTGTGTGTGTGGGGTGTGTGTTGTGGGTGTGTGGTGTGTGTGTTTTGTGGTGGTGTGTGTGTTGTGGTGTTGTGTGTGTGGTGTGTGGGATGTGGTGTGGTGTGTGTGTTGTGTGGGGGTTTTGTGTTGTGTATGTGTGGTGTGTGTTTGGTGTGTGGTGTTGTGTGTGTGTTGTTGGTGGGGTGTGTGTGGGTATGTGTGGTGTGTGTGTGTGGTTTGTGTGTTTGTTGTGGGGTGGTGTGTGTGTGGTGTGTGTGGTGTTTTGTGGTGTGTGGGGTGGGGTTTGTGTGTGTTTTGGGTTGTGTGTGGGTGTGTGTGTGTGTGGGTGTGTGGGGGTGTGGGTGTTGTGGGGGTTGTGGTGTTGTGGTGTGTTGGTGTGTGGTGTGGGGTGTGGTTGTGTTGTTGTTTGTGGGGGGGGTGGGGTGTTGTGGTGGGGGGGGGGTGTGGTTTGGGGTGGGGGGGGGGGGGGGTGTGTGGGGGGGGGGTTGGGGTTTTGTGGGGGTTTTGGGGGGTGTGGGTGGGGTGGGGTGGTGGGGGGTTTGGGTGTGTGGTGGTGTGTGTGGTTTGTGTGTGGGTGTGTGTTGGGATTGTGTGTGTGGTTGGGTGTTGTGTTGTGTGGGTTTTTGTGTGTGTTGTGTTGTGTGGGTGTGTGTGTGTGTGTGTTTTGTGGTGTGGTTTGTGGTGTGTGGTTTGTGATTTTGGGTTTGTGTTGTGTGTTGTATTTGTTTTGTGTTTTTTTGTGTTTTTTTTGTTTTTCAACAGGGTTTTCTTTACCTTACAAAAGGACAATTACTCTGGCTTATGGTTGGATTAATGAAGTGTGTGCAGGGTTGGATGGGGATGGGAGTTTGAAATGCTTTTCTGCCATCCTTTGAATCCAGAGAATTTCTGTTTGGGGAATCTCTGATGGCTGTAAGATTCTGATGCGCTTATAATTATGTTTTTGTGTGTGTAGATTATGGGTCACAGTCAAAAGCGAATAAATATATGTTCGCATAGATTATGGGGCACAGTGTAAAGCAAATGAATATGTTTGCATAGATTATGGGTCACAGTGTAAAGCAAATAAATATATGCTTGCATAGATTAAGGGTCAGAGAACAGCATTTTACCAATCCTGGCTCACTTCGTCCTCAACTAGTTTCGGACGAAGTGACCCAGGATTGGTAAAATGCTGTTCTCTGACAAGTAAGACTTCTATAACCAAAAAATAACGATTATCTACAAACATACATACTGTGTAGGATTATCCGTTTTTAATACTAATTTACTAAACTTTTCAGATTTTAGTTTTTGCTTAATCCTGTGTTTTTCCTGATCATTTTCAATAACATCATTTTCACGCAAACATTCATCAAATGCATCTCTGTCTTTCATGTGAAATAAAACTACAGTCTTTAACTGTTCTCTAAAGTCTTTTAAAACCGAGTTATATTTTTGACATAAAATCCACACACTTATCCCAGCATGTCTTCCGCTGAAAGCTAGTTTCGACAAAGTGTTTCTCTTTTTAACTATGTCTCTTTCTGCTGAACAGTCATCTATAATAAATAGTGTCTGCGTTCCTTCAAACAATATAAAAAAGCGTTCTAGACACTCACTCAGTTTATTGCTAGGATTAACTAAAAATATGTTATCATCAGTCCATATAAACCTTCTATCATGATATGCTTTGTTCCATTTAAGTGTTGGGCAGAAAATCACAATATGATCAAAATTATAACGATAAACTGTTTTTTAACAGGTTGAGGATAAATATTGTTTTCCCACAACCAGTTTGTCCACAAATTAATGAACAATGAGGAGTTTTTGTCATAAAGTTTAACTGCTCCATAGTTTTATAATAGAATTTAATCTAATCCAGTTATTGTTTTTATCATGCTCTCTGTTAAAACTAGTTCAGTATAATAAAATCCTATAAGGTCTAAATGTGTAAGATTAATCCAATTTAGTCCTGTAAGATCGTTTCTATTTAGACTAATATTAATTTTGTCGCTGGTTGTTATGACCTTAATATCCTCACCGTTGTGAAGAACAACGATGGTAACTTTAAGTTTTTCAACGTCTAAGTTTTGCCAGCTAATAAGAATTCCTTTCATAAGATTGTCACTGACGCCCACAGCTCCATTTCTTGCCTTATCTTTTAAGGCAGAAATTTCAAATAGCATTGTGAAACGATGTCTCCTAACTTTTGTGCCGTGGAAAGAACTGTAATTTTGTAGAAGCTTCTTTAGAACGTTTCTTTTCTGTGGAGGATGTTCTGTTTTTCCCTACGGCGTTATTTCAATCTCTTTACCGACTATTGTCGTCTCCGGCATACAGACTTTCATGTAAAGGGGCCAAGTTGGTTGCATGTCTTTTTCTGAATACTTTTTTGACGGCTTAAAAAATGTAATGGGCTTATGAATTCAATTTTTATTTCCATCAAATATGGTTCTAAGTGCCATTTCGAGGTAAGGTTTTCGAACTATTTTATATTCATACTGGCCAACTTTTATTTGCTTCTAGATTGCGCAGCGAGCTGTTCTAGTTTAGGAAACTTTTGCTGTCGCCAACCTCTTTGGCGTTTTATAATCACCATCTTTAGCTGTACTCAAACCATACAGCGCCTAATATCACCATTCTGTTCAAAGCTGCTAAGTTCTGCAAGGTCTTTTAATTCTAAAGTTATACTCCTCACAGGCGCCTAAATGTAACTCCGGTTCGTCTGGCCCACGCGACTTTTTCTTTGTACAACTTATTATTTTTATTTCCAAAAATTGTGTAGGTTATACCACTTTATTTTACGGTCTTTCCCCGTTTTGGGCTGTGATTTTTTACGAAATGATCCGACGTACCCAAAAACTAATTTTTTAAACTGTAAATTAGGAATTGTATAATTTCATAATCACAATTATGCAGCTTTTCCAGCTGGATGAGCTCTTAAAACAGGTTGGGACCTTCCATCATTTATGTTTTCATTAGTGCTTAGCTGTCCCTCCAAATGAACTTTAAAGTAATGAACTGTACTGTAAGATCGAAGCGGTTTTTTCTCCCTCAAACGTTAGTCTGTCATCTGGCGCAGCACTAAATATTTGAGTGGGTTGATTGCGAGTGTAAGCCTAGCATTTTAGCTAGATCTCTATCAATATCGTATTTGCTTCTTCAGGCTTGAATGTTATCATTGTTTTAGATATGCATTGTGAAGTTTGGAGGAGTAATGTCTATTTTACTCAGTGCTCTTTTAGCGAGCAAAACCCGTAATAACCATCAGGTATTGTTAACTGTTTTACTTCGTTTGTTTTCCTTTAATATTTTTTAATCTTATTATTCCCCTTGGCTTTTGTTTTATTAAACCATACGACTTTGTAGAATATTTCATTGATGAGCGCGGACATTTTGGTTCCACAATCGTTATCATTTGCATGTTCTAAAAACAATGGAATGTCTTGAGTTGTTAATGTTACAAACATTTTTTTAAACAATATAAAAATGGAGTGCGTTAAATATATACATAATAGCAATATATTCTGGTTGGGCGCAATACAATCTTGAAAATATAAGCAATGATACTTTTGACATTGCTTATGTGACCCAGACTGACACCTTTTCAAGTAAAGTGGTACTCATTAAAGATATCTTAACCCCCCTATTAAAAAAGCCTACATCGCAAAAGTGTGGTTTAGTCATCCGATTCCTGTTTTATCAAAAACGTTATAACTTTGCTGGTGTTTTGTGCAAAACTGGGTGTGGGAGTATCGATATGTGATCACTTAAAATCTTCCTGATACTGTGGGGAGGGTCAGTGTGTTAGATTTCATTTTTTATTACACCTTCAGACGTATTTGACTGAACTGCGAGCGCCATTACCAAATGACAAAACGTTTAATCCATTCCGCAACAGAAATAGACATGAAGCTTTTGAACGAAATCTGTAAACGATTCAATATTAATGTTATGTCAGACTTTTAGACAAAGTTGGATTTTAATCATGCTTAGGCACTCCTTATTTGTGTGGGCGTGCACAGAAAAGTATAACTATGACTGGAACCTCCTTTACACATCTTCTCTTCAGGCACAGGTGTTCACCTCGGGTCCCATAGAGCAAGAGCATAAAACAGCATGGACTACATTTATACTTAGACATATCGAGGGCTTCTTAACTAAAGCGGGAATAGATACGAATAAACGACTTATTCGTACTTACGTTTGGTGTTTGCTAGGTTCGAAGCACTTGCGGAGATCGAGGCATAAACTGGCCTTGTTGCACAAAATACATATATCTTAGCAAATTTGGGACGCCATTAATTTACAAGTTTGATTTACCTTCAAGTATAAAAAGGTTACCTACATGTTTTACCAATACGCAAGTTCGAAATGTTAGGACTTTGCTGTTGCACTGGTTTATACATGCTGCCTTCTGACTACAGAACTCCAGGTAGGATCAATGATAAACTTACCATAATGAAATCTTGTTGTGGCAGGCAATGAACAGAAGGTTGGGAAAAAACGACATAAAATTATGAGCATGTAATAATTACAACCAATAAAAAACACCCAAAGAAAAGTCATCCAATACCCGAGGTTCAAAGCCCAAAGACTGTTGAAGACGTGGACTTTGTTCGCGATGACCATGAATATGAATAGACAGCGCTTGTTGTTGGATTAACTGGCCTAGGATTACTTGGTTTTATCTTACTAAATAGTAACACAACTATTAAGACAACTAAATGACCATTAGTGCTCAGCATTAAAACCAAAAATACTTTGCGTGCAGTAGACAATGCCAGGCTAATAACTCTCCCTAATATACCGGGTAAAGAGTCTATAGCTTTACTAGCTAATTTGTTTAATAATCTCGCAAGATGATCAAGCTGGTTTTTTACCATGATTTATCAGGAGATCGGCATGGAGGACACTAAACTTTCCCTCCACCACCGCCCGTAATAGCCATCACCAACGTACTTATTGCAAATCCTAGGCCGTTATATTCGGCTTGCTAATGTGACCACCATGCTCTCTAAACAGTGTTGTTTTTTCTTTCTGCTAAGCGTTGTGTTTTCATATAAAATTATTTGAATAGTTTACTCTTATTCTGCTCATTTGAGTTCGTAATTGTTCTCGTTTAGTAGACTACAACGCTTTTACTCTCGATGATCTTACTTCTCTTTAAGCTAATTTATTGTTTTGTTTTATTCGTGTAACATCACTCCTTAAGTTGGGGGCTTCAGCCTCATGCGACGGGGGTTTTTTTTTCTTTTCTATATTCTCATTTTACTTTAGTCAGTTTATCTAAATTGTTTATTAATTCTCCTCTAAAGGTTCTTAAAGTGCGGTCAGGGCTAATAATTCTCTTATAGGGCCTGTATTTCTTGCAACGGGCATCGGCGGTTCATCTATAGTTGTTAATGCTGTTTCTTCTTCTGGAGTGAGTTCTGCTGGTTGCTTGATTTATTTCGCCGTGACTTGACTTAACTCTTCAAGTTCCATGTTTTGCGCTTGGTTATCTGTTGGGGGGCGTTTTGTTCGTATGTTTTTGTGAGTTTAGCAACTGCTTCCACATCTAATTTTGGTTTAGTAAATCAAGCGATCCCCGCTCGCTCGCACTATGCTTTTGATTATTGTACCATTTTTAACAAAACTTTGATGAGTTTAGTTTATACGTAAGCGGAACACGTTTCGCTTTGTCGTTTAAAATACAAATGGTTATGTTTTAGTTCAAAATTCTCAGGGTATATAGTTTGGGTGGTTTCTAGTTCTAATCTTTGGTATAATGTTCTGACTTTACCTTTCTGTAAATTCACGCTTTGCTCCCCCATTCGCTATTTCATCCTCCCAATGAGATTTCCGAGCGATGTGTCAAAGGAGTCTTTTCATCCATGTTGGCGCCCTCAAGATCGCGAATCGAAAATATCAAAAATCTTCACCTCAATGCCTTGCCATGTTTTAAATAATTAACTTTTTAATTTTGTTTTATAATTATGTCACAAGTATTGGCTCGTTCTTGACCGATATTAGAAAGCTGAAAGAACCCATGGCTAGTGAAGGGTAAATATAACGGAATATTATAAATCGGATTATTACTGTTCCAAATATTCCATCTTCTATTGATGCGGATCATATTCTTACTGTTGAATTCCAGACCTACGGAGCGGATGATTTGATTGTGCCTGGCTCTGCACGCTTACTTTCAAAACTATTGACTCGTTCAACAAACAGACCCAACCAGAACAGTTGTCCAGAATTTGGGACGGGCAATCAGTTAAGTAAATTTCTATTAATACGTGAGGGGAATGAAGTATTTTCCTTTACACAATGCAGACATACTTTTTTAACTATTCGATCTATGGCTAACCGCGGAATGAAAGGGAAAGATCTTGCGTTTCAGGAATCGGCAATTGAAGAAGCACTAAAACTTAGAATAGGCGCCGAACTCACCTCAGGTGCTAAGGCAGCAAAATGGCTTTAGCTGAAGTTATGCGTTTGGAAAATCGCTTTCCATACCCTTAGGGATTTTGAGTTGTTAAAAGCGCATGCCCCATACCTTCAAGGGGCCATTAAAAGACAGATTGTATACGAAATCTACTTTTAATGACTACAAACGTGTTTATCAGATCACAGACACCGTATAGCTAAAGTAGCATTTCTGACATCTCGTTAGACGTTGGATGTTGTTAGGGCAACTATATTTAGCAAGGCTGATTGGGAACATATGAGTCTCATTTAGTAATTTATTACGAAAACGTGCGTCATCATTTCAACATTGCCTAAATAGCAGGGCAGACTCTATTTGGATTTTAAATATTAGTGTCACAGCAAAATCGCTGAAAGGTATTTTATTGCTGTGTGAAGATGAAGAAGAAACATTTTGCAAGAGCAAGTGAAAAGTTTTTTAATCCAAAAAATAAACGAAAGTGCATGTACAATTGATGGTAGTCCTAACCAAATCTATTTGCTAGCGGACTTAGACTTATCATCATTTTGGACGATATAAGAAAATTGTTTGGGGGTGGAGGGGTTTAGAAGTCCATCAGCAGACATTGCGTCTAAAGATCTACACCTTCACAGTGTTAGGCTTGATGATTATTTAACAACAAAATACGGTTTATGGATTGACCTAAGGTCAAAAGAGGATAATCAGTTGCATGGAAGTGGGAGAACGGTTAAAGACGTAAACATTCAAATTGAGAAAGAAAAAGAAGCCGATAAACCACTTAATGTACATTTGTTTTTATTAATTGATACACAGCTGAATATTGCAAAGAACAGATTAGACCAAATAGAATACTAAATTATTTTTTCATTTTTAAAAAAGCATGCCTACTCAGGTTTATCCAAATATGCCTACAGCGCCAGAGGCGCCAAGAGAAGAGATAGTAGAAACCCCCGGCATAAAAACCTTTAGATTAACCAACATTACACAAATGCTACAAAAACTAGAGCAAGACCTTTCAAAATACAGCAAAACCAAACGAAGGTATTCTGCTGCCTTTAATGCTGTTACCTATGTTAATACTGGAGCTTCAACTATAAGCGCCGCATCAGCAGGAACGAGTGTTGGCCTCTTAGCATCAGGCATAGGCGCACCCGCAGCTTTACCTCTAGGCGGTTTGTCTTTAGCTCTTGGCCTGTGCTCATTAGCCGTAGGTGCTGCTAGCAAAAAAATAAAAACTAAACTCCAAAAGCACACAGCTATGGTTCAACTAATAACAGCTAAACTTAGTTCCTTCAAGCTGATAATAAATAAAGCACTAGCTGACTCAAACATCACGGATGAAGAATTTAATCGTTTACAGGCTGTCAAGTACTGGGGGTCCCGACGGTCCGAACCACAGGGAGAGTGGAGTCAGGCACCCATACCACACTCACCACAAAGCACAAGAACCCAGGACATACACTCAAAGACAATATTTATTGCACATTACAACACACTCACACTGCACACACTAAGTGGGGTGGGAACACTGGTAGAAGAGAGAGGACAGAGAGAACACAGGAGAAAGGAAGGAAAGAAGAGCGAGATACAGAGAGATTAACTACTAGATAGGGGTCAAAAATAAAATAATAAAGGAAAACAAAGTTAAGTCCCCCGTCCCGGGATGCCCCAAATTACACCTCTATTTTCCCTTAGAAAGAAAAGAAGAAATAGAGACAATCTAAATATGGTCACATCACAGGGCCTGAATTTTCAGGAAAGAAAAAAAAAAATAAAGGAAAAACAAAACAAAACGCAGAGGAGACAGAGGGGCCTGGACCACTACCACTCCACTCAGACACTTCCGACCAGTACACTCATCTTGTGTCAACCAAGTCCAAGTCCAATGATGTCTTGATGGAAGTCGGGACTTCCAGCCGTCAGTGGGAGGTCACAGCACCCCTCCTGCCGTCGCCTCAGCAGCTCTCCCCAGCACCGCAGCCAAGGAGGAGGTAGGCCGGGAGTTCAAAGGAACAGCCAGACCGCGAACCACCAGAGAACCCCCAAACAGAGCAAACAAAAAAACAAACAAG
>CM031627.1:51935393-51951960 GCA_018398815.1 Conus ventricosus
TCCTTTCCCCCCCGGCTTATCAGTCAGTGGGAGATATGTCCTATTGGCCGGAAGCCTTCAGACAAACATTTCTATGTGCCTATTTACTCTGGCTTATCAGTCAGTGGGAGATAATGTCCTATGGCCAGAGGCCTTCAGGACAAACATTTCTATGTGCCTATTTACTCTGGCTTATCAGTCAGTGGGAGATAATGTCCTATTGGCCGAAGCCTTCAGACAAACATTTCTTATGTGCGTGTTAACTCTGCTTATCAGTCCAGTGGGAGATAATGTCCAATTGGCCAGAGGCCTCAGGACAACATTTATGTGCCTATTCACTAGGCTTATCAATCAGTGGGAGATAATGTCCTATGGCCAGAGGCCTTCAGGACAGACTCAGGCTGACATCGCTGCACATATATATATATAATATAATATATATATAATATATATATATATATTATATATATATAAGAAAACCAGACTGCAAAGCCAGCAATACAGTGTCACAGACAAAACATGCCTTGCAAGCCTCCAGGAACAGACAGCAATCCATGCTTTCTGTCACAGCTTCTGTATTGTTTGGCTCGCTGTCCATTCGCACTATTCAGACACCTTAACTACTGATGAAAACCTAGTGACCCAAAGGGATTAAACAAAGCATGCCATTTTGATAATTTTGTGGATTTAATTACTGGGAATTAAAATCGGAGAATGAGCCCACTTTAATGAGTGTCTACAATGTTTCTGCCCATTGCCATAATAAAAACCAAACAACATGAAATATTTTTGTAATGACTGAATTGCAGGCATTTTTACTCTTTTCACACAGTATAACAAATTGATTTTGCTCAGAACTTTGCCTGAGCGGAGAACCTTGTTTTGAAAACTGTATAAAGCACAACTAACTTTCCTCCTTTCCCGGCTGTTTGACATGAGATTGTGATACGACATTAGAAAATGTTCTTCAAAAACGGACTACTGGACAATAATTTTCTTTATACATTATCAGTTGTATTTATCACAGAAATGGTCACTAACAAGATTCAGATAAAACAGTAAACAAGTAGGTAGCTTTTGCTCCCATAAGAAAACCTAATACAAAGTAACTTTTATTCAAGACTGGCACAGCCTTTTAAACTTGAATAAAGTCAACAAATAAAAAGACGAACAATCTAATAATGGGGGAAAAAACAAGCGCAGGCCAACAACTTCTCTGTCGTCATAAGTAATGACTTGGCAAAGATTTGGACTTGGTGTGTCTCATTTGATGCCAGGAGCACAGACACAACCAGCCATTTCATTATCAATTAAGATTCAGATAGTCTGAATTTCATAGAATGACAACTTAGCCCAAAACTTTACGATGACAAAAAGTGAAACGAAGAAGGGCGACTGCTCAAGAGAGGCTGGCATCATCAGTTGTTTCCTATAGTCGCCAGCCTCTGCTGAAACTATCCAAGGCATGTAAGATACATGTGAGGTTATGGACTTTACTTATAATGTATGTTTTTGGATTCTACAGTTTTTTTTTCATACTTTACGCGAATGGAGAAACATTCAAAGACTGAATGATGGAGAATCGAGAATGGCACCAAAATTAATTGCACAAGATATTAGTTTGAGATAATGTGGGCATTCCCATCCAGTAATACTTGTAACAAATAAAAGACAGTAATGTTTGGAACTTCAGTGATATATAATTGTAGACAATTTGAGGCATTCACATTTTAATGAGTGTACGCAAAATAATCAAGATTCTTCAGTCAAAGTCAAAATTTTATTTAGAGATGGAAACATTGAATAAGCAGCATATCTGGTTTTTTTTTTACATCAAGCCATCTACGTAAAAAAAAAAAAAAAGTGTACAATGCCTTTCATCAAAAGAAAAGTAAGCGTACCGTCTTACCCCCTCCCCTCTCCTCCCCTTTTCCCCACTCACTTCCATTCACATAAAAGGTATCAAATTCAAGGGAGGTAAGGGGAAAAATAACACTTGAACAAAACATTTCGTCTGCTAAGGTCACCAAGAGCTAGAGATGCGTGTACATTGCAGCTGATGGCTACAAATTATTATCACATAACTGGTAATAGTTTTTAAAAGTAGTATTATCACACACATTATTTACCATTCATAGTGAGTAGTGGGTATAAAATTATCATTATTATCAACATTTTTCTTCTTCTTCTCATTATTATCATCATTATTATTGGTCTTGCTGTCATTATCATTATCACTGCTATTACCATTACAACAATCATTTTCACTATTCACACTTTATAAGAACTTTTATTAATTTTGCATTTTCTAAACTGTTTTATACAGATAGGTAGCCAGGTAGGTAGGTAGATAGGTAGACAGACAGACAGAGACAGACAGCTAGATAGATATAGATGCACAGATATAGATATACATGAGATTGAGAGGCATATAGACAGATACATATATACATATGTATGTAAGTGTACACACACACACACACACACACACACACACACACAACCACAACACACAGAGATTGGTTTTTATGTCTATTTCTATTGTTGTATTCCGCTCAGACTGGTTTTTTTGTACCTTTTTTTCTCTTTTACCCTGTACAGTTTGGTTTTAATTCCATATAGACTGATTTTATGTACCCCCCCCCCCCCCCCCCTCCACCCTCCTCTCCCTTTTTGACAAATTGCCTTTAAGTATTTAAATTCTTGGTTTTACCCTGTATGGAATTGGATTTATATCTTGTTTACCTTCTATTCTAGTTGTGCAGGTTTTAGTGTTATTCACCTAAAAAGATTTTATAACTGTCTTATTTGATGCAATTTTAAATTTGTTTCCATAATTAATCTATTTAGCCAACTACCCCCCCCCCCCCCCCCCCCCCCCCCCCCCCCCCCCCCCCCCCCCCCCCCCCCTTGTTTTTTCTTCTTTTATTTTTAACTGTTCAATATACAACTGTTTATTTTAATCTTTTACAATTTAGCGATTCTTTTAATTCTTTGGGGTTACAAGTATGTCTTATAAAACAGCAATATATAATAAAAAAAAAAAGGGTTTTAAAATTTAATTATTTTTAATCAGCTGCAGGTGGTTATTACATCTATCATAGCATATTATGGGTACAGACAATGATTTTGTGTCTTCATAGTGATCCTTACAGCATGGACCCTCACATCAATATCACAGTGATGACTGGACACAAAGGGACTTGGTTTACACTACAGCAAGGACCCTCAGAGTCAATATCACAGGTGATGACTGGGATCACAAAGGACTGGTTTACAGCATGGACCCTCACAGTCATTATCAAAGGTAATGACTGGGATCACAAAGGACTTGGTTTACAGAAAGGACCCTCACAGTCAATATCACAAGTGATGACTGGGATCACAAAGGATTTGGTTTACAGCATGGACCCTCCAGTCAATACACAAGTGATGACTGGGATCACAAAGGATTTGGGTTTTACAGTAAGACCCTCAGTCAATATCACAAGTGATGACGGGGATCACAAAGGACTTGGTTTACAGCATGGACCCTCACAGTCATTATCAAAGGTGATGACGGGGATCACAAAGGACTTGGTTTACAGTAAGGACCCTCACAGTCAATATCACAAGTGATGACTGGGATCACAAAGGACTTGGTTTACAGTGAGGACCCTCACAGTCAATATCACAAGTGATGACTGGGATCACAAAGGATTTGGTTTACAGTGGGGACCCTCACAGTCAATATCAAAGTGATGACTGGGATCACAAAGGACTTGGTTACAGTAAGGACCCTCACAGCAATATCACAGGTGATGACGGGATCACAAAGGACTTGGTAGTTTCTGACTTCGTTGGAATGCAGACAATAACGTACCCCACCCTTTGATTTTTAACACACTTTCTTTCCCCTGATGTAAGACTGGAAGCAGATCATACAGAACAGACTGACTGATTGCAGTAGAGAGTATAGTTCAAGCTGAACAATGGCTTCTGACTGAATATAGTGACTTTGATTCTCAGTTATTAACTTAAATACTGCATTATGTGTTGGACTCTTTTCTTTCAAGGTGAAAATTATAAACTGTCTCTCCGATCTGAGCTATATTCAACAACATTCTTGACTTAACTTTTTTTCATGAAAAGGGCATCCCAGCTTTTTATGAGAGTATAAAAAGGAACAATAAAATGTAATCTCTGGAGTGTTAATAAACCCTTTTTCTGGCTTAAAAGCTTCATTGCATGGTAGTTGTAAAACTCACAAAGGGCCTTAAAACTGCTTAAAGCACAGTGAGAACTATAGGTAGAACTTGCAAGTTACACTTCTTAAATGAAAGAATGACAAATGTTTGCAGACAGGAAAACAGCTATATAGGTTGTTGCTTCAGAATACTAATATCTAAATAGCTATTTAAAAACACTCTTTCTCATAATGGCACAGGTATGCACCACATCACAGGTATGCACCACATCATCAGGTATGCCCCCACATCAGCAGGTACGCACCACATCATCAGGGAGGTGGGATGCAGTGGGGTGGGGATGGTGGTGGGTGCAGAGTCGGGGGTGGGGGTGGGTTCAAAACTTGAAAAATAAATAATCATGGTCATTTCCCATCCTCCCATAATGTTTGTGGTGTGTGCATGTGTGCACACGCTCGTGCAGTGTGTGTTCATTTTCAGGAAATGGTGCCAACAGTCTGACTTTTTTTTAACATATCTGTGATCTTTTCAGCCATTTACCACCCAAAGCCTTATTGCAACATTTATTCTGCTTATCTGTCATCATCATTTATCACTGGTCTGTCTGATATACATATATATTTCTTTCATTTTTCAAATAATCTTTTTTATGTGATTCTTTTTTCATGCTCATGTATTCAATCATTTAGTCTTTTTTTCATCTATTTATCTATATACCCCGGGACTTAATTTGTGTGCATATGTGTGTGTGTGTGTGTGTGGTGTGTTGTGTGTGTTGTGTGTGTGTGTGTGTGTGTGTGTGTACTCACTGTGTGTGTGTGTGTGTGTGTGTGTGTGTGTGGTGTGGTGTGTGTGTGTGTGTGTGGTGTGTGGTGTGGTGTGTGTATTGTGTGTGTGTTGTGTGTGTGGGGTGGTGTGGTGTGTGTGTGGGGTGGTGTGTGTGTGTTTACTGTGTGTGTGTGTGTGTGTGGTGTGTGTGTGTGTCACTGTGTGTGTGTGTGTGTGTGTGTGTGTGTGTGTGTGTGTGTTTTGTGTGTGTGTGTGTGTCACTGTGTGTGTGTGTATGTGTGGTGTGGTGTGTGTGTGTGTGTCCCCTGTGTGGTGTGTGGGGTTTGTGTCACTTTTGTGTGTGTGTGTGTGTGTGTGTGTGTGTGTGTGTGTGTGTGTGTGTGTGTGTGTGTGTGTCACTGTGTGTGTGTGTGTATGTGTGGGGTGTGTGTGTGTGTCACTGTGTGGTGGTGGTGGTTCTTCAATTTAGTGTCCTTCCCACTGAAAGTGATTCAGACAATAGTGAGTTTGTGGGTGAAAGAGAGTAGCGGTGTGGTCTATAATAAGATTAACAAAATTTGAATAGCGAGTTTGAGAGTGAATGAGAATAAGTGGATGTGGGCTGTAATAAGGTTAACAAAAATTGAATAGTGAGTTTTGTGAGTGAATGAGAGTAAGTGGGTATGTCTGTAACAAGGTTACAAAAAATGGAATAAAAATGTATCCCTTTTGTCCTACGTATTGTCATGTACCCCACCTTGATCCTAATTATATAAATGAATAGATAAACTAGTAACAATGGACAATTGAATTATCAAATCAATAAAATTAACAATTTTACAAATAAATACTCAGTGAACTATGCAATAAACCTTTACATACAGATTGAAGAACAGAATAATTGTTAAGTATGCTAGATAAGGACAAAGGAGTCGATCCATCAGTGAAACCGTCAATACCCAATTTCTTAAAAATGTCTTTTGTTTTTGAACAACGTGTCATATTATGATTGACACTTAAGGATTCTCCGCACATACATCTGACATTGTTACAGTATTTTGTTTTGATTGAGTTTAAACGAAGTCTATGAATAAGACTCTCAATCTCTCTAGATGAGCAAATAAAATGCTTGGGTGGTCTGGTTTTGTTGTCTCTGCCATGTTGATTAAAACAATTACGACTATACTGTACATCTGTATTTAACAATAAGATTTTAGCATTTTCGTGAGATTTTCTGTTATATAATTGAATAGCATTCTGTTAAATCTAATGGAACATTTACGGAAACAGCATCATCACTATTTTGGGCTGCTTGTTTTGCAGCTCGATCTACTCTTTCGTTTCCATATATGCCGCAGTGAGAAGGCACCCAGCAAAAAGTCACAGTAATTCCTTTGATTGAAAGAAAGTGTATTAAATGATTTATTTCAATTATCATATCTTGGCGTATGTGTGAATTAGGAGACTTTATCGAAAGAAGCCCTGCTTTCGAATCAGCACATATTAAAAGTTGACTGTTGTTTGTAGGAAAAGTTAGTATGAAATCCAAGGACTTCAATATAGCAAATAGTTCTGCACTGTATATAGATAAGTTGTTACCAAGATAAAATAACTTTTGAATTTGTAAACTTAGGGATTACGAAAGCTGCTCCTGAATTTGAATTATCAAGCACTGAACCATCCGTATATATTTTTAAATGATTATTGTAATTATTTCTATAATGAGAGCATACGTGAGTTTTTAAAACATTAGGTGGAGTCATTTTTTGATAAATCTGTGTATTCTATATCAAAGATTGCTGTCGATTGTTCCCATTTGGCATTGGAGAAAACGTTGGATTTTTAGCAATGTTATTTTGATCTATATTAGTTTTTCTCAGAAGATCGCCAGAATAAGAACAGATAGATTTTGTTTGAGAGTATGTTTTGAGCACGCTTTCCAAAGTCCTTTTCTGAATCTAAGCATACCTCTTGAGAACAAAAATTTTTTTGTGAGAAACTTTTCAAAACAAACTTTGAAGCAGAAGCTTTTCGGAAGTCTGTGAGTGGTAAAACACCTACCTCATTGTATGTCCCTAAATTTGATGTATGTGTGGGGACTCCAAGGGCAATTTTATAAGCTTTGCAATCAACACTTCGAAGTTTATTTAAAGATATTGAGGTGCATTAAAGAAAACTTCTTGAGCATAGCAAAGTCTTGAACGAACTAAAGCATTTGCTAAGACGGTTAATGTTTTAGAATCTTGAGCCCAGGATTGTTTATTTATAATTTTAAGGAAGTTTAAACTTTTCCTTGCTTTGTTTAGAATGTAATCAATGTGTGCATTCCACGTAAGTTTGCTACTTAATATGACTCCTAGAAATTTACGTTTTTAACATAGTTTAAAATTATACCATCCAATGTAAATTTTGGTAGCTTTTCTGATCATAACCAGAGTTGAAGAGCATCATGTGAGTTTTTTCTGCTGAAAGGGAAAGCCCATTTTCATGTAAGAATTTGTTTATTTTATTGAGCTCATGCTGGTATTTGATTTTGATTGTAATTCAGAGATCGTAGAGAAGTATGGCGTTTCATAGTTACTTTCACCATAAACATATGTCGTCAGCAAACTGAGCTAATTCGTATCTTTTGAGAGACCTTTTGGTAGATCATAAATCAGAATGTTGAATAACATTGGTGAAATTACAGAACCTTGGGGTAGACCCATCTGTAAGGCCTAGGGATTGAATAAGTATTTCCTATTCGTGTTTGAATAGACCGGCAATGAAGGAACTCTTGAATATAATTAAACATATTACCATTAATACCAATATTCTTAATTTTTATCAGCAAGCGCTTATGCCATACATGTTCGTAGGCCTTACGAATGTCAAAAATGTGGCTAATATGTTCTTGCGACGTGCAAATTGGTGTTTTACCTGGGTAGAAAGTTTAACCAAGTGTTCAATTGTGGATCGACCTGTTTGAAATCCAGCTTGATTGATAGGAATTATGTTATGTTTATTGCAATGTTGAACTAATCTTTTTAATATAATTTTTTCCATTAATTTACATGTGTTTGACGTTAAAGCAATGGGGCGATAACTACTTATATCTTTCATAGGTTTTCCCTTCTTATGAATTGGAACAACAATAGATTGTTTCCAAATCATAGGCATTTTCCCATTTCCCAACATTCTGAAAAAACGAGAGGAGAAAATGTATTACATTTTGTGGAAGATGATTAAGGATTTCATTAGATATGCCATCTAAACCCACTGATGTCTTACAGTTTAAATTACTTAAACATTCTTTAACTTCTTGAATTGTTATTGGAGTATTTAGGTAATGATCTTCAATAGGATTTGGTTTATTATAAATGTCTTTATTTTCTTCATTTTCTCGATAATTTTTATTTTCAGTTGATAAATTTTCTTTGCTGCTATTTTTAGCAAATAAGTCAGCAAATGCCTCAGCTTTATCAAAATTAGAAGGAAATTCAGAATTGGTAAGACGAACAGGACAATTTGGTAGATTAACTCCACTTTTCATTGCTTTTAATTTTGTCCAAACTTTTGTGTCACTGTGTGTGGTGTGTGTGTGTGTGTGTGTGTGTGTGTGTGTGTGTGTGTGTGTGTGTGTGTGTGTGTGTGGTGTGTGTGTGTGTGTGTGTGTCACTGTGTGTGTGTGTGTGTGTGTGTGTGTGGTGTGTGTGTGTGTATGTGGTGTGTGTGTATGTGTGTGTGTGTGTGTGTGTGTGTGTGTGTGTGTGTGTGTGTGTGTGTGTGTGTGTGTGTGTGTCACTGTGTGTGTGTGTCACTGTGTGTGTGTGTGGTGTGTCACTGTGTGTGTGTGTGTGTGTGTGTGTGTGTGTGTGTGTGTGTGTGTGTGTGTGGTGTGTGTGTGTGTGTGTGTGTGTGTGTGTGTGTGTGTGTGTGTGTGTGTGGTGTGTGTGGTGTGTGGTGTGTGTGTGTGTGTGTGTGTGTGTGTGTGTGTGTGTGTGTGTGTGTTTGTGTGTTTCTGTTGTTAGTCAGTGGTTACTTTAGAATTTCCAGATTCTGTGTTAGTGTTACATTCCACTTCTGATTTTGTGATATCAATAAATTCTAGTGATGTTAATTAGTTTTCTTACAACCCCAGCCTACTTCACCTTACAAGAGCAGCAATGACTCTGGCTTATGTGTCAGATGAATGAAGTGTGTGCAGGGTTGGATGGGGGGTGGGAGTTTGAAATATTATCTGTCATCAACATGAACTGAGCCATGGTCATTTTCCATCAAGCTTTTCTGCCATCCTTTGAATCCAGAGAATTTCCTGTTTGGGGAATCTCTGATGGCTGTAAGATTCTGATGCGCTTATAATTATGTGTTTGTGTGTGTAGATTAGGGTCATCGTCAAAAGTGAATAAATATATGTTTGCATAGATTATGGGGCACAGTGTAAAGCAAATGAATATGTTTGCATAGATTATGGGTCACAGTGTAAAGCAAATAATATGTTTGCATTAGATTATGGGTCACAGTGTAAAGCAAATAAATATATGTCTGCATAGATTATGGGTCACAGTGTAAGCAAATAAACATATGTTTATGTAGATTATAGGTCACAGTGTAAAGCAAATAAATATATGTTTGCAAAGATTATGGGTCACAGTGTAAAGCAAATAAATCTATGTTTGCATAGATTATGGGTCACACTTGTAAAGCAAATAAATATACGTTTCCATAGATTATGGGTCACAGTGTAGCATAATAAATGTTTGCATAGATTATGGGTCACAGTGTAAAGCAAATCATCATATGTTTTGCAGAGATTATGGGTTATTATGTAAATTAAATAAATTATGTCTGTGTAGACTATGGGTCAGAGTATAAAGCAAATAAATGTATGCTTGCATTGATTACGGGTCATAGTGTAAAGCAAATAAATATATGTTCGCAAAGATTATGGGTAAGATAAGATAATGTTGCTTATAGCCCAGCCGACCGCAGAGGGCCACATCAGGGCTGTCACCACGTTAAAATCAATCACCAGTCATTTGAAAAAAAAAAAAAAAAAAAAAAAAAAATCAACTTTCACACATCGCATTAAATGACATCGTCTAGAACGCACCAGAAATTGCATTAAAAATCTTTCTTCCGTAAAATCTTAAATCAGATGAAAAATGTTAATCTCTTTCAAAAACCCAAGGATCACATCAGGTGGGACATCCCTGAACAGGATCTTCATGGACTCCGCTGTAAAATGTTTGTGTCTCACATCGTGCAAGTCCCAACACTCTAAAAAACATGTTTCATTGTGAGTGGTGCATGACATGGAATGCACCACGGAGCTTCTTCACTCTTTAAAAGGTAAGAATGGGTAAAATACGAATGGCCGGTGTGCAGCCGGCACAGAACCGTTTCCTCTTTACGACCACCCGACGTAGATGGGAGGAAGTCTTTAAGGTTTGGACGGATCTGAAAGAGTTTGTATTCGTCTGTGTGTTCCAATCCTCCTGCCAGAGGTCTCTCACATAATCGTTAATTTTGGGTTTCACATCTGAGCAGGGGATATAAGTGTTGGACAGTTTCTCTCTTGTGGCGTTCTTGGCTAAACGATCAACCATTTCGTTCCCGCCGATGCAACATGGCCAGGAACCCAAGCAAGAGTAATGTTGTAACCGTCCGCCTTCAACTTGCTAAAAAGTTCAAAAAAAAGTAAAAGTTCTGGATGCTGAAGGTTGCGGCCAGCTATGGCCTCCAAAGCTGACAGCGAATCCGACAGAACCAGAAAGTCCCTCCTCGAAGAATGGGAGATTATCTTCAAAGCCAGTACTAGAGCAGTAAGTTCAGCAGAATAGACAGAAGCTCGGAATGTATATGTTCCAACAATATCTGAGAAGGAGCCCAGGGCAGTAGGCTGCACAGGCCACTCCATCCTCAGACTTGGAACCGTCAGTGAAAACTTTTTGTAGGATGGGAATTTGGAACAGAGCCGGCATACAAAGCCTTGTACGCCAGAGAGCTGGAAGACTCCTTACGGAAAGCTGCGAGATCAAAACGAATCTCTGGTGTGAAAAAGGTCCATGGAGGTTGATCCGGAAACTTGGAAAAATCGAAACTACTCCCAGGTCTATACCTGCATTCCGCACGTGAGGCTGCATACGAAGCCCAAACGGCGGAATACATTTCGGGTTTGTTTCAAACTTACTTTGGAACGGAGGGTCAAAAACACAGTCATAGGCAGGATTCTGCGGTTCTGAGAACAGTCGGATGTAATAATTCAAAGACAGTTTCAGCCTGCGATTGGACAACGAAGGTTCGCCCGCCTCTGCGTACAGGCTGTACACAGGGGTGGTGCGGAACGCTCCAAGACAGAGACGAAGCCCTTGATGGTGGATAGGGTCCAAGAGTTTGAGGTAAGATGATCTTGCGGAGCCGTACACAGCACAACGTAGTCCAGTTTAGAACGGACCAGGGCTCTGTAGAGGTGCAACAAAGTTTTCTTATCAGCGCCCCAGTCGGTGTGTGCTACGACCCGCAGAATATTCAGTGCCTTTTGGCAAGCAGTTTTGAGATTTTTAATATGGCTGAGAAAGTTAAGTTTTGGTCAAAATGACTCCCAGAAATTTGGCCTCTTTAACAGCTGGAATGGGAGATTTCCCGACGTGAAGTTCAGGATCTGGAAAAAACTGACGGAAAATTATGGAAGTGAATACACTGGGTTTTTGTAGCAGAAAAGGTGAAACCGTTTTCATCCGCCCACTGATGGATTTTATCTACGCAAAGCTGGAGCCTGCGCTGGACACTCGGGTACAGGCTTCCAGTTGCGTAGACAGCAAATCATCCACAAACAATGAGCAGTCTGAACCCTGCTGAACTGATTTCACAATGTTGTTGATTTTAATACTAAAGAGGGCAGGAGACAGTATGCTCCCCTGGGGAACACCAACTCCTGCTCGTGGACATCAGAGAGAGTGGTGCCAACCCGGACCTGAAACTGTCGTTCTGCCAAAAAATTTTGAATTAAAAGAGGAAGATGACCTCGAAAACCCAGATCGTGGAGATCATGAAGTATCCCGACTTCCAGGTGGTATCGTAGGCCTTCTCCAAGTCAAAGAAAATTGCCACTGCATGCTGTTGTTTAAAAAAGCGTTCCTAAGTGGTAGATTCCAGACGAATCAAATGGTCAACTGTACTACGATGTTTGCGGAAACCACACTGTTCTTTCGCCAAAAGGCCATCGGTTCGAGTTTCCACATGAGCCTAGCATTGACCATTTTCTCCATCAGTTTACAGACACAGCTGGTCAAAGCTATTGGACGGTAGTTAGATGGATTAGAAAGATCTTTTCCAGGTTT
Source organism: Conus ventricosus (assembly GCA_018398815.1). Taxonomy (NCBI): domain Eukaryota; kingdom Metazoa; phylum Mollusca; class Gastropoda; order Neogastropoda; family Conidae; genus Conus; species Conus ventricosus. Next base: position 51,947,650 of record CM031627.1, read on the forward strand.
GGGGATGGGAATAATGAGGGCTGTCGCCAAGAGGGTGGAAAGCAACCTGTAGTCCACACGTGGTTGTATACCTGTAACAGGATGTTCAGACCTTCTTGCGGAAGATGTTTCAATAGTTGATAATGTATGTCATCTATACCTGGAGAGGAATCGCTGCAAGAGAGTAAGGCAGATTTCAGCTCGTTTAATGTAAAAGGAAGATTGTAGTCTTCCATGTTGTCGGATGAAAAGTTGCAGGGAGATTTTTCTTTTAGGGCTTTGTGTTTGACAAAAGTGACTGATTTATTAGAGAAGGAGGAATTCTTTTCAATGGTTGAAGCAAGCAGATTAGCAACTGCTTTTTCTCTGTTATTAAAGAATCTGAAAACTTGAGATGATTCACAGTGGGACAGGTTGTTCTTCCCTTTGATTTTCTTAATGATGTTCCACACTTTTTTCTTAGAAGTTTTTGATGTCAGCTGGAGCAGAAGCTTCTCCAGAGGGACCGACGTTTACTGATTTTAAAAAGTGTGTCTAGATTTTAGCACGGAGTTTTTGATGGGCTCGAGCGTTGGGACCCGAAGGTCGTTGGTACACCTGACGCTGAGCCCGTTTTCTAACTTTGGAAATTTGTTGGCAGTCTGAATCAAACCAGGGTTTTTTTGGCATTTGAAGTTTATCGGAAGACACTGGAATACAAGCTTTAGCACACTTGATCACAGTGTTAGTCAGTGATTCAGCTGGGTCCGGACTCTGAAGAAAGTCAGTGTCCTGGAATTCTTTAGAAATAGTGGTTGCAAATAGATCCCAGTTTGCTTTCTTGTAATTAGATGTTGAGAGACAGAGACGTGTTCAGTTATGACGGGTTTGTAGTAAGACAGGGAAATGGTCACTTCCGTGCAGATCGTCATGGACAGACCACTCATAGTCCAGGACCAGCGAGGGGTCACAAACCGACAAATCTAAACACGAAAGTGAACCTGTGGAAGAATGGAGGTAAGTTGCAGATCCGTCGTTCAGACAACACAAATCCAAATCCGAAAGGACATCCTCAATCAGCAGACCTCTGGATGACGAACCGGTACTACCCAAAGAGGGTTGTGACCGTTTTTAAAGTCACCCAACAGCAAAAAAGGTCGGGGAAGTTCCCCTAACAGACTGACATAGGTCCTGACGACAAACCGGGACAGATGGAGGTAGATAAAGAGAACAGATTGTGACAGTCTGTGGAGAGTGACTCTCGCAGCTACAGCCTGAAGGGAGGTAGACAGAGCGACAGGACTATACAACAAAGTTTTGTGAAGGAGAGGGCAACACCGCCCGACAGTCCCAACGTGGATGGTTGTGCAGGTTTTGAAAGAATATTAAAGCCAGAAAGAGTAAGGTCTTCTGGCTTTGAATTTGGGTTTCTTGAAGAGCCACGACAGAAGGTTTCATAGATTGACACAGAAGCTGCAGCTCCTCGAAGTTAGAATTTAGACCACGGATATTCCAATGGAATATTGTATTATCCATGGTGCAGAGGGCGAAAAGGAGAGAGATCAGGTCATCTCCTCCTCAACATCTGCTGCTAAAGCTGTAATTTGTTACTTAATTTCACTGGACTATCTGCAGACCTGTTTGGCAGACTTGCCAACAGGTGAAGTAGGTCTGGGTTTGGGAGACGGTGGAGGTTTCTTCCTTATCTCCACCATCTCCACACTGGGTTGAACTCCCTTGCCCGCACGGGCACTGGACAGAGGAGTTCGAGGTCGGGGTGCTGGTGTTTTAATCTGCCCAGCAGCAGATGTTGTAGACTGCTGGGCAGTCTGAGGGGTGGCGGATTTTTGGCCTCCACCAGGGGCACTCACTTTGGGTTGAGAGGTGGTGGACCTGCTTCCACCAGAGCTGACAGTTTTCCTTGCAATGTCTTTGAAAATGTAAAGTTATCAGTCTGACAGCAGACTGACCGAGTTGGAACTGTGGGAACTTTCTTTACGGCCGACGCATACGAAGAAGCTGTCGGCGTCTGACTGCCACAAACCTGCTTGCGGGCCTCAAAAAAGGAAATTTTCTTTTCAGTTTTGATTCTTTGAATAGCGGATTCCTGAATCCAAAGAGGGCAGTTTCGTGAAGAGGAGGGATGGTTGCCACCGCAGTTAGCACATGTGCCGGATCTTGACACGGCCCATCATGGGTTGCCTTGCAGCAAACACCGCATACCTCTTGCCCTGAACAGCGGTCCCTGACATGGCCAAACTTCTGGCACCTGAAGCACCTCAACGGGGACGGAACATATAACTGAACATGAACATTCAAGTAACCAACTTTGATGACCGGAGGCAGCACAGGGTTGCAGAGGTCAGAAAGAGGGTGTTGGTGGCCACTCTCTCTGAACCTTTCTTTACTGTCACCCTGCGCACCTCCGTCACACCCTGGGATGCCAGCTCCGTCTTAATTTCTGCCTCTGATACACCAGATAAATCCCTGCAGCGAATCACGCCTTTTGATGAGTTCAACTGTTTGTGGGGAGTTACCCTGATCTCCCTGTCCACAAGTTTCTTTGCCTTCAGCAGCTGTTCAGATTGTTTTGGTGATTTACACTGAATAAGAAATGAACCATTCCTCAACCTCTTGATGGACCGAGGGTCACCTGCTAAAGCTTGAAAGCCCTTCTGTATGGCGAAAGGGCTCAGAGCTGAAAGGGGTCTTTCCTCTCCGTCCCCTTTCCCTTCACGAGCCAGGAAGCCAGAATCCTGTCCTCTGTCGTACCTCCATATCGGAATCACTATCTGAATCAAAATTCCCTGAAATAGGGGATGCAGCCTTCCTCTTTTTTGGGGGGATTGTTTTTGAAAAAAGCCATGATGTATTTTATTTTATTTCATCTCTCCCTTACCCACCCACCTTGGAGTCCAACTAAGGGGCCAGGGCCAAGAAACCAATGTCTTGACCCTTCCAGGCTTCGGAGAGGACATACGACAAACAGAAGCAACTAACCCCATCCCCCCTGATCATGCTCAACTCCCGGGGACAGAGAGCTGAGCACTGCAGGGGTTCACATGGCCAGCAGGGGAACTGCTTGTCTTGACCCAGCCCCAAGAAGGGGAGCCGATTAGTACACCCGGGCCAAAGTGTACTCCTGTCTAGGAGAGGTCCGAGCCAAAGTGATGTGTTGAGAGCACAGGCCTCCTCAAGCACTGGCCCTCTCATCACCAGGACCTCATTCCCTCCGACACAGGTCGCACCGCACGGCAAACACAGGCGGATCTTAGGAGACCACAGAGAGAAAAGGAGTGTGAAAAAGAAGACTTGAAGGGGAGACGAAGATAGAAAAGGGCCAAATAAGGGAGCAGAAAACAAGGAAAAGGAGAAAGGCGGTTACTCTTAGTCAGGATCCTCACCCTTAGCCTATCTGACATGGGAAGCCCTACCAGGGGCATCAACTCCTTACCACGTTATGCTTAGGCCAAACAGCATCTGCACCTCTCAGGCCTAGAAGCAGTATGAAAAAACAGCCTATCTTCAAGTATTGATGCCCCGCCAGCAGAGCCTAAGGGATCACTGGACCACGCAAACCCTCCGACCACGACAAGGTCGTAACCCCCGGAGGGAAGATTATGGGTATAATGTAAGCAAATAAATATATGTTTATGTAGACTATGGGTCACCGTGTAAAGCAAAAAATATGTATGTTTATGTACATTATGGGTCACAGTGTAAAGCAAATAAATACATGTTTGCATAGGTTGGGGTCACAGTGTAAAGCAAATAAAAATATGTTTGCAGATTATGGGTCACAGTGAAAAGCAAAAAAATATGTTTGCATCTATAGATTATGGGTCACAGTTATAAAGCAATATGTTTGCTTAGATTATGGGTCACAGTGTAAAGCAAACAAATATGTTTGCATAGTTTCTGGGCCATAGTGTAAAGCATATAAATATATATTTGCATAGATTATGGGTCATAGTGTAAAGCAAATAAATATATGTTTGCATAGATTATGGGTCACAGTGTAAAGCAAATATATATGTTTGCTTAGATTATGGGTCACAGTGCATGTGTGTGTGTGTGTGTGTGTGTAACAATAACAATAAGTTTAATTCAGTCTTTTCAAGGCCATCTGACCCATATGAACAGGAGAGGCAATCATCATATGAAGTAAACATGAAAGATCTCTTTTCACGCATGATATCATAGTTGTTCCCGTAATTTTAAACATTCTTGTTATATAGAGAGCTACTTTGTACACCAACTTTCCTTTAAGTCTTAGTATCAAAAATTGTATTTTTTGCTGAGAAGGAAAACAATAATAATAGTGAGGAATGTATTTCGTTCTTAAGAAAGATA
>CM031627.1:51952960-51972960 GCA_018398815.1 Conus ventricosus
TGTTAGAAACACTACAGTTACACTACATACATCAGTCCCAACCATGTCAGACACACACGCGCATGTTGGATGCAATTCAAAGAGTGCACTACAGTTACACTACAACATCAGTCCTAACCATCAGACACACACTGCCATGTTGATGCAATTCAAAGAGTGCACTACGTTACACACCACATCAGTCCACTAACACAATGCCAAGACACACTGTGTAATGTCAGATGTAATTCAAAGAGCAGTATGGTTATGCATGTGTGCGTTCCACTGCTGTTTCACAGCTGACATTCAACAGCTGTTTTACTGAATACCCATTGTGAAGTCTGACACAGATTTCTGTGAAAACACTGAAAATTCTGAGCTTCTTGCATTACAATGCGCACTTTAGACTGGCACTAATCACTGTCAATCTTTTGAGCAATATACAATGATGATTTGACCAACTTTTGAAATCTCCATCTACTGAATACAGATGTACCTCAAGTCATGGGATTTGTCTGACCATTGTGTATGGACTGCAGCTACAAATCAAAAATAGCAAGGCAACTGAACTTTGAAAAACTATTTTAGATATAACAGCTACGTGATTCAAGAGTGTGTAGTTTTATTCATGGTGGTGTTTATCAGACTTGAAAAAAAAATGCCAACAATGCAGGTAGTGAAATGGGGGCACCTCTGAGTGAGTGAGTATTTGTTTGTACATGTTTAAGTGTACAAGAGTGCATATACGCATTTTTAGTGTGTGTGTGTGTGTGTGTGTGTGTGTGTGTGTGTGTGTGTGTGTGTGTGTGTTCATTAAGAGAGATTGAGGAGACTGCCAAGGCTTCCCCACATTCCCCCCAGGTGCGCACTGGCACACGCATGTCACTGGCACACTCACTCACACACACACACACACACACACACACACACACACACACACACACACACACACACACACACACTCACACACTCACTCACACACACACACACAACACACACACACACACACACACACACACACACACACACACACACACACACACACTCACACACTCACACACAGTCTGTATGTCTCAACTCTTCAACATCAAATATTCTACCAGTCAGATACAGAGAACCCCAGGCTCAGTTTAAAGGTCCTCTGGTAGTTTCTATAGATCTACATAAACAATCTCCCTCTTCATATGGAAAAATGTTGTGAACTTTCCTAGGATGATACCACTCATCATACAAGCAGCTGTAACCGTAATTCTCTGTATGCATCATTGCAAAAGCCGGCTGACATCTTGTGTGAATGGTGCAGTGTTCACTGTATGTCACCACATCTCAAGAGGATGACATCATGCCCACAACCACCTTTCAAACAAGTCAAACATGAGACAGTTCCCTGCAGTGTTCACTGAATGTCACCACATCCCAAGAGGATGACATCATGCCCACAACCAGCTTTCAAACAAGTCAAAACATTAGACAGTTCCCTGCAGTGTCACTGAATGTCACCACATCACAAGAGGGTGACATCATGCCCACAACCCCCTTTCAAACAAGTCAAAACATGAGACAGTTCCCTGCTGTGTTCATCAACATAACGATTAAAGAAGCAGATGATCACTGTGTTTTAGGCAGAATAATGGACCACATTCTTTCATGGACTGCTCATACCAAGATATTATGCGGGAAAAAAAAAAAAAAAGAAAGAAAAAAAAAGACAAATATTTCAGTCATGCAGGATTAAGCCCCTTTTGATGAATGTTTATGCCAGAAAATTGCTCCTGAATGCACACATACTGCTTCAATCAATTACCATGTGACATCATTTGACTCCGCCAGGATAAGATAAGATAAGATAATGTTGCCTATAGCCCAGCCGACCGCAAAGGGCCACATCAGGGCTGTCACCCACGTTAAAATCAACTCACCAGTCATAAACAAAAAAAAAACAAAAAAAAAACCCAACTTTCACACATCTCTTTAAATGACCTCGTCTACAAACGCACCAGAAACTTTGTTAAAAATCTTTCTGCCATAAAATCTTAAATCAGATGAAAAATGTTAATCTCTCTCAAAAACTCAAGGATCACGTCAGGCGGGACATCCCTGAACAGGATCTTCATGGACTCCGCTGTAAAATGTTTGTGTCTCACATCGTGCAAGTCCCAACACTCCAAAAGAACATGTTTCACTGTGAGTGGCGCATGACATGGAATGCACCACGGAGCTTCTTCACTCTTTAAAAGGTAAGAATGGGTAAAATACGAATGGCCGGTGTGTAGCCGGCACAGAACCGTTTCCTCTTTACGACCACCCGACGTAGATGGGAGGAAGTCCTTAAGGTTTGGACGGATCTGAAAGAGTTTGTTATTCGTCTGTGTGTTCCAATCCTCCTGCCAGAGGTCTCTCACATAATCGTTAATTTTCGGTTTCACATCTGAGCAGGGGATATAAATGTTGGACAGTTTTTCTCTTGTGGCGTTCTTGGCTAAACGATCAACCATTTCGTTCCCGCCGATGCCAACATGACCAGGAACCCAAGCAAGAGTAATGTTGTAACCGTCCGCCTTCAACTTACTAAAAAGTTCAAAAAAAGTAAAAGTTCTGGATGCTGAAGGTTGCGGCCAGCTATGGCCTCCAAAGCTGACAGCGAATCCGACAGAACCAGAAAGTCCCTCTTTGAAGAATGTGAGATTATCTTCAAAGCCAAAACCAGAGCAGTAAGTTCAGCAGAATAGACAGAAGCATCTGAATGAATATGTTCCAACAGTATCTGAGAAGGAGCCCAGGGCAATAGGCTGCACAGGCCACTCCATCTTCAGACTTGGAACCGTCAGTAAAAACTTTTTGACAGGATGGGAATTTCAAACAGAGCTCAGCATACAATGCCTTGTACGCCAGAGAGCTGGTAGACTCTTTGCGAAAAGCTGCAAGATCAAAACGAATCTCTGGTGTGAAGAACGTCCACGGTGGTTGATCCGGAAACTTGGAAAAATCAGATACTACACCTAGGTCTAGACCTGCATTCCGCACGTGAGGCTGCATACGAAGACCAAACGGCGGAATACATTTAGGGTTGTTTTCAAACTTACTTTGGAACGGAGGGTCAAAGACACAGTCATAGGCAGGGTTTTCTGGTTCCGAGAACAGTCTGATGTAATAATTCAAAGACAGTTTCAGCCTGCGGTTGGACAGTGAAGGTTCATCCGCCTCTGCGTACAGGCTGTAGACAGGGGTGGTGCGGAACGCTCCAAGACAGAGACGAAGCCCTTGATGGTGGATAGGGTCCAAGAGTTTGAGGTAAGAAGATCGTGCGGAGCCGTAGACAGCACAACCGTAGTCCAGTTTGGAACGGACCAGGGCTCTGTAGAGGTGCAACAAAGTTTTCTTATCAGCGCCCCAGTCGGTGTGCGCTACGACCCGCAGAATATTCAGTGCTTTCTGGCAAGCAGTTTTGAGGTTTTTAATATGGCTGAGAAAGTTAAGTTTTTGGTCAAAAATGACTCCCAGAAATTTGGCCTCTTTAACAGCTGGAATGGGAGATTTCCCTACTTGAAGTTCAGGATCTGGAAAAAACTGACGGAAATTATGGAAGTGAATACACTGCGTCTTTGTTGGAGAAAAGGTGAAACCGTTTTCATCTGCCCACCGATGGATTTTATCTACGCAAAGCTGGAGCCTGCGCTGGACACTCGGGTACAGGCTTCCAGTTGCGTAGACAGCAAAATCATCCACAAACAATGAGCAGTCTAAACCCTGCTGAACTGATTGAACAATGTTGTTGATTTTAATACTAAAGAGGGCAGGAGACAGTATGCTCCCCTGTGGAACACCCAACTCCTGCTCGTGGACATCAGAGAGAGTGGTGCCAACCCGGACCTGAAACTGTCGTTCTGCCAAAAAATTTTGAATAAAAAGCGGAAGATGACCTCAAAAACCCAGATCGTGGAGATCATGAAGTATCCCCGACTTCCAGGTGGTATCGTAGGCTTTCTCCAAGTCGAAGAAAATTGCCACTGCATGCTGTTTGTTCAGAAAGGCGTTCCGAAGTGTAGATTCCAGATGAATCAAATGGTCAACTGTAGTCCTATGTTTGCGGAAACCACACTGTTCTTTCGCCAAAAGGCCATCGGTTTCGAGTTTCCACATGAGCCTAGCGTTGACCATTTTCTCCATCAATTTGCAGACACAGCTGGTCAAAGCTATGGGACGGTAGTTTGATGGATTAGAAAGATCTTTTCCAGGTTTGGGGATGGAATAATAAGGGCTTTCCGCCAAGAGGGTGGAAAGAAACCTGTAGTCCACACATGGTTGTATACCTGTAGCAGTATGTTCAGACCTTCTTGCAGAAGATGTTTCAACAGTTGATAATGAATTTCATCCATACCTGGAGAAGAATCGCTGCAAGAAAGTAAGGCAGATTTCAGCTCGTTTAACGTGACAGGAAGATTGTAGTCTTCCATGTTGTCGGACGAAAAGTTGCAGGGTGATTTTTCTTTTAGGGCTTTGTTTTTGACAAAAGTGGCTGATTTGTTAGAAGAGGAGGAATTCTTTTCAATGGTTGAAGCCAGCAGATTAGCAACTGCTTTTTTGTCTGTTATTAAAGAGTCAGAAAACTTGAGATGGTTCACAGTGGGACAGGTGTTCTTCCCTTTGATTTTCTTAATGATGTTCCACACTTTTTTCTTGGAAGTTTTCGATGTCAGCCTGGAGCAGAAGCTTCTCCAGGACCGACGTTTACTGATTTTAAAAGTGTGTCTCGATTTGGCACGGAGTTTTTGATGGGCTCGAGCGTTGGGACCCGAAGGTTGTTGGTATACCTGACGCTGAGCCCGTTTTCGAACTTTGGAAATTTGTCGGCAGTCTGAATCAAACCAGGGTGTTTTTGGCATTTGAAGTTTATCGGAAGACACTGGAATACAAACTTTAGCACACTTGATCATAGTGTTTGTCAGTGATTCTGCTGGGTCCGGACTCTGAAGAAAGTCAGTGTCCTGGAATTCTTTAGAAATAGTGGCTGCAAATAGATCCCAGTTTGCTTTCTTATAATTTAGATGTTGAGAGACAGAGACGTGTTCAGTTATTACAGGTTGTAGAAGGACAGGGAAATGGTCACTTCCGTGCAGATCGTCATGGACAGACCACTCATAGTCCAGGACCAGCGAGGGGTCACAAACCGACAATCTAAACACGAAAGTGAACCTGTGGAAGAGTGGAGGTAAGTTGCAGATCCGTCGTTCAGACAACACAAATCCAAATCCGAAAGGACATCCTCAATTAGCAGACCTCTGGATGACGTACGGACACTACCCCAAAGAGGATTGTGACCGTTAAAGTCACCCAACAGCAAAAAAGGTCGAGGAAGTTCTTCTATCAGACTGACAAGGTCCTGACGACAAACCGGGACAGAAGGAGGTAAATAAAGAGAACAGATTGTCACAGTCTTGTGGAGAGTGACTCTCGCAGCAACAGCTTGAAGGGAGGTAGACAGAGCGACAGGACTATACAGTAGAGTTTTGTGTATGAGAAGGGCAACACCGCCCGACCGTCCCAACGTGGATGGTTGTGCAGGATTTGAAAGAATATTAAAGCCAGAAAGAGTAAAGGTCTTCTGGCTTTGAATTTGAGTTTCCTGAAGAGCCACGACGGAAGGTTTTATAGATTGGCACAAAAGCTGCAGCTCCTCAAAGTTGGAATTTAGTCCACGGATATTCCAATGGAATATTGTATTATCCATGGTGCAGAGGGCGAAAAGGAGAGATCAGGTCATCTCCTCTTCAACGTCTGGTGCTAAAGGTGTAAATTTATTTGAGGTTTGTACTGGACTGTGTTGGTCTTCAGACCTGCTGGCAGACTTGCCAACAGGTGAAGAGGGAGGTCTGGATTTGGGAGACGGTGGAGGCTTCTTCCTCATCTCCACCATCTCCACACTGGGTTGAACTCCCTTGCCCGCACGGGCACTGGACAGAGGAGTTCGAGGGGGAATTGCTGGTTTTTTAATCTGCCCAGCAGCAGATGTTTTAGACTGCTGGGCAGTCTGAGGGGTGGCGGATTTTTTGCCTCCACCAGGGGCAGTCACTTTGGGTTGCAAGGTGGTGGACCTGCTACCACCAGAACTGACAGATCTTACTTGCAATGTCTTCGAAAACATGAATTCATCAGTCTGGCAGCAGACTGACCGAGTAGGGACTGTGGGAACTTTCTTTACAGCCGAAGCATAGGAAGACGCTGTCGGCGTCTGACTGCCCACAACCTGTTTTCGGGCTTCAAAAAAGGAGATCTTCTTTTCCGTTTTGATACGTTGTATAGCAGATTCTTGAATCCAAAGAGGACAGTTTCGTGAAGAGGAGGGATGGTCGCCACCGCAGTTAGCACAATGTGCCGGATCATGACACGGCCCATCATGGGTTGCCTTGCAGCAAATACCACACACCTCCTGCCCAGAACAGCGGTCCCTGACATGGCCAAACCTCTGGCACCTAAAGCACCTCAACGGGGACGGCACATACAGCTGAACACGAACATTCAGATAGCCTACTTTGATGACCGGAGGCAGCACAGGGTTGCAGAAGGTCAGAAAGAGGGTGTTGGTGGCCACTCTTTCTGCACCCTTCTTTACTGTCACCCTGCGCACCTCCGTCACACCCTGGGACGCCAGCTCCGTTTTTATTTCTGCCTCTGAAACACCTGCTAATTCTCGGCAGCGAATCACACCTTTTGACGAATTCAACTGCTTATGGGGAGTCACCCTGATCTCCCTATCCACTAATTTTGTTGCCCTCAACAGCTGTTCAGATTGTTTTTGCGATTTACATTGAATGAGGAACGAGCCGTTCCTCAACCTCTTGATAGACCGAGGGTCACCTGCCAAACCTTGAAGCCCTTTTGTATGGCAAAAGGGCTCAGAGCTGAAAGGGGTCTTTCCTGCTCCGTCCCCTCCATCACGAGCCAGGAAGCCCAGAATCCTGTCCTCTGTCGTACCTCCATATCGGAATCGCTATCTGAATCAAAATTCCCTGAAAGAGGGATGCAGCCTTCCTCTTCTTTTTGGGGGGGAAGTTTTTAGAAAAAGCCATATTGAGTTAATTATGTTTCATCTCTCCCTTACCCACCCACCTTGGAGTCCAACTAAGGGGCCAGGGCCAAGAAACCAATGTCTTGACCCCTTCAAGGCTTCGGGAGAGATATACGACAAACAGAAACTACCAACCCTATCCCCCTGATCATGCTCAACTCCCGGGGACAGAGAGCTGAGCACTGCAGGGGTTAACTTGGCCAGTAGGGGAACTGTCTGTCTTGACCCAGCCCCAAGAAGGGGAGCCGATTAGTACACCCGGGCCAAAGTGTACTTCCTGTCTAGGAGAGGTCCGAGCCAAAGTGATGTGTTGAGAGCGCTGGCCCTCTCAATCACCAGGATCTCATTCCCCTCCGACACAGGTCGCACCGCACGGCGAACACGGCGGATCTTAAGGAGACCACAGAGAGAAAAGGAGTGTGGAAAAGAAGACTTGAAGGGGAGACGAAGATAGAAAAGGGCCAAATAAGAAGACAGAAAACAAGAAAAGGAGAAAGGCGGGTTACTCTTAGTCAGGATCCTCACCCTTAGCCTATCTGACATGGGAAGCCCTACCAGGGGCATCAACTCCTTACCACGTTACGCTTAGGCCAGACGGCATCTTCACCTCTCAGGCCTAGAAGCAGTTTGAAAAAACCAGCTTATAGCCAAGTATTGATGCCCCCGCCAGCAAAGCCTAAGGGATCACTGGACCGCGCAAGCCCTCCGACCACGACAAGGTCGCAACCCCCGGAGGGATTTGACTCCGCCAGTGCCAATTCAATTAAACCCTTAGTCAGTACCTATACATGTGCCCTGAAAGCAGTTCTCCTGAAACCCTTGAGCCTCACACTGGTCACAAAATCAGATTATATTCAGGTTGGAGCTCTTGCATTAAAAGGTATTTCTGCAGTCAATACAGGAATGTTGCTGCAAAAAGTTGTCTGGATTAGCCCCACAAACTATTTGTCACCGATCGGCGATAGTAAATCCGCCGTCCATAGGTTTGGAGTAATGTTAATTCAGAATAGAGAGCGTGTGCATATGTGTATATGTGTGTGTGCGAGTGTGCGTGTGTAAGATTGGGGTTTTGGTTAAGGTGGAAGGTTAGGCTAGGTAGGGTGCTGGGGAAATAAGATACACAATATTCTTGAGTTCCAATCTTGACTTGTTGAAGGGATGGAAGCGGGAGGTTGGTTTCATTCCCGATTGTTACCCTTTTGTTACTTGGGTTCTACACTATCGAAGGCGGGGCAGGATATCGGCTGTTGTGTTGTCAAGTCTGTGAGTTGTTGTGGTAAATTGTCGTGCTGTTGCACGAGCAACAACTAGTCCGTTGGTCCGGCGTGTCAGCTCTGCGGAGGGATACGCTGCTCTGACCAATCGCTGTTTTGTGTTGTGAGTAGAGTTCCTCCTTTCCCGGCTGTTGACATGAGATTGTGATACGACATTAGAAAATGTTCTTCAAAACGGACTACTGGACAATAATTTTCTTTATACATTATCAGTTGTATTTATCACAGAAATGGTCACTAACAAGATTCAGATAAACAGTAAACAAGTAGGGTACCAAGGAGTACACAACTGATTGGATCAACTTGGAAGTGGGCATTGCAATGGGCTGTGCAATTTCCCCGATACTGTTCGTGCTGGCAATGGAACTCATCTTGAAAGCAGCAACAAACAACGCGAGACAAACAGACCTTGGCGATGGATACAAGATGCCTCCTCTCAAGGCCTTCATGGATGACACTACAGTGATTTCATCCAGAGAAGACGAGACACGTCATGTGCTGGAGAGGCTGGACGACATAGTTGCCTCATCCAGAATGAAGTTCAAGCCAAAGAAATCACGGAGTCTCTCACTGAGGAAAGGAAAAGTGGCCGAATCTGTGGTCTTCAGTGTTGCCAACCAGGCCATTCCAACAGTCACAGAAGAACCAGTCAAGAGCCTTGGAAGATGGTATGATGATACGCTGAAAGACACACAAAGAGCAAAAGAAACCAAGCAGATGGCGGAAGAAGGCTTGGAGACCATTGACCAGTGTGGGCTCCCTGGCAAATACAAGGTCTGGTGTCTGCAGTTCATGCTGATACCAAAGCTCCTATGGCCTCTGATGATATATGACATCTGCACCAGCACAGTGGAGGCAATGGAAGCCAAAATCAACAAGTTCACAAGGAAATGGCTTGGTGTCCCACCCTGTCTGACTGACATCGCGCTGTACTGTCGCCAAGCAAAGCTCAAACTACCACTGAAATCCATCCTGGAGGAATACAAAGCAGGGAAGATCAGACTTCAAAGCATGCTGGAGGACTCAGGAGACAAGGTGGTAGAAGCAATCAAGCCCCAGCTGAAGACAGGCAGAAAATGGAAAGTTCAAGAGGCGATGGATTCTGCAAAAGAAAGTCTCAAGATCAGAGAAATAACAGGACACACACAGACCAACAGACAAGGACTGGGGGTGACCAAAACTGAATGGTGGTCAAAGGCCAAAGGAAAAGCCAAAAGAGACATGATGATTCAGGAGATGAGAAAAGAAGAAGACCAAAAAGACTCCAAAAAGCAGTCCAGCAGAGCCAGCAAGGGCAATGGACAACGTGGGAGAATGCACTCCAAAGAAGTCTAACTTGGAATGACATTTGGCACATGGCCCCTCTCAGGATCAGCTTCATTCTCAGATCTGCATATGACCTTCTGCCCTCAAATGCAAACCTGGTGAAGTGGGGGAAAACAGACGATCCTGCATGCCCCCTCTGCCATAAAAAACAAACAGTGGAGCATGTTCTAAGCTCATGTAAAGTAGCCCTGGCTCAAGGAAGGTACACATGGAGGCACAACCAAGTGCTCAAAGAAATTGTACAAGTAGTCTGGGCTAGTACCAACACCACAAAAGGGAGAATCAGGACTCCAAAAGCACCCGCAACATTCTTCATGGCAGGAGGCAGCAAATCATGGCCAAGAACAACAGTGCCACTCGAAACATGCAGGCAGAGTCTGCTGGATGGGGCAGATGACTGGGAGTGCACTGCAGACCTCCCAGAATGGAAGAGTCACCCAGAGATCATCAGCAAGAGTGGCATGAGACCAGACATAGTAGTCCACTCTAAGTCAACCAAGCAGCTGATCATGATCGAGCTCACGGTGCCATATGAGAACAGAATGGAGGCAGCTCAAATCTACAAGACTGAAAAGTATGCTGATCTGGCAAACAGCCTGAGGAGAGAATGCTATCAGGTCAAAGTCCTCACTGCAGAAGTTGGAGCTAGGGGATTTGTAGGAACGTCTGCATACAGCCTCATGAAACAGCTCTCAGTTGCAGGGAAGGAAAAAACCAGAGCCCTGAAAGCAATGGCAGAAGCGGCAGAGAGGTGTTCAAGCTGGATCTGGTCAAGGAGGAACAAAAGTGAACTTCATAAGGCTTAATTTCCCTACAAATATCAGGTGTCCCTGTGGCTCAGTGGTTAAAGCGCGAGTCATTAAGTAGAAAATGAGCATGTCCAGAGGGTCATGGGTTCGAATCCCAGCCATGGCTCGTCCCAAGATGGGGAAAAAAAAAAAAAGGGGCAGCAGAGGGACATCCGGAGTCATGAACCGGGTGTGGCCCAACCCCCCTAGAGTGTCAGGAGATAAGGGCCGAAACACTTGCTTGAAGGGGGCTTCTCTTCTGAGGACTCTCTGCTGCCACGCTCTCCACGAGTTTCTTTCTACTAATTGTAGACAATTTGAGGCATTCACATTTTAATGAGTGTACGCAAAATAATCAAGATTCTTCAGTCAAAGTCAAAGTCAAAATTTTATTTAGAGATGGAAACATTGAATAAGCAGCATATCTGGGTTTTTTTTTACATCAAGCCATCTATGTAAAAAAAAAAATAGTGTACAATGCCTTTCATCAAAAGAAAAGTAAGCGTACCGTCTTACCCCCTCCCCTCCCCTCTCCTCCCCTTTTCCCCACTCACTTCCATTCACATAAAAGGTATCAAATTCAAGGGAGGTAAGGGGAAAATAACACTTGAACAAAACATTTCGTCTGCTAAGGGTCACCAAGAGCTAGAGATGCGTGCACATTGCAGCTGATGGCTACAATTATTATCATCATTACTGGTAATAGTTTTAGAAGTAGTATTATTACACATTATTTACCATTCATAGTGAGTAGTGGGTTTAAAACTATCATTATTATCAACATTTTTCTTCTTCTTCTCATCATTATTATCATCATTATTATTGGTCTTGCTGTCATTATCATCATCACTGCTTTTACCATTACAATAATCATTTTCACTATTCACACTTTATAATGAACTTTTATTAATTTTGCATTTTCTAAACTGTTTTATACAGATAGGTAAACAGGTAGGTAGGTAGATAGGTAGACAGACAGACAGAGACAGACAGCTAGCTTAGATATAGATGCACAGATATAGATATACATGAGATTGAGAGGCATATAGACAGATACATATATACATATGTATGTAAGTGTATACACACACACACACCACACACACACACACACACACACACACACCACACACAAGAGATTTGGTTTTTATGTCTATTTCTATTGTTGTATTCCGCTCAGACTGGTTTTATGTACCTTTTTTCTCTTTTACCCTGTACAGTTTGGTTTTTATTCCATTATAGACTGATTTTATGTACGTGCCCCCCCCCCCCCCCCCCACCCTCCTCTCCCTTTTTTGACAAGTTGCCTTTAAGTACTTATTCTTGTTTTACCCTGTATGGATTGGATTTATATCTTGTTTACCTTCTATTCTAGTTGTTGCAGGTTTTAGTGTTATTCACCTGTAAAGATTTTATAACTGTCTTATTTGATGCAACTTTAATGTATTCCATAATTAATCTATTTAGCCAACTACCCCCCCCCCCCCCCCTTCTTTTTTCTTCTTTTATTTTAACTGTTCAATATACAACTGTTTACTTAATCTTTTTACAGTTTAGCGATTCTTTTAATTCTTTGGGGTTACAAGTATGTCTTATGAAGATAAGATAAGATAATGTTGCTTATAGCCCAGCCGACCGCAAAGGGCCACATCAGGGCTGTCACCACGTTTAAAATCAACTCACCAGTCATAAAAAAAAAATTAAAAAAAACCCAACTTTCACACATCTCGTTAAATGACATCGTCTACAAACGCACCAGAAACTTTGTTAAAAATCTTTCATCCGTAAAATCTTAAATCAGATGAAAAATATTAATCTCTCTCAAAAACTCAAGGATCACATCAGGCGGGACATCCCTGAACAGGATCTTCATGGACTCCGCTGTAAAATGTTTGTGTCTCACATCGTGCAAGTCCCAACACTCTAAAAGAACATGTTTCATTGTGAGTGGCGCATGACATGGAATGCACCACGGAGCTTCTTCACTCTTTAAAAGGTAAGCTGGGTAAAATACGAATGGCCGGTGTGCAGCCGGTACAGAACCGTTTCCTCTTTACGACCTCCCGACGTGGATGGGAGGAAGTCCTTAAGGTTTGGACGGATCTGAAAGAGTTTGTTACTCGTCTGTGTGTTCCAATCCTCCTGCCAGAGGTCTCTCACATAATCGTTAACTTTGGGTTTCACATCTGAACAGGGGATATAAATGTTGGACAGTTTCTCTCTTGTGGCGTTCTTGGCTAAACGATCAACATTTCGTTCCGCCGATGCCAACATGACCAGGAACCAAGCAAGAGTAATGTTGTAACCGTCCGCTTTCAACTTGCTAAAAAGTTCAAAGAAATGCAAAAGTTCTGGATGCTGAAGGTTGCGGCCAGCTATGGCTTCCAAAGCTGACAGCGAATCCGACAGAACCAGAAAGTCCCTCTTTGAAGAAAGTGAGATTATCTTCAAAGCCAGTACCAGAGCAGTAAGTTCAGCAGAATAGACAGAAGCATCGGAATGGATATGTTCAACAGTATCTGAGAAGGAGCCCCAGGGCAGTAGGTGCACAGGCCACTCCATCCTCAGACTTGGAACCGTCAGTGAAAACTTTTTGATGGGATGGGAATTTGGAACAGAGTCAGCATACAAAGCCTTGTACGCCAGAGAGCTGGGTAGACTCCTTACGGAAAGCTGCAAGATCGAAACGAATCTCTGGTGTGAAATAGGTCCATGGAGGTTGATCCGGAAACTTGGAAAAATCGGAAACTACTCCCAGGTCTATACCTGCATTCCGCACGTGAGGCTGCATACGAAGCCCAAACGGCGGAATACATTTCGGGTTATTTTCAAACTTACTTTGGAACGGAGGGTCAAAAAACACAGTCATAGGCAGGATTCTTCGGTTTGAGAACAGTCGGATGTAATAATTCAAAGACAGTTTCAGCCTGCGGTTGGACAGTGAAGGTTCACCTGCCTCTGCGTACAGGCTGTACACAGGGGTGGTGCGGAACGCTCCAAGACAGAGACGAAAGCCTTGATGGTGGATAGGGTCCAAGGTTTGAGGTAAGATGATCTTGCGGAGCCGTACACAGCACAACCGTAGTCCAGTTTGGAACGGACCAGGGCTCTGTAGAGGTGCAACAAAGTTTTCTTATCAGCGCCCCAGTCGGTGTGTGCTACAACCCGCAGAATATTCAGTGCCTTTTGGCAAGCAGTTTTGAGGTTTTTAATATGGTGAGAAAGTTAAGTTTTTGGTCAAAAATGACTCCAGAAATTTGGCCTCTTTAACAGCTGGAATGGGAGATTTCCCTACTTGAAGTTCCGGATCTGGAAAAACTGACGGAAATTATGGAAGTGAATACACTGGGTTTTCGTAGCAGAAAAGGTGAAACCGTTTTCATCCGCCCACCGATGGATTTTATCTACGCAAAGCTGGAGCCTGCGCTGGACACTCGGGTACAGGCTTCCAGTTGCGTAGACAGCAAATCATCCACAAACAATGAGCAGTCTGAACCCTGCTGAAACTGATTGAACAATGTTGTTGATCTTAATACTAAAGGGGCAGGAGATAGTATGCCCCCTGTGGAACACCCAACTCCTGCTCGTGGACATCAGAGAGGTGGTGCCAACCCGGACCTGAAACTGTCGTTCTGCCAAAAAATTTTGAATAAAAAGCGGAAGATGACCTCGAAACCCAGATCGTGGAGATCATGAAATATCCCGACTTCCAGGTGGTATCGTAGGCCTTCTCCAAGTCAAAGAAAATTGCCACTGCATGCTGTTTGTTCAGAAAGGCGTTCGAAGTGTAGATTCCAGACGAATCAAATGGTCAACGGTAAGTTCGATGTTTGCGGGAACACACACTGTTCTTTCGCAAAAGGCCATCGGTTTCGAGTTTCCACATGAGCCTAGCATTGACCATTTTTTCCATCAATTTACAAACACAGCTGGTCAAAGCTATGGGACGGTAATTTGAAGGATTAGAAAGATCTTTTCCAGGTTTGGGGATGGGAATAATGAGGGCTTTTCGCCAAGAGGGTGGAAAAAAAAACCTGTAGTCCACACATGGTTGTAGACCTGTAGCAGTATGTTCAGACCTTCTAGCGGAAGATGTTTCAACAGCTGATAATGGATTTCATCTATACCTGGAGAGGAATCGCTGCAAGAAAGCAAGGCAGATTTCAGCTCGTTTAACGTGAAAGGAAGATTGTAGTCTTCCATGTTGTCGGATGAAAAGTTGCAGGGTGATTTTTCTTTTAGGGCTTTGTTTTTGACAAAAGTGGCTGATTTATTAGAAGAGGAGGAATTCTTTTCAATGGTTGAAGCAAGCAGATTAGCAACTGCTTTCTTCTCTGTTATTAAAGAATCCGATAACTTGAGATGGTTCACAGTGGGACAGGTGTTCTTCCCTTTGATTTTCTTAATGATGTTCACACTTTTTTCTTGGAAGTTTTTGATGTCAGCCTGGAGCAGAAGCTTCTCCAGGACCGACGTTTACTGATTTTAAAAGTGTGTCTTGATTAGCACGGAGTTTCTGATGGGCTCGAGCGTTGGGACCCGAAGGTCGTTGGTATACCTGACGCTGAGCCCGTTTTCTAACTTTGGAAATTTGTTGGCATTCTGAATCGAACCAGGGTGTTTTTGGCATTTGAAGTTTATCGGAAGACACTGGAATACATGCCTTAGCACATTTAATCATAGTGGTAGTCAGTGATTCAGCTGGGTCAGGACTCTGAAAAAATCAGTGTCCTGGAACTCCTTAGAAACAGTGGCTGCAAATAGATCCCAGTTTGCTTTCTTATAATTTAAATGCTGAGAGACAGAGACGTGTTTCAGTTATTACAGGTTGTAGAAGGACAGGGAAATGGTCACTTCCGTGCAGATCGTCATGGACAGACCACTCATAGTCCAGGACCAGCGAGGGGTCACAAACCGACAAATCTAAACACGAAAGTGAACCTGTGGAAGAATGGAGGTAAGTTGCAGATCGTCGTTCAGACAACACAAATCCAAATCCGAAAGGACATCCTCAATCAGCAGACCTCTGGATGACGAACTGGTACTACCCCAAAGAGGGTTGTGACCGTTAAAGTCACCCAACAGCAAAAAAGGTCGAGGAAGTTCCCCTAACAGACTGCCAAGGTCCTGACGACAAACGCGACAGATGGAGGTAGATAAAGAGAACAGATTGTTACAGTCTTGTGGAGAGTGACTCTCGCAGCTACAGCCTGAAGGGAGGTAGACAGAGCGGACAGGACTATACAACAAAGTTTTGTGAAGAGAGGGCAACACCGCCTGACAGTCCCAACGTGGATGGTTGTGCAGGTTTTGAAAGAATATTAAAGCCAGAAAGAGTAAAGGTCTTCTGGCTTTGAATTTGAGTTTCTTGAAGAGCCACGACAGAAGGTTTTAGAGACTGACACAGAAGCTGCAGCTCCTCGAAGTTGGAATTTAGACCACGGATATTCCAATGGAATATTGTATTATCCATGGTGCAGAGGGCGAAAAGGAGAGAGATCAGGTCATCTCCTCCTCAACATCTGCTGCTAAAGCTGTAAATTTGTTGCTTAATTTCACTGGACTATCTGCAGACCTGCTGGCAGACTTGCCAACAGGTGAAGTAGGTCTGGGTTTGGGAGACGGTGGAGGTTTCTTCCTTATCTCCACCATCTCCACACTGGGTTGAACTCCCTTGCCCGCACGGGCACTGGACAGAGGAGTTCGAGGTCGGGGTGCTGGTGTTTTAATCTGCCAGCAGCAGATGTTGTAGACTGCTGGGCAGTCTGAGGGGTGGCGGATTTTTGGCCTCCACCAGGGGCACTCACTTTGGGTTGAGAGGTGGTGGACCTGCTTCCACCAGAGCTGACAGTTTTTCCTTGCAATGTCTTCGAAAACGTAAAGTTATCAGTCTGACAGCAGACTGACCGAGTTGGAACTGTTGGAACTTTCTTTACGGCCGAAGCATACGAAGAAGCTGTCGGCGTACTGACTGCCCACAACCTGCTTGCGGGCTTCAAAAAGGAGATCTTCTTTTCTGTCTTAACCCTTTGTATTGCAGATTCCTGAATCCACAGAGGACAATTCCGTGAAGAGGGGGATGGTCGCCACCGCAGTTTGCACAATGTGCGGATCTTTACACGGCCCATCATGGGTTGCCTTGCAGCAAATACCACACACCTCCTGCCCAGAGCAACGGTCTCTGACATGGCCAAACTTCTGGCATCGGAAGCACCTCAACGGGGACGGAACGTACACTGAACCCGGACAATCAGGTAGCCGACTTTGATGACCGGAGGCAGCACAGGGTTGCAGAATGTCAGAAAAGAGGGTGTTGGTGTCCACTCTTTCAGCACCCTTCTTTACTGTCACCCTGCGTACCTCCGTCACACCCTGGGATGCAGCTCCGTTTTGATCTCTGCCTCTGAAACACCTGATAATTCCCTGCAGCGAATCACTCCTTTTGATGAATTTAATTGTTTGTGGGGAGTTACCTGATTCCCTGTCCACAAGTTTCGTTGCCTTCAGCAGCTGTTCAGACTGCTTTTGTGACTTACATTGAATAAGAAAGGAACCAGTCCTCAACCTCTTGATGGACCGAGGGTCACCTGCTAAAGCTTGAAAGCCCTTCTGTATGGCGAAAGGGCTCAGAGCTGAAAGGGGTCTTTCCTGCTCCGTCCCTTCCATCACGAGCCAGGAAGCCCAGAATCCTGTCCTCTGTCGTACCTCCATATCGGAATCGCTATCGGAATCAAAATTCCTGAAATAGGGGATGCAGCCTTCCTCTTTTTTGGGGGGATTGTTTTTGAAAAAGCCATAATGTATTTTATTTTATTCATCTCTCCCTTACCCACCCACCTTGGAGTCCAACTAAGGGGCCAGGGCCAAGAAACCAATGTCTTGACCCCTTCCAGGCTTCGGGAGAGATATACGACAAACAGAAACTACCAACCCTATCCCCCCTGATCATGCTCAACTCCCGGGGACAGAGAGCTGAGCACTGCAGGGGTTAACTTGGCCAGTAGGGGAACTGTCTGTCTTGACCCAGCCCCAAGAAGGGGAGCCGATTAGTACACCCGGGCCAAAGTGTACTTCCTGTCTAGGAGAGGTCCGAGCCAAAGTGATGTGTTGAGAGCGCTGGCCCTCTCAATCACCAGGATCTCATTCCCCTCCGACACAGGTCGCACCGCACGGCAAACACGGCGGATCTTAAGGAGACCACAGATTGATTGATTGATTGATTGATCTTTAATATCCAAGGATGAAGATTTTAGGCCAAAGCCTAGTCTTGCAATCTGTCCTTGTCATGCATACATTATTTCAGCACATATCATTCATACAGACAATTCAACATAGCAACATGATAATCTAATTCTACAATGATAAGCAAACTACTCATAACAGCACTAATGAGATGGGGGATGGTAAAACAAAAGGAAACTTACAAGCAAACAAACAAACAAAAATTACAGAGAGAGCGAGAGAGGTCAGAGGGTGGGGAAGAGAGAATGGTAGGTAGGGGGAGGAGAAAAGGGATGGTAGACAGAGTGGGAGTGGGGATGGGCGATTTTAACGGAGTAGGTTTTATGTTTAGACGATTTATTCAAAGTATGGTTCACAGAAGACTTAGCGAGTGGACGCTAATCATTGTAATCGAGTAATTTAACTACTGAGACATAAAATGTTTATGCAAATGTTCCTTGAAAAGTTTTAAAGTATTCATGTTTTGTAGATTCGGTGGAAGTGAGTTCCAGACATATGGTCCAGAGTAAGCTAGGCTTGTTTTGTATAGATCAATGCGTGGGTAGGGAAGAAGGAATTTCGTCGAGCCAGAAAAGCTGTTCGATCTTGTAAAAAGGGCATTGATATAACATGGCATAGTATCTGTCAAGATTGTAAACATAAATGATGCCTTGTTGAATTCCAATTGCCTATTCAGAGGAAGTATGTTCAGCGCTTTTAGTTTTTCGTCTGTCGTTAGAGATACAGCTGGATGGAGTAGCTTTGCTGCACGTCTATGGAGAGAATTCAGCCTTTTTTTGTGGACGTCACTACTGCCGTCCCACACTGTTGACGCGTAATTAATACGTGACATTATGTGTGCATTGAAGAAAAGTTTAAGCACATTACTGTTGACGTAGCGCTTTAATTGAGATAACAGGAAAAGGTGTTTTGAGACTACTTTGCATACGTTATTTAGATGAGATTGCCATTTCAATTCTTTATCTATCGTTAAACCCCTAAAACACGATGCTCGTCTACCTGCTCGATAGAAGTGCCATTCAACTGAATATTTAGGGAAAGAGGAGTCAACTGGTGTTTTTGGCGGGTAGCTATAATCATAGATTTGGTTTTGGCTGGATGTATGACCATTGAGTTTGAATGACACCAGTCTGACACGTCGTTTAGACTTTCTGGAGAGAAGTTTCTATTGTCTGTAGATCACTACCATTCGTTTGGAGCGACGAGTCATCAGCAAATAAATCTGTTGTGACCTTTTCATCTGATACGGACAATGGTAAATCATTGATGAAGATGCAGAATAGTAGGGGGCCTAGTACAGAGCCCTGTGGGACTCCATGTCTGACAAAGTCTGAAGTGGAGGTTTTCCCATTAAGCGCCACATACTGAGTCCTATCGTTCAAGAGAAAAGGAGTGTGGAAAAGAAGACTTGAAGAGGAGACGAAGATAGAAAAGGGCCAAAGAAAGGCAGAAAACAAGAAAAGGAGAAAGGCGGGTTACTCTTAGTCAGGATCCTCACCTTAGCCTATCTGACATGGGAAGCCCTACCAGGGGCATCAACTTCTTACCACGTTTTGCTTAGGCCATACAGCATCTTCACCTCTCAGGCCTACAAGCAGTGTGAAAAAACAGCCTATCTCCCAAGTATTGATGCCCCCGTCAGCATAGCCTAAAGGATCACTGGACCACGCAAACCCTCCGACCACGACAAGGTCGCAACCCCCCGGAGGGATGTCTTATGAAACAGCAATATATAATATATAAAAAAGGTTTTAAATTTAATTATTTTATCAGCTGCAGGTGGTTATTACATCTATCATAGCATATTATAGGTACAGACAATGATTTTGTGTCTTCATAGTGATGCCTTACAGCATGGACCCTCACAGTCAATATCACAGGTGATGACTGGGATCACAAAGGACTTGGTTTACACTACAGCAAGGACCCTCACAGTCAATATCACAGGTGATGACTGGGATCACAAAGGACTTGGTTTACAGCATGGACCTCACAGTCATTATCAAAGGTGATGACTGGGATCACAAAGGACTTGGTTTACAGTAAGGACCCTCACAGTCAATATCACAAGTGATGACTGGGATCACAAAGGACTTGGTTTACAGCATGGACCCTCACAGTCAATATCACAAGTGATGACTGGGATCACAAAGGACTTGGTTTACAGTAAGGACCCTCAGAGTCAATATCACAAGTGATGACTGGGATCACAAAGGATTGGTTTACAGTGAGGACCCTCACAGTCATATCACAAGTGATGACTGGGATCCAAAAGGACTTTGGTTTACAGTAAGGACCTCACAGGTCAATATCATCTGGTGATGA
>CM031627.1:51978893-51990706 GCA_018398815.1 Conus ventricosus
ACAATGATTTGGGGGGGGGGGGGGGGGCACCCACCTTCCCTCATCCAATCCTTTCTTTGTGTTGTCCTCAATCTTCAGCGATGTAGTAACCTAATGAGACTGAAGACAAGTACGGTTGGCAAGGACAAATGTGTGTGTGTGTGTGTGTGTGTGTGTGTGTGTGTGTGTGTGTGTGTGTGGGTGTGGTGTGGTGGGAGGGGGGGGAGGGACGACAGTGAAAGATACAACAGGAAATCTTTTCCTAACTTTTGAAAAAAAAAACCATTTCCTCTCTCATGCAAGAGTGAGAGAGGGAGGGAGGCAGAGAGAGAGAGAGAGAGAGAGAGAGAGAGAGAGAGAGGAGAGAGAGGAGAGAGAGGGAGAGAGAGAGAGGGGGGGGGGAGGGGAGAGAGAGAGAGGGGAGATAGAGAGAGGGAGAGACAGAGAGAGAGAGAAGAGAGAAGAGAGAGAGAGAGAGAGAGAGAGAGAGAGACGGAGACAGAGACGAGAGAGAGAGAGAGAGAAGAGAGAGAAGAGAGAGAGAGAGAGAGAGAGAGAGAGAGAGAGAGAGAGAGAGAGAGAGAGAGAGAGAGAGAGGGAGGGAAGGGACAAGAGCGACAGCTGCAACAGGAAATCTCTTCCTAATTGGAAAGAACACTTCCTCAGTCATCCAAGAATGATGGGGGGGGGGGGGGGGGTATTTTCCGAATGTGAAAGAACATTTTCTCCCTCATCTGAAAGAGAGGAGAGAGAGAGAGAGAGAGAGAGAGAGAGAGAGAGAGAGAGAGAGAGAGAGAGAGAGGGGGGAGAGAGAGAGAGGGAGTGGGAAGGGACGAGAGCGAGGGTAACAACAAGAAATCTTTTCCTAACTTGGAAACGAACTCCCTCATCCAAGAAGGGGAAAAGGGGGCGGGAAGCGGGGGGGGGGGGGGGGGGGGGGGGACGAGAGGTGAGTCAACTGAAAATCTTTTCCCAACTTGAATGCACACTTCCTCAGCCTCATCCAAGAGAGAGGAGGGGGGCGGGGTGGGGGGCAGGGACATGAGTTAAGGCTTTCACACAGATCTGGTAGAGGGAAATCCTTTTTCTGACCTCCTCCCTCATCCAAGAGGGGGGGGGGGGGTGAAGGTTAAAACTGGGGATCTTTTTGTTTATTTGAAAAGACACTTCCTCCGTCATCAGAGAGAGAGAGAGAGAGAGAGAGAGAGAGAGAGAGAGAGAGAGAGGAGAGAGAGAGAGAGAGAGGAGGGACAGGCAGAGAGAGAGAGAGAGAGAGAGGAGGGACAGGCAGAGAGAGAGAGAGAGAGAGAGAGAGAGAGAGAGAAGAGAGAGAGAAGAGAGAGAGAGAGAGAGAGAGATTGATCGATTGATCGATTGATGATTGATCTTTAATACGCAATGATGAAGATTTTAGGCCAAAGCTTAGTCTTACAATCTGTCCTTGTCATGCATATATTATTTCAACACGTATTATTTATACTGACAATTCAACATGGCAACATTGTAATCTAATTCTTCAATGAAAAGCAAACTATTCATAAAAGTAATAATGACATGGGGGGGGGGGGGGGGAACAGAATGAAACTTACAAATAAACAAACAAGTAAGCGAGAGGTCAGAGGAAGGGGGGGGGATGGTAGGTGGGGGGGGGGTAAGGGGGGATGGTAGGTGGGGGGAGGGGGGGGGAGGGGGAAAGGGATGGTTGACAGTTTGGGAGTGGGGATGAGCGATTTTAACGGAGTAGGTTATATGTTTAGACGATGAATTCAAAGTATGGTTCACAGAGACTGCGAAAAGACGCGAATAATTTTATTCAAATAATCAAATTACTGAGACATAAAATGTTAATGGAAATGTTTCTTGAAAAGTTTTAAAGTATTCGTATTTTGTAGATTCAGTGGAAGTGAGTTCCAGACATATGGTCCAGAGTAATCTAGGCTTGTTTTGTATAGATCAATGCGTGGGTAGGGAAGAAGGAATTTCGTCGAGCAAGAAAAGCTGCCCCATCTTGTAAAAAGGGCATTGCTATAACATGGAATAGTATTTGTCAAAATTGTAAACATAAATGGTGCCTTGTTGAATTCCAATCACTTACTCGATCGGAAAGAAGTATGTTCAGCGCTTTTAGTTTTTCGTCTGTTGTTAGAGATACAGCTGGATGGAGTAGTTTTGCTGCACCAGAGAGAGAGAGAGGAGGGGGAGAAGAGAGGAAGAGAGAGAGAGAGAGAGAGAGAGAGAGAGAGAGAGAGAGAGAGAGAGAGTGTGAGGGTTACAAGAAGAAATCTTTTCCTAACTTGAAAGAACACTTCCTCCCTCATCCAAGAGAAAGGGAAAGGGGAGGGGGGGGGGGGGGGGGGGGCGAGAGAAAGAATTACATCAGGAAGTATTTTTCTGACTTGACAAAACATTTCCACCCTCATCCAAGAGAGGTTGCAGTGGAGAAAGCTTTTGAAGCTGCCAGGTAGCCGACGACTGTTCCTTCCCCCTCTTCCCTTCTCTCGCTGATTGACAGATGGTGATGTACATAGTGAGAGTGTCTCATTTTGACAGCTGGTCTACAGCGATCATTGCAGAGAATCAAACAATTGTGACTAGCGCATCTTGCCTCCTCTTGAAACTGTTAGGCCCATGCATACACACACACAGCCATGTAAAAGGAATTCAGCGGAACACAATACATTTAGGTAGACGATGTTAAATGGAAAACGATAAAGACAGGAAGATGATGTTCAAGTAATATTGGTTTTTATCAGTAATGACTCTACAATAAAACATTGAACCTGAACGCCTGGTTATGTGGCTGGAAATAATACCCGGTATACTTCATCTCACTGACATGGAGAGCTGAACGCCTGGTTATGTTACTGGAAATAATACCCAGTATACTTCATCTCACTGACATGGAGAGCTGAACGCCTGGTTAAGTTACCGGAAATAATACCCAGTGTACTTCATTTCACTGACATGGAGAGCTGAACGCCTTGGTTATGGGCTGGAAATATACCCAGTATACTTCATCTCACTGACATGGAGAGCCGGTGTTTAATGGCCTCCTGTGTTGGAGGACTGTGACCCCCTACCGGATCTGTGTGACAAGGTGGTTATAGTCCATCATCAGCAGGTCTTTCAACAGGATTGGTCTGTACCATTCTACCGGATCTGTGTGACAAGGTGGTTATAGCCTTCATCAGCACGTCTTTCAACAGGACTGGTCTGTACCATTCTACCGGATCTCTGTGACTGGTCTGTGCTGTTCTACCGGATCTGTGTGACAAGGTGGTTATAGCCTTCATCAGCACGTCTTTCAACATGGACTGGTCTGTACCATTCTACCGGATCTCTGTGTGACTGGTCTGTGCTGTTCTACCGGATCTCTGTGACAAGGTGGTTATAGTCATCAGCAGCACGTCTTTCAACAGACTGGTCTGTACCATTCTACCGGATCTCTGTGACTGGTCGTGCTTGTTCTACCGGATCTCTGTGACTGGTCTGTGCTGTTCTACCGGATCTCTGTGACAAGGTGTTATAGTCATCATCAGCAGGTCTTTCAACCTGACTGCCTCCTGTGCTGTTATACCGGATCTCTGTTACAGGTGGTTATAGCCTTCATCAGCAGTCTTTCAACAGACTGGTCTGTGCTGTTCTACGGATCTCGTCTGACAGGACAGTTATACCATCATCAGCACATCTTTCAACAGGACTGGTCTGTGCTGTTCTACGGATCTCTGTGACTGGTCTGTGCTGTTCTACCGGATCTGTGTGACAAGGTGTGATATAGCCTTCATCAGCACGTCTTTCAACAGACTGGTCTGTACCATTCATCCGGATCTCTGTGACTGTCTGTGCTGTTCTACCGGATCTCTGTGACAAGGTGGTTATAGCCATCATCAGCACGTCTTTCAACATGACTGGTCTGTACACTTTCTACCGGATCTCTGTGACTGGTCTGTGCTTGTTCAACCGGATCTCTGTGACTGGTCTGTGCTGTTCACCGGATCTCTGTGACAAGGTGGTAATAGCCTTCATCAGCAGGTCTTTCAATATGACTGCCCTCCTGTGCTGTTTAACCGGATCTCTGTTACAGGGCGTTACAGTTCATCAGCACGTCTTTTCAACATGACTGACCTTCCTATGCTGATGGGTTATGATCTCTATACCGGATCTCTTCAAACTGGGATCTTGCAAACTGGGATTAACAACGACTGATCTAAATAATAAGATAGCACAATAAGGACTGGATAATGATCTTAATGGTCAAATTCCAAGGGTGTTGTACTTGGGTCCTAGAGAGACAAACTGCCACATGTTACATAAATATATTAACTACAGTTATGGCGGCCAAATTCGTTTTTAAATTATTTTTTACGGTGTCTTTGCCGTTGAATCGGAGCACAAATTTTACCAATGGTATTCAAGGTAGTGTCTGGGATCTCTTCTAATGTTCTCATTTCATAGCATATATTTATTATATTTAGTCGATTTCCACCAATAAGCATACATCATAAAACAACATCAACTCCATCGTTGTTACTGATCATGTGTCATCTTCTGAAGATTGTGTAGCCATAAATAACAGCGCATGTGTGTGGTGTCACACGGCGCGCCCACACACACACACACACACACACACACACACACACACACACACACACACACACACACACACACACAAACACATGCGCGCTCACACGTACATATGCACACGCAGTGCGTGCACATACCCTATGTGCACACGCACGAATATGTGATTGCACAGACATGCACATGTGCAAACACACACACACCACACACACACACACACACACACACACACACACACACACACACACACACACACACACACACATACACGTGCATTTCATGTACACAGACATACATGCATGCACACATGTGTGTTTAAACAGATGCCCGCATGCATGCATGCAGGAACTTGCTCACTCCAGCCCACAGACCACACATGTGCGAGCTCGCGCGCGCACACACACACACACACACACACACACACACACACACACACAACACACCACACACACACACACACACACACACACACCACACACACACACACACGGCATACACTGGCACACACACAGACATACACATGTACACACGCTCGTGCACACACACAATCAACGCAGTATACAATGATGACAGAGGCACAGACAATGTCAGGTGGCTCGAGGGGCTAATGCGCAGGTCAGACATCTGCCGAGTCGTATCCATGACACCCTCACCCTAAACCCTTTCATCTTAGTCATTCATGAAGTTATCCATCAACTGTTCATCCCGCTCAGTGTGGTCTTGAAACATAGATGGTGTGGTACAGCGTTTTTATAAATGATAGGCCTGATGTCATAAACTGCTTTAAAAATCGCTGATAACATCAGAGCTTATTGTAGCATTGTTTGAGATAAAGGCGTGTCTAAATTAACCAACAAAATTGACAGTCAAGCTGGTCCGGTGAACAACCAACTGGCAAATAACATTCTGTATTGGTTACAATAATCCCAACTGAGGGTTGTGAACTACAACCTACAGATGTGGAGAGAGATTTTAAAATGTGAAATCATATATAGCCTATTGGTAACAATAATCCAATGATAAACATAAGATGGAAGGTTGTGAACTAACAACCTACAGATGTGGAGATAGATTTAAAGGCGTGAAATCATATACATTGGTAACAATAATTCCAATGATAAACATAAGATTGAAAGTTGTGAACTACCACCTACAGATGTGGAGAGAGATTTAAAAATGTGAAATCATATACATTGGTAACAATAATTCCAGTGATAAACGTAAGATTGAAAGTTGTGAACTACCACCTACAGGTGTGGAGAGAGATGTAAAAATGTGAAATCATATACATTGGTAGCAATAATTCCAATGATAAACATAAGATTGAAAATTGTGAACTACCACCTACAGATGTGGAGAGAGATGTAAAAATGTGAAATCATATACATTGGTAACAATAATTCCAGTGATAAACATAAGATTGAAAATTGTGAACTACCACCTACAGGTGTGGAGAGAGATGTAAAAATACGAAAATCATATAAAGGCTATGGATAACAATAATCTCAATGATAAAACATAAAACTGAAGGTTGTGAAGTACAACCTACAGACGTGGAGAGAGATGAAAGGTGAAATCATGTATTGGTAACAGGAATCCCAATTATAAACATGAGACTGAAGGTTATGAACTACAACTTACAGATGTGGAGAGACAAAAAAATGTTAAATCATGTCTGTTGGTGACAACAATCCCAATTATGAACATAAGACTGACGGTTGTGAACTACAACTTACAGATGTGGAGAAAAATTCAGGTATCACAGGTCAGACAAAGATATCCGACTTTCGATCAGATAATTATGATTAGGCTTCTGAGATTTAAAAGAACAAGAGCGAACATCGGCAGGGATTGTTGCTCCTACCCATGTCAAAATCGAAGATGTAACGGTACCACTTTGTACATCCCCAGTTATAGACCAGTCCTGGATTATGGTCATGTAGTGTGATCTCCATATCCGAGGAAGCACGTGGGTCTTAGAAAATGTAGGGTAGGTGATTTGCAAAACAAACCATTGACCTAAATACCAAACTATGATGAACGATTAAAATCACAGTAATTGCCCACACTTGAATACTGAAGAGTAGAGGTGATAAAACAGTGGTTTTCGAAATTTTATATGGTTATGAAGTGAAAAACACTGGCGGTCTGGTCACTTCCACACAATACCCAAAATATGAATCTAATAGTCTAAACTAGGTTTCATCAAAACTAGCCTTCATGCACCATTTTTATTTTAGATCTATGCTTACAGGTAGTGTTATAAAACCGCAGAATTCATTACTAACGTCGTCTTGTTACAGCAGAAACGTATAGGCCTATATATATATATATAATATATATATATATATATATATATATATATAATATATATATTCCCCCCCCCCCCCTCCCCCCAAGGCAAAGCTAGATCATTATTTCTTCTTCTTCCAGATGGGGATGTTTAACCTGCCCCGTGCCCACAGTCTTCACGTAGACTATTCTGGCACACAGGTTGCATGCATTGTGTATTTTCGTGTAGCCGGTACTCACCTGTCTTAGGACATGAGCATCGGGATCTTTAGAGTCCGTGTATGATCTTAGTGCATGTGACACAGACTAGACCTCGGTTTATAGTCCCATCCGAACGACTATATGGGGACTATATGGGGAATGGAG
This sequence comes from Conus ventricosus, assembly GCA_018398815.1. Lineage (NCBI taxonomy): Eukaryota > Metazoa > Mollusca > Gastropoda > Neogastropoda > Conidae > Conus > Conus ventricosus. The sequence continues at coordinate 51,986,112 of CM031627.1, forward strand.
TCAGAACCAATGTTAACTCCGAGGGAAAAATCCCCCTATACCGAAATTCGAACCCGCAACCCCAGGATCACGAGTCCGACGCTCTACCAACTGAGCTATCCGGCCCCATTTACCCTCCAGACAAGTATTACTGGAAGTAATACTGTATTTATGCTGCGCGCCCTCAATATTATACTGACAAAAATAAACGAAGAATTCTACAGAGCAGACAAAATGGTTGTACAGTACACCTGTGGCATAAAATCATTATGCAAACGTTCGACTAGGTGGAGTGGGACTGGGGGTGAGGAGAGAATTTGACAACCATGTTTATGAGGTTCGTTCCCCAACCCCTCCCTCCACAACCCTCTCCCCCACCCTCTATTTGTCTGTCTGTGCCCATACCATTTTCCCCAACCCCTCCCTCCACAACCCTCTCCCCACCCTCTATTTGTCTGTCTGTGCCCATACCATTTTCCCCAACAGCGAAGGCGCTGTTTGTTTCTTGACCTGCATGTTGTTGAAGCATGGCTACCCTCAGAAAGTGGCTGGATTTCCCCTCCCTCTGTCTCTGCTGCCGCGTCAGCTTGCTAACGCATGTCAGGGGTTATGATGCACGAGCTCGCGGTGTGGTGGCGTGCGCGCGGTAGCCAAGGGCCTAGGGGGAGCTGCGAGACGGCCGTCACTTCCGTTGTCAATTTCAGGAATGGACGTGGACAGAAGTCTCATTTTCGTGTGACAAAAGCAGTATCCTATTTTCGTGGTAGCCCCAACTCACACTTGAATGGTGGTAAGTTTGCTTTTGTATCATACTGAAGAAACCTCACAGTCAGTGACATCAGACTCAAAGAGACAGCCTTTAAAGCGGTGGTGCGGCCTGTTCTCGAAAATGCAAGTAGGCAACTGTGTGGGACCCCTACAAAGGGCAGATGACAAAAATTGAGGCCGTGCAACGAGGATCAGCACGTTTGTTTTCTAGTCTTTTTTTTCTTCCTTTTTTTTTTGGTGCCTACCCCCCTTCTCCCCCCCCCCCCCCCCCCCCCTTGTTACAAGTGTCAGAATAATCAGCGTATTGATTGAGGACACTATGGATGATGATGATGAATTTTAGATTTGACTCAAATTTTGAGAGAGAGAGATAGAGAGAGAATACAAATATCTAGTTGAAAGTGGTGTAATCTGTTGATGACACTATTGACAGGTGTCTGTTCTTTTGGTCAGAGCAAGTTGCAGCTTTCAGAGTCGGATATTGCTGTGTACTTGGCAGATGTCTGTCGCTTTGGTCAGGGCAACTTCCTGTAGTGCCTGCAGCTGTGTTGCACTATGTTGTCTGATGGCCTGAACTATGAGGATACCTGAATTAATACATGTACTGTGTTCTCCCTTTGGGTGCTGAGTTCAGAGTGTGAGACTTGTGTGACTATGAGGAGGCCTGAATTAATACATGTACGGTGTTCTCCCTTTGGGTGCTGAGTTCAGAGTGTGAGACTTGTGTGACTATGAGGAGGCCTGAATTAATACTTTGTTCACCCTTTGGGTGCTTAGTTCTGAGTGTGAGACTTGTGTGACTATGAGGAGGCCTGAATTAATACATGTACTGTGTTCTCCCTTTGGGTGCTGAGTTCAGAGTGTGAGACTTGTGTGACTATGAGGCCTGAATTAATACATGTACTGTGTTCTCCCTTTGGGTGCTGAGTTCTGAGTGTGAGACTTGTGTGACTATGAGGAGGCCTGAATTAATACATGTACTGTGTTCTCCCTTTGGGTGCTGAGTTCAGAGTGTGAGACTTGTGTGACTATGAGGAGGCCTGAATTAATACATGGACTGTGTTCTCCCTTTGGGTGCTGAGTTCAGAGTGTGAGACTTGTGTGACTATGAGGAGGCCTGAATTAATACATGTACTGTGTTCTCCCTTTGGGTGCTTAGTTCAGAGTATGAGACTTGTGTGACTATGAGGAGGCCTGAATTAATACTGTGTTCTCCCTTTGGGTGCTCGGTTCTGAGTGTGAGACTTGTGTGACTATGAGGAGGCCTGAATTAATACTGTGTTCTCCCTTTGGGTGTTTAGTTAGGAGTCTGAGACTTGTGTGACTATGAGGAGGCCTGAATTAATACTGTGTTCTCCCTTTGGGTGCTCGGTTCTCAGTATGATTCATACTGAGAAGTCACACAAGTCTCATACTATGAGACTCGTGTGACTATGAGGAGGCCTGAATTGATGCTACATTCTTCATTTGGGTGCTTAGTTCTCAGTATGAGACTTGTGTGACTATGACTATGAGGGGGCCTGAATTGATGCTACATTCTCCCTTTGGGTGCTTAGTTCTCAGTATGAGACTTGTGTGACTATGACTATGAGGGGGCCTGAATTGATGCTACATTCTCCCTTTGGGTGCTTAGTTCTCAGTATGAGACTTGTGTGACAATGACTATGAGGGGGCCTGAATTGATACTGTGTTGTCCCTTTGGGTGCTTAGTTCTGAGTTTGAGCCCCTCCATCTGTCCACCCAACCTTATTGTACCTGTTCGTGTGTGTGTATGTGTGTGTTGAAAACTTACATGTCCATGTTTCAGTTTTCCGTAATCCATAAGCAAAAGTGTTCAAACTGATGCTCAAATCTCTCTCTCTCTCTCTCCCTTCTCTCTCTTCTCTTTTCTCTCTCTCTCTCTCTCTCTCCTCTCTCTCTCTCTCTCTCTCAGCCCATTTCCACAATGATGCAGATTTACCATACTATGCCAACTTGGCAGAGATGAGACAGATAATGAAGTGCATTTTGTGTTATTTTGTCCTGTCCTGTAGAAATTAAGACTTCAGAATATACCCTTCAAGTATTGTTTAGTCCCGAATCATTTCAGATTAGCATTTGGCAGGTATTCCTGAAGAGACACAAATTTGTCGATGTATTTATTCCAAGCATTCAATTTGCGGTCTCTTTCGTTAGCACAGGATAGACTCTTACCATGTCCTGGCTATGTATGTGAGCAGTTCATGTGATATTTCTGTGATTGTATTTTTTCTTGCACCCCTTCATGAGGGGCAATGGCCTACACAGGAATGAACAATCTTATCTGATCCTATCTGTGTGAACGTCAGAATGGTTCCCTGCATGGTTTACATACTGATCAATAGCTAGGAAAGTGTTGATACCCTATGTTTTATGACTGACACAGATGACTTGCATACTGATCAATAGCTAGGAAAGTGTTGATACCAGTGTGCTTTCATGACAGACACAAATCACTTACATACTGATCAATAGCTATAGATGAAAGGTTTTGGATTTGTGTGTGTGTTAACTTTAGAACTTTCACAGTACTTTCAGTCACGAAAATGACCTTGCTGTTAGATGGAAAGGAATCATTATACAGGGCATTGCTGTCAGATGGAAAGGAATCATTATACAGGGCATTACTGTTAAATGGAAAGGAATCACTATACAGGGCATTGCTGTCAGATGGAAAGGAATCATTATACAGGGCATTACTGTTAAATGGAAAGGAATCACTATACAGGGCATTGCTGTCAGATGGAAAGGAATCATTACACAGGGCATTGCTGTTAAATGGAATGGAATCATGGTAGAGGGCATTGCTGACAGATGGAAAGGAATCATGATAGAGGGCATTGCTGTTCAGATGTAAAGGGGTCATTACACAGGGCATTGCTGAATGTGCAAGGAAGGGTGGGGTACGACAGGACATTTTTTCTACAATTATTAAGGGGGGGGGGGGGGGGGGGCGCCCTCTCCCTCCAATCCCTTCTTGTGTTGTCCTCAATTTTTAACAAAGTAGTGAAATTAATGAGATTGAAGACGAGTGCGGTTGGCAAGGAGAGATGTTGTGTTTTGTGTGTGTGTGGGGGGGGGGGGGGGGGGGGGGGGGGGGGGGGCACGATAGTGAGAGATACAACAGGAAATCTTTTCCTAACTTTTCCTCCTTCATGCAAGAGTGAGAGAGAGGGGGGGGGGAGGAGAGAGTGAGAGACAGAGAGAGAGGGAGAGAGAGAGAGAAAACTAAGAGGGAAGGGACGAGAGGTAGAGCTGCTACAGGAAATCTCTTCCTAATTTGAAAGAACAATTCCTCAGTCATGGATGACTGAGTCAAGAAGGGGAGGGGGGGGGGGTATTTTCCGAACGTGAAAGAATATTTCTCCCCCATCCGAGAGAGGGAGGGAGGGAGGGAGGAGAGAGAGAGAGAGAGAGAGGGGAGAGAGAGAGAGAGAGAGAGAGAGAGAGAGAGAGAGAAGGGACAGGTACGAGAGTGAGGGTTAAAAAGAGGAATCTTTTCCTAACTTGAAAACGAACTCCCTCATCCAAGAAGGGGAAAGGCGGGCGGGGGTTGGGGGGAGGGGGAGGGAAAGGACGAGAGTGAGTGTTTCAACTGAAAATCTTTTCCTAACGAGAACGAACACTTCCTCAGCCTCATCCAAGAGAGAGAGAGAGAGAGAGAGAGAGAGAAGAGAGAGAGAGAGAGGGGGGGTGGGGGGCATGAGCTAAGCTGTGATAGGAAATCCTTTTTCTGACTCCTCCCTCACAAAGAAGGGGGCGGGGCGGGGGGGGGGGGGGTCGGGGGGAGGTAAAGGTTAAAACTGGAATCTTTGGCTAATTTGAAAGAG
>CM031627.1:51991706-51994206 GCA_018398815.1 Conus ventricosus
ATGAAAGCAAGTCACAGATATCACAGCCGTACAACAAGCGATGAGAAGAACAGAATCTCACGTAACAAGCCAATAATCACTAAACTTTCAGAAGAAGAACCGCAGATTTACATCACAAGGCACAGTAATCCATAGCAGAAGGACCGCAGATTCACAAAGCACGGCGATCCGTAGAAGAAAATCGCAGATTCATAAAGCACAGTACTCCACAGAGAAGAACCGCAGATTCATAAGCACATTACTCCACAGAAGAAGAACCGCAGATTCATAAGGCACAGCAAATCAATATTGAATCCCCGGAGAACACAATTTCACCAAAGTCCCATAGAACACAATAAACTTTGATTCGACGTACCGTTGATCTAAAACAAATATTAACTTCTCCGTGTATTGATACTACAGTGTCCACATCAATAAATTCAGCCCACCGACACACATGCGGTGGTACAATTAGAGCATATAAATATTCTTACAGGAGTTTTAAGTCACTCTCGGCGACATAGCATTCACAACAATTTTATAACTAATACATTTCCTGCCACAATTCCGCTGGTACCGTCATCAAAAGCATCCCACATACACAGTGAACATCGATGCACTACTGACTTAAAAGTCAGCCTCTCCACATAGTAACACTACGGAGAAAACTATGATTAAACAAATAAATTAGACTGGGCACCAAATCCGCGGCCGTTAGTTCTTGCTCCCTTCTCTTGTCTCCTATTATTATTTTCGTCATGTAGTTACCTATGTCATTTTAAGTTGACGTCATAATTGACGCTGACGTCACAATCACATCAATGATGATTTGGGTAGTTGTCCGCTCATCCTCCCACTCTTCTTCATTCACATTGAGGAATCTGAGGTTGCAGGCTTTTGAATCCTGTTCTGCTGCCTCTAGCTTCCTCTCCAAGAGATCCAGTCTTTCCATCATGAGATTCTTGTCTTCTTTCAGTTCCTTAATATCACCAATATTGATGGCAACACTGTCTTTCAGTTCATTGATTTCTGCAAAAAAAGCGCCCGATGTTGTTTTCGAGATCAGAAAATTTCCCGTCGATATTTTCTTTAATTCCAGCGATATGCACTTGCAAATTCTGCTGCATTTGCGCGAAGCGCCAATCCATAAAGTGCATGATGTTTGATTGATGTACAGCAGGCATGTTTTGTGACATCCTTTCAGGTGCCTGTAGTTTGTTGAGCGTTTTCTCCTAACCAGGTCGGGGATGTTTAGAACGCAGCTTGAAGTTTCAAGTCTTATGTTTTCATGTGTTCATGTCATTTGACCACACACCTTTTCACACACAACGTTCAATGAAGGAGCAGATTTCACGTGCAACCAGAGTGGAAAGCGTGGATGAAGGGATGGCAAGTGTGAACTGCGTTACACAAAGCGACAGCCAGAATCCTTCATTAATTCTACTAATTTTGAAAAAACTAATTTTCGCTCCATCCACTAACCTTTTCACCAATCCACCATCACCTTCAGATGCACGCACTCTTCATGGATTTATGTACCAAAAATAACGACGATCAAACTAATAAACACAACAGATTTTCGTTAGAAAGGAGAGCGCTGAATAAACACGACTGCCCCTTGTAAACCGTTCGAGAGAATCATGATACAGGGCATTGCTGTCAGATGGAAAGGAATCATTATACAGGGCATTGCTGTCAGATGGAAAGGAATCATTATACAGAGCATTGCTGTCAGATGGAAAGGAATCATTATACAGGGCATTGCTGTCAGATGGAAAGGAATCATTATACAGAGCATTGCTGTCAGATGGAAAGGAATCATTATACAGAGCATTGCTGTCAGATGGAAAGGAATCATGATACAGGGCATTGCTGTCAGATGGAAAGGAATCATCATACAGGGCATTGCTGTCAGATGGAAAGGAATCATGATACAGAGCATTGCTGTCAGATGGAAAGGAATCATTATACAGGGCATTGCTGTCAGATGGAAAGGAATCATTATACAGGGCATTGCTGTCAGATGGAAAGGAATCATCATACAGGGCATTGCTGTCAGATGGAAAGGAATCATGATACAGAGCATTGCTGAATGGGGCTAGGGAAGGGTGGGGTACGGCAGGACATTTTTCTACAATGATTTGGGGGGGGGGGGGGGGACACCCACTCTCCCTCATCCAATCCCTTCTTGTGTTGTCCTCAATCTTCAGCGATGTAGTAACTTGAGATTGAACACAAGTACGGTTGGCAAGAAGAGATGTGTGTGTGTGTGTGTGGGGGGGGGGGGGGGGGGGGGGGGGGGGTGGGGGGGGGTGGGGGGAGGGACGACAGTGAAAGATACAACAGGAAATCTTTTCCTAACGTTTGAAAAAAACATTTCCTCTCTCATGCAAGAGTGAGTGAGGGAGGGAGGCCGAGAGAGAGAAAGAGAGAGAACGAACGAACGAACGAACGAACGAAATTTTGTTTATTCAGGGATATGAGATAAGCATACAAGTGTGCTTTTTTACACTCAGCCCTG
>CM031627.1:51999206-52008348 GCA_018398815.1 Conus ventricosus
GTAGTGTTTGGGGATCTACTTTCTAATGTTCTCATTTCATAGCATTATATTTATTATAATTATGTCGATTTCCACCAATAAGCATTATCATCATAAACAACATCAACACCACCGTTGTTGTTACTGATCAGTGTATCATCTTCTGAAGATTTGTTAGCCATAAATAACCGCGCATATGTGTGTGCACACGGGCGCGCGCGCGCACACACACACACACACACACACACACACACACACACACACACACACACACACACACACACACACACACACACACACACAAATACATGTGCGCTCACACACATACATATGCACACGCATGTGCGTGCACATACACATATGTACACACGCGGTATAAACTTGCATGCACAGACATGCACATGTGCAAGCACACACACACACACACACACACACACACACACACACACACACACACACACACACACACACACACACACACACACACACACACACACACATAAAAATATTCACAGATGGCTCAGTATTAGATGATAATAGCACAGGAGCAGCTTTCATAATTCCTAGCTTAAAAATAGAAAAGTTATTTCATCTTGGTAAAAGTCTGTCTATACATAGCGCAGAATTACTTGCTATACTCAAGTTATTGGATTTTATTTTGAAATTCCCATAGATTACAGTCAAATCGTAATATGCGCTGATTCAAAGCAACATTGAGTGGTATTAAGTCTTCAAATTCATGTGTACGATTAGACATGATAACTGAAATTAACCATATGCTACCAATTTTTTTTTTCTAATAAAACTATGTTAATAATGTAGTTTTTGTATCACAATTATGATATTTGATAGTCTTTTTGGTTTATTTCATCAACAATGTTACCATTGAAGAATAAATAGGTCGATCCCATATATGGGATCGTGGTAGCGAGAGGGGAGGGGTTTTCACTTTTACTTGACTGTCTTCAAACCATCTTTGCTTAGATATATTTTATAGCTGGTTATGTCAGCGTCTTATAATTTGAAAAAATAAGGAGCCAGATACAGAAGCAGCACAAACACAACTAATCATAAGTTTTTATGTGTGTTTTATTACGGAAGCATGTTAAAAAAAAAACCGCAAACAAACAAGAAAATGTGTATTCTTCTTTATCAAAAGAACATACGTAGTCTTTTTCTTTTTTTTACAGGCATCTTGCATAATTTCTCAAAACAATATCAAATAATAATATCAAAATGCCTTCTTCTTTACTAATTCTAGGCATAAACACATTTTATTCTTTAGGTATGAGTTTGTGAAGTGTCTCAAGAAAAACAGAAGAACAAAATGCTCCAAAAAAAAACCCACAACAACAAAACGAATGATTTCAGTGGCACAGGTCAACTAATAAACAAAAATGTACACTAAAAGCAAAAGAATCATTTCACAAGAAAGTCCCATCCAATTCAACCAAGACCACTTATTTCGTGTGGAATTTGATGAAACACCTGTCATGCACGCCAACCTGGCACTTGCTGCACCTGTGCTTCGTTTTCATGGCGCAGCAGGCGCATTTCAGCTGAGTGAGCCATGGTTGAATGAGGTGGTCCAGCCTGTCAAATCGAACCTGATGCAGAACCCCGATGGTCTGATGCAGCAAAGCCTGTTGGTCGTCCAAGGGAGAGCTGACGGGGTGCTCGTGCAAGGAACGCTCTTCCAATGGTGCGACGTACGGCAAGGAGATCATTGGTTTTGTTGAGCGTGCTCTGTGTGAGTCTGTGTAGATGCCATGCTTGCTGGACACACAGATCCAAGCAGTATGCCCAGATTGGCCACCACCATTTCTTGGAACGGATGGCAGTGCGGTACTTGTCAACATTTTGGTCTGCTCTATCAACTCCACCCATTGTTTTGTTATAGTGCTTGATCAAGAATGGCTGACCAATGTCCACCCGTCTTCTCTCTGTTCTGGACCATCTTTTTGCTGTCTGGATGGGGTACACACCAACCTTGTTGGAGACAGCATTGACAACATTGTTGTCATTCCATCTCACGAGAATCAGTCCATTCTTTGTGTCACATGTGTAGTCAAATGTGCCACGTGGTGCTTTCTCCATCTCTTTCACTGGTTTCAGAGGGCAGTCTCCCATTCTGTTGGAGCGAATGGTCCCAGTACAGGCAATGTTCTTGGCAGTCAGGTGATCTACAAGGCTCAGTGAGGTGAACAAATTGTCAAATGTCAGGTGGAAAGAATCGCCTGTGTCTGCCTGCACTTCAGAAATCAGGTCCACCACCACAGATCCACCCATACCAGCCCTGGGTACTCTGCTTGCCTGCCTTGAGCTCCTTGGTATGGCTCAAACTGCAGCACATATCCAAGGGGGGTTGTCAAGACCCACATCTTGTAGCCAAAACGTATTGGCTTGCCCGGATGAACTGTTTTGCACCATGTTTGCCAAAGTACGGCACCATTGACTCATCAATGCTCAAGGTCTGGGTCTTGACGAATGTGAAGTAAGTTAGAAACCTCTCATTGAGCATGCTGATCAGTGGGCGCACCTTACTCAGCTTGTCATCTACATCCAGACGGCATTGTTGAGACATGAAGATACCGCATCATCTCAGTGAAACGATTTCTTGTCATGACAGATGAAATTGCTTCATTGCACACATCAGAGTCACGGGACCAAAACAGATGACGTCTTGGAACTGAAGTGTAGCCGACACAATCAGGATCCCGAGAAATGCATACACCTCATCTGGAGTTGTAGTGAATGTGTTGTTACCTTTGGAACGGGCATAGAGAATGCTGTTCTCGACAATCAGGGAGATTACATCATTATCAAAAAAAACAGCTGAAACAGTTGGACAGGATCAGCAGGCAACCTTGTTGGCTCAGATGGCTCAGCCTTCCATCCAAATCTGTTTTTCTGCCTCTTTGTCAAATCAACTTTCCTCCAGTCTCTGTCAACTACTGTTTCTGCTTTTTTGTGTTTGGTGCTTTGTGATGCATCACCTTCCTTTTCCCTCTGTGGTCCTGAGATGTGGTCTTGGATGATGCGCCTGAAGTTGATGGTTGAGTCATATCCACATAATCTGAGTCTTCGTCTGTAGAACCAGGCTGAAATAGAAAAAAAATCATTTAAACATTGGATGAAGGATTCAATAAATCAACATACAAGGCAGACAGGTTACTATAAAACTCTAACATCCTTTATCTTTTCTTGTCTAAAACTCATGTTTCATTTTCATCACCCATCATGCATTACAAAATGCCACATTATCTGCCGTACTATATGTGGGAATACCCCATTACAGTATCACGATCATGTGGCAGGAAAAAATGTGCTTTTGTTGCTGTTGTTGTTTGCGATCTCGGCTACAAACTCCGGGGGGGTTCCTGATAGTACACGATGTTTTGCGAGTATGACACCTTAGTCACATGGGCAGCCATACTCCCGCTTCAGACAAACTCCCCAGAGGGAACCTACCTCAAATCTCTCTTCAACAACCAACAAAATTTACTACTGTGCAGAGGAGACTGTCACAGGTAAAGGCATCTCCTGTGAGGCAACACCAGAGCATTTTGATGTCGGCCCATAGGCAATTTCACACTGTCATACTGGAGACATGCATGAGTGGCCAGGGCCTAAAGTGTGCTTTTTAAACAAATACAACATCAGCATTGTACTCACATTTTCTTCATCGTGCTCGTCATCAAGTGCAGATTGCACTCCTTGTCTGTGGAGGGTCACGGTTGCTCCAGCTGAAAGCTGATTTCTGTTCATATTGGAGGGACCCGCTTCACCAGCATCATCTTCTTCACCACTGTCTTCATCAGTTTCTTCATCGACAGGTGGAGGTTCGATATAAATAGTTGCCTCATCAAATGTTTGATCATCCTCCAGCATTGACAGAACTTGATGAACTGTAAACGTTTTTTTTGCTGAAAAAAAAAAAATTGGATATAATAGTTGATTTTTGCAATAAAAAAAGTACTAAAATGAATAGTAGCAGACATGTGATTTGTCACTTAACAAATCATTACTGACAGAATAGTAAACATATCTAAAAACTATTTCCCGATGTAAGAAAAAACGGCAGGAAAGTGATTTTTGTTTGTTTGTCAAGTTGTAGTGATGACAGCAAAAACCCCTCCCCTCTCGCTACCACGATCCATATATGGGATCAGAAAATTTTTAAAATTCACCACTAACTAACAAAGACAGTTTGGGAAAATCAGACACACACAATTTTAGGTAATAAGTTAGGCTTTAAGTTTGCTTAATTAACAGTTACAAAAATGTGTTTAGGTTTGATGCAGTGAACTCACCTTCCTGAGGATGTCATGAACTGCCTTGTTGTTGACAGTGTTATTGCAAATGGCCGCCCCCAGATGAAGCAGTAAAGGAAAATCACTGCAAAATATACCCTTTATGTATTCTACTTACCTCCCATGAACTCTCTGTGCAGTTATGCATTCATAAAAAGTCAATGAAATAGTGCAGGACAAACATAACTGACCGATCCCATATATGGGATCATATAGTACACCTTCTTTCCCAAAAAGCATTAATATTACTTTTTGTTGGGTGCCTTCTCATTGTGGTATATCGGCAAATGAACAGGTAGACAAAGTTGCAAAAAAGGCAGCTCAAAACCTTAGCGGCACAGTAACAATAAACGTTCGCTTAGATCTGACAGAATGTTTCTCTATCATAAATAAAACATCTCATGATAATGCGACAAAAACACTGAGGAACTCGGACATATATTATTATAACAATTGCATCAAATGTAATGACAAAAACAATGGGATAACATCATACAAAGATTTATTTTTTCATCCAGGGAGATTGAAAGTCTAATCCATAGGCTTCGTTTAAATTCGTTTGAAACAAAATATTGCAAAGATATTAAATGTATGTGTGGGGATTCTATAAGTGTCAATCATTTACTGATTCATTGTCCCAAAACAAAAGAGCTTTTTAATAAATCAGGTATTGAGGGTTTTGTTGATGGATCGACTCCTTTACCACTATCTAGCATATTAGACAATTTTGCTACTCTTGAATCTATTTCTAAATGTTTATTAGGCTGTTCACTTAATATTTATCTTTAGCATTAAAAAATTGTGATTGTTACAGCTACAATTTAAGTTTAAGTTAAATGTTCTGATGAATAGGGTGGGTTGGAGGGTTATGATTACATTCATTACGTACTACTTTAAAACTTACACTCCCTAAAAAAATGAATCTCTCTCATTCCTTACATCAAGCTCACTCTACACTATAATATTGTCTGAATCACTTTTAGTGGAAGGACGTTAAACTGAGAACAACAACAACACACACACACATATACGTGCACTTCATGTACACAGACATACATGCATGCACACATGTATGTTTACACAGATGCCCACATGCATGCATACAGGAACTTGCCCACTCCAGCCACAGACCACGCATGTGCGTGCTTGCGCGTGCGCGCGCGCGCACACCCACACACACACACACACACACACCACCACACACACACACACACACACACACACACACACACACACACACACACACACACACACACACCCACACACACACACACGGCATACACTGGCACACACAGACATACACATGTACGCACGCTCGTGCACACACACAATCAACGCAATATACAATGATGACAGAGGCACAGACAATGTCAGGTGGCTTGATGGGCTAATGTGCAGGTCAGACATCTGCTGAGTCGTATCCATGACACCCTAAAACCTAAACCCTTTCATCTTAGTCATTCATGAGTTATCCATCAACTGTTCATCCCGCTCAGTGTGGTCTTGAAACTTAGATGGTGTGGTATAGCGTTAATGATAGGCCTGATGTCATAAACTGCTTTAAAAATCGCTGATAACATGAGAGCTTATGTAGCATTCTTTGAGATAAAGGCGGGCCTAAATTAACCAACAAAATTGACAATCAAGCTGGTCCAGTGAACAACCAACTGGCAAATAAAATTTCTGTATTGGTTACAATAATCCCAACTGAGGGTTGTGAACTACAACCAACAGATGTGGAGAGAGTTTTAAAATGTGAAATCATATATAGCCTATTGGTAACAATAATCCAATGATAAACATAAGATGGAAGGTTGTGAACTAACAACCTACAGATGTGGAGATAGATTTAAAGGCGTGAAATCATGTACATTGGTAACAATAATTCTAATGATAAACATAAGATTGAAAGTTGTGAACTACACCAACAGGTATGGAGAGAGATGTAAAAATATGAAATCATATAAAGGCTATGGATAACAATAATCCCAATGATAAAACATAAAACTGAAGGTTGTGAAGTACAACCTACAGATGTGGAGAGAGATGAAATGTGAAATCATGTGTATTGGTAACAGGAATCCCAAAAATAAACATAAGACTGAAGGTTTTGAACTACAACTTACAGATGTGGAGAGAGATAAAAATGTTAGATCATGTCTGTTGGTAACAACAATCCCAATTATGAACATAAGACTGACGGTTGTGAACTACAACTTACAGATGTGGAGAGAGATTCAGGTATCACAGGTCAGACAAAGATACCCGACTTCCGATCAGACAATTATGATTAGGCTTATGAGATTTAAAAGAAAAAGAGCGAAATCGGCAGGGATTGTTGCTCCTACCATGTCAAAATCGAAGATGTAACGGTACCACTTTGTACATCCCAGTAAAAGACCATCTGGATTATGGTCATGTAGTGTGATCTCCATATCCGAGGAAGCACGTGGGTCTTAGACAATGTAGGGTAGGTGATTTGCAAAACAAACTATTGACCTAAATACCAAACTATGATGAACAATTAAAATCACAGTAATTGCCCAGACTTGAATACTGAAGAGTAGAGGTGTTAAAACAGTGGTTTTCACAATGTTGTATGGTTATGAAGTGAAAAACACTGGCGGTCTGGTCACTTCCACACAATACCCAAAATGTGAATCTAATAGTCTAGAAACTAGGTTTCATCAAAACTAGCCTTCATGCACAATTTGTTTTAGATCTATGCTCACAGGTAGTGTTATAAAACCTCAGAATTCATTATTAACGTCGTCTTGTTACAGCAGAAACGTATTATATATATATATATATATATATATATATATATATTATATATATATATATATATATATAATATATATATTATATATTATATATATATATTCCCCCCCCCCCCCCCCCAAGCAAAGCTAGATCATTTACCCTCCAGACAAGTATTACTGGAAGTAATACTGTTTTTATGCTGCGCACCCTCAATATTATACTGACAAAAATAAACGAAAAATTCTACAGAGCAGACAAAATGGTTGTACAGTACACCTTGTGGCATAAAATCATTATGCAAACGTTCGATAGTGGGGTGGGATCTGGGGGTGAGGAGAGAATTTGACAACCATGTTTATGAGCTTCGTTCCCCAACCCTCTCCTCCACAACCTCTCTCCCCCCCTCTATTTGTCTGTCTGTGCCCATACCATTTTCCCCAACACGCGAAGGCGCTGTTTATTTCTTGACGCTGCTTGTTGTTGAAGCATGGCTACCGTCAGAAAGTGTGTGGATTTCCCCTCCCTCTGTCTCTGCTGCCGCGTCAGCTTGCTAACGCATGTCAGGGTCATGATGCACGAGCTCGCGGTGTGTTGACGTGCGCGCGGTAGGCCTAGCCAAGGGCCTAGGGGGGAGCTGCGAGATGGCCGTCACTTCCGTTGTCAATTTCAGGGAATGGACGTGAACAGAAGTCTCACTTTCGTGTGAACAAAAGCAGTATCCTATTTTCGTGGCAGCCCAAACTCTCACTTGAATGGTGGTAAGTTTGCTTTTGTATCATACTGAAGAAACCTCACAGTCAGTGACATCAGACTCAAAGAGACAGCCTTTAAAGCGATGGTGCGGCCTGTTCTCGAATATGCAAGTAGGCAACTGTGTGGGACCCCTACAAAGAAGGACAGATGACAAAAATTGAGGCCGTGCAACGAAGATCAGCACGTTTGTTTTCTAGTGGTTTTTTTTTTCTTCCTTTTTTTTGGTGCCTCCCCCCCCCCCCCCACCCCTGTTACAAGTGTCAGAATAATCAGCCCATTGATTGAGGACACTATGGATGATGATGATGAATTTTAGATTTGACTCAAATTTTGAGAGAGAGAGAGAGAGGAGAGAGGAGAGAGAGAGAGAGAGAGAGAGAGAGAGAATACAAATATCTAGTTGAAAGTGGTGTAATCTGTTGATGACAATATTGACAGGTGTCTGTTCTTTTGGTCAGAGCAAGTTGCAGCTTTCAGAGTCAGATATGGCTGTGTACTTGGCAGATGTCTGTTGCTTTGGTCAGGGCAACTAACTGTAGTGCCTGCAGCTGTGTTGCGCTATGTTGTCTGATGGCCTGAACTATGAGGAGGCCTGAATTAATACATGTACTATGTTCTCCCTTTGGGTGCTTAGTTCTGAGTTTGAGACTTGTGTGACTATGAGGAGGCCTGAATTAATACTGTGTTTTCCCTTTGGGTGTTTAGTTCGGCGTCTGAGACTTGTGTGACTATGAGGAGGACTGAATTAATACTGTGTTCTCCCTTTGGGTGCTCGGTTCTCAGTATGATTCATACTGAGAAGTCACACAAGTCTCATAGTATGAGACTTGTGTGACTATGAGGAGGCCTGAATTGATGCTACATTCTCCCTTTGGGTGCTTAGTTCTCAGTATGAGACTTGTGTGACTATGACTATGAGGGGGCCTGAATTGATGCTACATTCTCCCTTTGGGTGCTTATTTCTCAGTATGAGACTTGTGTGACAATGACTATGAGGGGGCCTGAATTGATTCTGTGTTGTCCCTTTGAGTGCTTAGTTCTGAGTTTGAGACCAGTGTGACTATGAGTATGAGGGGTTCAGATCCTTTATGAGCTTGTTGTGCATTAATCAATGAGTGAGAGTTTGCCTCATCATGGGCGGTGGTGCTAATTTGATCCCATCAGCTAAAATTGAAGCACTTTGCCCCCTGTGACTGTTTGTAACTGGCTGACTGGGCATTGTGTCTGCTCACACTGCCAACAACTGATCCTCCATTTCCTTTTTCATTAAAAGTAGACATGTTTCATTACTATTTTCCTACATTTGACAGAATTGAAAGAAAAGATTGGCATAT
>CM031627.1:52010948-52023685 GCA_018398815.1 Conus ventricosus
AACATAATTATAAGCGCATCAGAATCTTACAGCCATCAGAGATTCCCCAAACAGGAAATTCTCTGGATTCAAAGGATGGGAGAAAAGCATTTTCAAACTCCCATCCCCCCTCCAACCCATGGACACCATACCCAAAAAAGCCCAGTCAGTACAGTTTCTATCAGGGCTAAGGTAAGGTAATGATGCTTACAGCCCAGCCGACCCAAAGGGCCATATCAGGGCTGTCACCACGTCAAAATCAACTCACAAGTCATTTTTAAAAAAAATTAAAAAAAAAAAAATTAAAAAAAAAACAACTTTCACACATCTCTTTGTTCGTATGGTGTCCATGTTTTTATTCCTTCATCACAGTCCAGATAGAAACTGTGTGCTGATGGGCTTTGTTGGTATGGTGTCCCTGTTGTATTCCTTCATCACAATCCTGATATAAACTCTGTGCTGACTGGGCTTTGTTGGTATGGTGTCCATGCTGTATTCCTTCATCACAGTCCTGATAGAAAAATGTACTGACTGGGCTTTGTTGGTATGGTGTCCCTGTTGTATTCCTTCATCACAGTCCAGATAGAAACTGTGTGCTGACTGGGCTTTGTTGGTATGGGTGTCCATGCTGTATTTCCTTCATGACAGTCCAGATAGAAACTGTGTGTGTGACCGGGCCTTCTTGGCAAGAGGATGGAACATGCAGATGGACAACAAATGATGCAATCCCTGAAGAGATTTTACATTGTTCCTGAGGTGGCAGCAAAGAAAACAGTCATGCCTTTTACGTACAGGCCACTCCTTTTACGCTTACTCTGATCTTTTAAAGGTGAAGAAGCTCCATGGGGGATTCCGTGTCATGTTCCACTCACAGTGAAACATACTCTGTCAGAGTGTTGGGACTTGCACGATGTGAGACAAACACTTTACAGCAGACTCCATGAAAACCCTGTTCAGAGATGTTTTGCGGTGTGATCTTGAGTTTCTGAAAAAGATTAACATTTTATTTTTTTAAAGTTTTCGCTGTGATTTTAGCGGGTGTATTTACATTTTTTTTTTTTAAAAGGTTTCCTGTGTTTTTTGTGGGGGTTTTAAAACATTTTTTTTTTTTAAAAGCTTTCCCCTGTGTTTTTAAAGAAGGTGTATTTTTAAAAAGGTTGGGTGAATAGTTTTTAAAAACATGACAGAACTGGTGTTGCATTTGGGGAGTTTGTTGGGATAAAAAACCCCTGTTTTTTGTTTGTTGATTGATGTTTGATGTCATAAATTCAACTTGCAAAAGGGGGAACTGGGAAATTGGGGCCTCTGTAGTCAGGAACACGATGGGGTTGATTTGGGGGGAAAAACTGGGAAGTTGGGGGGAACTGGGAATTTTGGTGGGAACTGGGAAGTTGGGGGGAAAATTTGGGAATTTGGGGGGGGAACGGGAAAATTGGGGGGAAAACTAAAAAGGGGAAAACTGGGAAGTTGTGGCCTCTTTTGTCGGGAAAACACCGGGTTTTGGTTGGTGGGAATGGGAAAGGGTTTTTGGGGAAATGGGAAATTTTTGTGGCTTGTAGTCGGGAAACACAATGAGTTGATTTGGCGGCCGGGGGAAACCATTTAAAGGGCAAAAAAAGGGACTCCCGCTTTGACCCCCGTGTGTGTGTTTGTGTGTGTGTGTGTGTGGGGTGTGTTTTGTTGTGGTGTGTGTGTGTGTTGTGTGTGTGTGGGTGTGTGTGTGTTTTGGCGTATGTGGGGGTGTGTGTGTTTTGTGTGGGTGTGTGTTGTGTGTGTGTGTGTGTGTGTGTGTTTTGTGAGTATGTGAGTGTGTGGTGTGTGGTGTGTGTGGTCCCATTTTGTGCGTGGGGGGTAAAATTTGAAAGCTATTGTGAGTTTATGTTTTTTTGGTGTGTCTCAAGTGGGGGTTTTACGGGCGCATGCTTGTGTGTTTGTGTGTGTGTTTGTGTGTGTTTTGTGTGTGGGTGTGGGGGTGTGTGCGCCGTTTGGGTGGGATTTTTTGCTTTTTGTGAGTTTTTTTTTATGTTTTTTGGGTGCCCTCAATTTGTGTGTGTGTGTGTGCGGCGGGTTTGTGTTTGTTGTGTGTGTGTTTGTGTAAAGTTTCTTTTTTGTAAAAGGGGGAAAAAAAAACCCAATTTGTAAAATTATGAATGCAATAGTAAAATGATCAGTGGGACAACAAATGCATGATGAAAACACAAAACAAGTACACAAATCACAAAACGCCATACCACCCCAAAACCACACAAAACACCCCAAACAAAAACACACACTTTCACACACACCAACACACAAAAAACATACACAAAAACACCCCACACAAAACAACACACACCAGTCTTTCCTCTGTCCCCTGTTTGTCTGTTGTCTGTCTCTCTTTTCTTCTCTCTCTTTTCTCTTCTTTTCCCCTCTCTTCTCTCTCTCTCTCCTTTTTCTTCTCTCTTTTGGGGGGGAAAAGGTGTGATGATGAAATAGTTTGAATTTTGTCCTGAAGATAAATTATGATTGTTGCCGGAAAAAAGGGGGAAAAACCAAACCCAAAAACAAACCTTTGATGGGGCTTCGGCCTTTTGGTTTTTCAAGCCAGATAAAACCACATTCAGGACAAGCAAAGCAAAGTACCATTTTGGGGCGCAAGATGGACGTTAATCCAATGGGGAGCGTTGTTTATCTTGCCGGGAAGAAGCCCAAAAGGGGGGTTTGGAAAGGGATCATTTTTTCCCCTTTGGGTAATTTTTTGGCCCCTTTTTTGTTGACAAAGTAATCTTGAATTCTCTGTAAAAAAAAGGGTTTCAGTTTCCACGGGGCGGGTTCATCTCATTTTAAAAAACTCTTTTTTGAAATTTGTTCTTTTTTAACCCCGCCCACTAGAAAGGCAATGTCATTTTCATTTTCTTTTTTTTTTTGTTTTGTTTTTTTTTTTTTCTTTTTCTGGGGATAAAAAAGGTCCAGGGCTGGGGCTACCCAGAAGGCAATTGAAAAAAAAAAGTTTTTTAAAAAAATTTCCCTTTGAGCGTTTATCTTTTTTCTTTTTGGGGGGTCCCATATGTGTCAGTGTGTGTGTTTTTTAAAAAAGGGAATGGAAAAAAAAAAAAAAATTTTTAAAGGGAAAAAAAAAACCCAAACAAAACTTAAAAAATTTGAAAAAGGGGAAAAAAAAAAAAGTTGTCTTTTTCTGTTATTTGTTAGGGGTTTGCATATGGGTGTTTTGTGCGTTTTTTAAAAAAATGGAAAAAAAAAAGAAAATTTTTAAAGAAAAAAAAAAACCAAACAAAATTTTAAAATTTTGAAAAAAGGGAAAAAAAAAAAAAAAAAAAAAATTGTTTTTTTAAAGGGTTTTAAAAGGGGTTTGTCTTCTTTCAGGGTCAGTGTCAGGGGGCTTATGTGTCAGTGTGTGTTTTTTTAAAAAAAAAAAGGGGAAAACCCCAAAAAAAAATTTAAAAGAAAAAAAAAAAACCAAACAAAAAATTTAATAAGATTTGAAAAATAAAAAAAAAAAATGTTTATTAAAGTTTAATTTTTTAAATCTTCATTTTTGGGCCCAGTTTTTGTGGGTGCTTTATGTGCAAAAAAAAAATTTAAAAAATTTAAAAAATTTGGAAAAAAAAGTTTTTTTAAAATTTTAAAGTTTTTGTTTTCCCATCGTGTAAAGTGGGTGCGTTTGTGTTAGTGTGTGTTTTTTTAAAAAAAAAATGGAAAAAAAAAAAAAAAAAAAAAAAAAAAGTTAAAAAAAAAATAAAAAACCAAAAAAAAAAAATTTTAAAAAAAATGTGAAAAATAAAAAAAAAAAATGCTTTTTAAAATTTAAAACGTGTTTGTTTTTCTCAGGGTCAGTATCAGTGGGTGCGTATGGTTAGTGTGTTGTGTTGTTTTAAAAAAAAAAGGGAAAAAAAAAAAAAAAAAGTTAAAGAAAAAAAAAAACCCAAAACAAAATTTTAAAAAAAGAATTAAAAAAATAGAAAAAAAAAAAATTTTTAAAAAGTTGCGTTTGTGTTCATCATGTCATTTGGTCTGTGCGGACAGCGTTTTGTTTGTGGGTCAGAAAGTTTTAGGGGCTTTCCTTGTTGGGCGGGTGTTTTTGTGACGGCGGTTCACCCAATGTCCTTTGCGGTCAGCGGGGGGGGGGTGGTAGGGGGGGGGGAAAGGGTTGGGGGAATAGGGTGGGTGGGGGGGGGTTTGTGTTCGAAAACACTGAACATAACAGAAGACAATTTCGTTTTTGGGCCCAAAAAACGAAAAAAAAACACCTTTGGGAAAACTGTTTCCCTTTTGTAAATCTTTTTAATTTTTTTTCACTGGGGGGGCTCTAAAACACTTTTGCGCAGGCGCACAAAAAATTTTTATACGCATGCACGAGAACATATCATAAGCTGAAATAGCGCCCACACATCCACCATTCTCCCCCTTGGGTTTTTCAAAGGACTCCAAAAAGATGTTTTAATACTTAAAAGGTTCCAAATTTAAATTTTTCATATTTTTTGTTAATGAATTTCAAGGAATATAAAGGCGGTCTGGCAAATCAAGTCTTTGGTTCCACACCTTTTTAAGTCCCCTTGGAAAGTCCTGTTTCCACCCAAAATTTTCAAGTTTTTGGGTTAAGCCCCATTTCAAAACCAAGTCTTTTTTTTAAAACATCATGACATATTTTAATAAAGTTTTTTTTTTCTTTTTAAACACTTTATTTTTTCTTTGGTGAAAACCATTCATCAGGGGATTTTAAAAATTTCAGTTTTTATTGCATTCAATTTTCTAAAAAAATGAAGAAAGTCAAACATTGAACCACATTTCATAACTAATAAAAGGTTCAGTTTAAAGGGGCCCTTTTTTGATCCCCCGTCCAGTGCGAGACGACCATTTTTTCCCGGGCTCAAGGTGTTCAGCCTCCAAAAAATCTGTTGTTTTATGCTGGAGACAGCCCCAGAGTGCAGGCACTGTTTTGAAAATTTGTTTTTCACGGGTTTGGGTTTGTGTTGACTAGAATGCTGGCCTGATTTCGGGTTTTTGGTCTGTTAAAAGGTGGTGGGGGCTCTTTTTAAAGTCTACAAAATTTCAAAATCATAAATTTTTTGGGAGGGGGTCTTGTCAAAAACTTTTTTGAAGTTTTAAACATCCACTGTTTCCCCACAACCCATAAAGCCTGGTTGCATTTTCGGGACAACCCCCAGGGGCCCAGCCCAGCTGCTACATCCCTCCCCCCAACCCAAAACAACAAAAACCCAAACTTTTCACCCCTTTTCTACAAATTGGAACACCTTTACATGGAGGAAGATTGCGTATAGTTTTGGGTTTCCAAAAAAACCCAAAATTTTGCCCAGGAGTTTTTGACGATTCTTGTCGTTCGAAGATTTTGGGGGTTGAACAAACAAAAAATCTCTTGTTTCCAAAAATAGTTTGTGATGGGAAGTTTTTCCCAAAAAAAAATGAGAAGGAGCGGGGGGCCCCCTTTAAATTTAACTTTTCGTCTCCAACAAACTTTCAAAGGTTTAAAATTTAAGGGCAAGCTTAAAACTTCCCCGTAGAAGGGTTTCAAATTCCACCCTGGTAAAAAACCTTTTGCCTACGCCTTTTAAAGGCCCCGGGACTTCATGGAGGCTGTAAGCCTTTCCCCCCTTCCTCCCCCCCCCCCATGGACCCGTGGTGGAATACATTTCCAATCAGGAGCATTGGACCCAAAATTTTCTAATTTTTCTCTGGGGAGCCAAAAAAACCCCTTTGCATTGGGTTTCCATGAGGGATCGGAAAGGGATGCCCCGAGGGCAAAGAAAAGCCCCCAAAAACCCTGACAGGTTTTTTCACTAGACAGAGAATCGGGCCAACTCTAAGTGAACTGCTTGATACAGCACATGTGAAGACAAGAAAAAATAAAAATTCTTTCCAGGGACATCACAACAAACAAAGGGCCCATGGCAATTCCTGTACAGGAAAAGGGGGGGTTCTTTCACTCTTAAACTCAGGTAGTGGGTGCCGGGTTTTATAACCAGGGGGGGAGCATCTAAACGCCCGACATGAAAAGCACTATTTTTTCACTCCCTTTTTCAGATACGCCTTGCACCCCCAATTCCCAAAAAGGGTTTCTGAGCTCTGGGGGGCATTTTCTTTTTCACCCCCAAGTTTCAAAGCCCCAGTGTACATGAGGCCAAAAAAAAAGAGCAAAATGAAACTTGGGGACAATAATTTGGGTGTTGGTTATATGGTTTGGGCCCGAGAAATGAAGCCTGCCTTGAAACCCCAATGTAAACCATCCCTTTCCAAAAAAAGGGGGACTTCTTAAGATGGGGAAAAAATTCAAGGAAAATCTTTTCCCTTTCTAAATTTCTTTCTTCCCCAAGGAAAAAGCCCTTTCTTGAACATGCCTCAGAAAATTTTTTCCCTTTTCATCACAAAGTCGGTGTATTGGGAGATCATCTCTCTTTCTTCTCTTTGGGAAAAACGGATGTTGAAAAGAAACCCAAGAAACCCGCCCCGTCAACCCCTCTTTGCTCGAGTCAAAAATGCTCCCAAAAGTTCAATTTTCCAAAGTCCTGCAAATTCAATCAGGTTCAACTTGTTCAACATGACGACTGCATTTCTTCCCCTGGCCCCATTTTTCAGTGTTTTGTGAATTTTTCCCTGGGCTTTTTACATTGTTCAGAACAAACCATATCAGAGAGGGGTTTTTTCATCTCCCTCCCTTTTTTACCCCCACCCAAATTTTTTCTGCATTTTGGATGAGTCACAATCAGCCTTGTTGTCAAAAAAAGGCTTTTTGGCCCTTTTTCGCCCAAAAACTGGGAATTCAACAGTTTTTTCTGCGGAAAAACCCGAGTGTTTAAATCCGCAGGTTGTTTTTGCCAGGGGCAAATTTATTTCATTTGTGTTGGTTTTTGGGGATCCCGGAAAACTCGCAAACCCATTTCCAACCCAAAGGGGTTCCCCCTGTAAGGATTTACTCTGAACCAGGGCCAAAAAAACAGCTGAATCTGTTTCCCAAAAGTTACAGGGCACGTCCCCTTTGGAACTTTTAAAGCCTGTCTCACTTTCCCACCAGTTCTTGACCCCAGTAGGGCCCCAAAAATTTCCCGTCGTTTCCCAAAATGATCCTCTTAAGGGGGGGTACCTTTGCCCGAGCCATGGGCGGGGGAAAAACTCCAAGTGCCCTTTACGGTTTTCACTGTTGGAAAACCCAAACTCCCTAAGACACTGGTTTAAACATCACCCAAAAGGGCCTTTAATTGAAATTAGATACATCTTTCCCAAAAGGAAACTCACTAGTGTTAAAAAGCGAGGGAAATTTCCACCGTTTAAAAAATTCCAGGCCCTTGACCCCGTTTTAGAACCTGGCTTTCAACTCTTCTGGCAGAACTTTTAAACCCAAGGCAAACCAAACCCCCAAAGTTTTGGAAAAAAACATTTGGCTTCATGGTTTAAAAGGGAAAGAGAAAACCCAAAGGATAAAAAAGCTAGAGGAAAAAAGGGTTTAAAATGCCCAAACCTAACTACTTTCCCCTCAAAACCCGGGGTTTTTGGGCGAAAGTGCCCCAGGTTTTGGGATATTAAAAGGTTTTCTGAAAGTAAGACTTTTAATAACCAAAAAAAAAACGATTATCTTCAAAAAAACATACTGTGCCCCGGGTTATTCGTTTTTTATTTTTAAATTTTTTTAAAGTTTTCAGAGAAGTAGCGTTGGGGGAAAATTGCCGGGACGGAAAAACCCCCCCTTGAGTAAAGCAAGGGGGGGAAAAAGCAGTGTTGGGTGAAAACCCCCCATTACAGGGGGGGTGCAAATAGGGGGGTATCCCATTACTTCGCCCCGTTTTGTTTAAATTTCAGCGTTGGGGAGAGAGAAAAAACCCCGACAAAGAAAAACCCTTAAGGGGTTTAAATTGCCCCCAGAAAGACAGACAGACAACGGGGGACAAAAGAAGAGAGAGAGGGCAGCAGAAAAGACAGAGGGCGGGCACACAAAACAAAACACACACCACCCCACACCACAAAACACCACACAAACCCCCAAAACACACACACACACAAACTCTCTTCTCTCTCTTTCTTTCTTTCTCTCTCAATTAAAAAGAAAAAATTCCCCACATTATTCTTTAATAATTTCTACCTACAAAAAATTTGCCCCCACAGACGGCAGACACGGGGCTGAAACCTGATCACTTTAAAATTTTTGCTATGGCCGGCTGGCGCAGGAGCGGCCCTTTGGGTTTACACAGGCACGGCCCGCTTACGAACTGCGCCCAAAAAATTTAATTTAAAACGGGGGCGGGGCTTGCCGGGGTGGGGTGGGGGGGGGGGGGGTATTCATTTCAGGTTGAACAGCGACACCCGGCGGGCCCAGACTGTAAGTGTCCACTCCCCCTTTGTGGCCGCCAGTCTGCAAGACCGGTTTGTATTTTTCGTTTACTTTGGGGGGGTGTTGGACGTGAAAGGGGTGTGCGTTTTTAGTGAGAAAATTTTTTAGGGTTTTTTTGGGGGGTTGGGGTTTTTTTTTAAAAGTTAATGAAGAAACAGGTTTTTGCTATTCGAGGCCATTTGTTTTTTTTAACGGGCCTGTTAGAGTATTTGTTGGGAAAAGGGTTTAGGCGAAGCATGTTGTGAAAAAAAAAAAAAAACCGGGGGAAGATTGTTTTTTTTGAAAACGAAAAGTGAACTAACTGCTTTGGAAATTTAAACGAATATTTAAAAGGGTTTGTTGGTTCAAAGGGAAAAGAAACAAAATGTAGCCAGTTTTAATCGTGTTTGGGCTATTGATGAGATGGTTCCTTTTTCTAATTAAAAGGCCCCTGCATTGTTGGAAAATTGGTAAGCAAAAAAAACCATCACGCGTTGATTGTTTGGGGGGGGCTTTGAGACAAACTAAAGCCTTTTTTAAAAAACATGGCGTTTTATTTTTTAAGGCGGGGAGGTAAAAACGGCTGATTTTGTATGCTTAAAAAAAAACTTTTTTTTATTTTAAAATTTTTGCTGTTCCTCCCCAAATTTAAAATTTTTCCAGTTTTTTTAAAAAAGGGCTTTATTGATTGTTAACTCAGATTCGTGTTCTGGGGCAAGTGTTTTGTGTATTTGATGTGGTTTACTTTTCTACTTTTCTAATTTTTAACCGTTCATTGGGCCCTTTAAGTGTTTCCCTTATGCAATGAATGGCGATTTTTGAATGTTTGGGAAAAAAATGATTGGGTTAGGCAGACCTTAGTACATCTACCAGTATGGAGAGGGTAGTGTGTTTGGGCCCGCACTATTTCATATAAAAAGTCCCAAAAAAAAAAAGGGATGTACTATACTGGCGATTAGAGCCCCCCAAAAGCGGCAACAAAGGTCACATGGGCAAAACCCTTTTTCCCAAACCCCCTAGAGGGGTTTTTTAAAAATACAAATGGACAGCGTGGGAGGCCCCGCGTGGTGGGGTTTGGGGGCTCTGACGAAAATATGACGGGCTTCTAAAAATAGAAAAAAGCGCTCACCGGGAACGGTTTGGCCCACTTTTGGATCCCGCCCCTTTGGGTGTTTTTTCCCGCTATTCAAATGTGCCTATTTTACCTGCCGGGACATTTTGCCTTAAAAAAGAAACCCCTCAGCGCCGTGAACGGTGGCCCACTTGGGACTCCCGCCCTTGGCTGCTTTACCTGGGCCCTTCGCCCGTGCTTATTACCCGCCCCAATCATAGCCTTAAAATAGGACCGTTTTACGCGCCGGTGGGAAAGGTGGGCCATTGTTGGTGGCTGCTTTGGGGGTTGCACAAAAAAGAAGCACCCGTTTGGGCCTTTTGTGGTTTACACATGACAAAATAAAGCTCTTGGTACACCCCACCCCACTCCCACCCCCCAAACAAACCCCCCGTTCTTAATTAAATTTTTAATTAAGTCACCCCCGTTCTTTTAAAAAAGTTTTTTAAATTTAAATTACTTCAAGGGTTTTTAATAAGTTCTTGATTTTTAAATTTTTAATTAAAATTCTTGATTTAAAATTTTCTTCATGAATGTAATTTGGGCGTCCCTTTTAAGTACAACCAAGTTCTTATTTAGTTATCTTATAATTATTAAAAAAATACGTTCTATGTTTTTGTTTTAAATAGTAGATGCCTAATATAGTACACACACGCCTCAAAAAACGCGTCATCGCTGAGAATATCTTGCTCGGCGTTCTCTGCGCAAGATCGGTCAGCATAGATCTTAATGAAGTTTTTACATCCTAAGCAACCGCACTGATTACAATTCTGGTCTATGGAAATGTCTTTTATAGACTCCATGTCTTTATTTATTGACTTTATCATTTTATAATACGCCATGATCTATTTTTATTAAAAAAATTTTAAATATTATTCCATCTGAAATGGATCAAAATGATCTTTTGTTGTTGGCGGTTTTGGCGTGCAGTTGTCTTTTTCTGTATTTAGTGGTTCAGGTTGTTTTAACTTCTTTTGTTTTTGTTGCCATTGGTTATATATTTTTATAACCGTAATAACAGCCCCCAGCAGCAGCAAGGGCGCCAAAAATGGCAACAGTTTTAAGTTCAATATACCATGAAGACTTCGGGGCCCTTGAATCACATGGAGTTTTTATAGCTGGCATTGAATCAACTTGTTCTGGCGTTGGCGGTGTTATGTTTTCATGATGAGTCATATTCTGTAACATTAATTTTTTTTGTCTGTTCCACTCTGCTAATTTTTTTCCTGCTTCAACACGCCCAGGATTTTTAATGGTCTCCACCTGATTCAGCGTTTTCTGCTGATTTTCTGGCTTGGTTACTTTCTCCACCTGATTCAGTGTTTTCTGATTCTGCTGATTTTCCAGCTCGTTCATTTGAAGGGAAACAAAATCTATATGATTAAAAGTTATTAATCCCATGATTAATGGCGATAACAATGTTCCAAATCTGTAATACAGATCACAGCCTAGAGACTCTAATGACTTTGTTAAAACTGGATCTTGCGTTAAATCATACGTAAGATCTTGTTCAGAATCAATGGGAGCAAATCTACTGACTAGTTTAGTGTACAAACTAAGAACCGTTTGCCCCACACTTTTCACCATTCTAGACCCCAGCTGCGCTTCATACCTGTTATGATACTTTATAATGTCTTGTGGAGACATCTGCTGAATCTGTTCAATGCTGAATTCAGTTCCGAGGAACTGTTTTGTTTTCCCACATGCTGCCAAAGAATACAGCCTCTCCTTTTTGGGCATAATAGCTTGGTCGTCAACTTGGTCATTCATAAGTTCAGGAAGGTTTAGGCGCCTTGTAGCTGTAGTAGATCATCACTGTTCATGTTTTTATTAAATTATAAATATTTTATTTTCTAAAAATGAGCACCGAAAAAACTGTTGCTAACCTTGTATACCATTCTGCTGTTATTGGAGGGCTAAGTGTAGGATACTCAATGCTTGGTAAAAGCTTGTTAAAAATAAAACCGGCAGATCTTGGCAAACTAGACTTTGAAGACTCAGCAAAGCTGATTGCTATCATTGCAGCTTCGTTTGCCACAAAGATTTTCTAGTTAAGCAAGGAATAATTCCAGACAATATAAATATGTAAGAAAAAAATACATTTATAAAAAATGGCTTCACTCGCAATAATGATAGGCGGCGCTGTGGTGAATGCGCTTGCTTTTAGCGGAAGTAATTTCGCATTTAGTAAACTGGGGGATGACGGCGAGAGAAAAAGACATAACAAAGCTATGGAGCAACTAGCAGCTGCACAAGACGCCTATGAAAGGCAGAGACTTGAGCAGTTTAGATTTTATTAATGACACACTGAAAAGACAGGGGCATGCAGCTTACACATTTAAAAATGTTGATCAAGCAATAAAACAATATTATCTAGTAACAGGCAAACCAATCCCGTCATTGCCCCCACCAAAATTCAGTGACTTTTATCAACCATCAGAAAAACAAAAGATGCAAGAAATCGCGTTTATTGCCTTTGGTATGGCCGCCGTGTATTTTGTTGCACATAATATTGGCTAAATAAAAAATGAACAAAATCTATTATTCACCCAAAGGATATTGGAAGGGTATCACAGCAATACAAAAGCTAAGCCAAGCGGCAGGAGTCAGTGAACAAACAGCAAAAGAATGGTTATCTAAACAAGCGATCTGGCAAATTTATTTACCTGCGCCTAGACGAATACAGAGACCACACTTTGTCAATACAACTCCAAACGACACCCACCAAATGGATCTTCTATATTTACCCTCTGATAGGATTAGACGAAAAAGATTTAAGTACGCACTCACAGTCATTGACATAGCTTCAAGGTACAAAGATGCAGAACCATTAACACAAAAGAGTGCTTCTGCCGTTGCTGTCGCTATACAACTAATATACCAACGAGGCCCTTTAACTTATCCTCGCATGATTCAAGTCGATGATGGGAAAGAATTTAAAGGCCAAGTGAATCAATTATTGTTAAAACATAGAGTTACCATTAAAGAGGCATTCCAGGAGTTCAAAGATCACAGGCTTTAGTTGAAAACTTTAACAAACAGTTAGCTGAAAGACTTTTTTCCTACCAGTATCACAGAGAGCTGATTGGCAATTCTCGCAACACAGAATGGGTTAGAAGACTGCCCTCAGTTTTGCGCGCAATGAATAATGAAGAATTTAAAGGGCTAAAGCCAGTACAAGCAATCAAAAGAAAAACAATAAATGTTGCTGAAGGAGAGTCTTCATCCGGCAAACTATTACCGTTTGGTTTAAAAGTAAGGTACCTTTATTTACCGGGGAAGCAGAAGGGACACTCGCATCAGGGCAACCGATCCAATTTGGAGTATTGA
>CM031627.1:52023785-52026285 GCA_018398815.1 Conus ventricosus
ATTTAACACAATCATAAATTCACCTGCAAATTAATAATAATTTAAAAAAGAAAAACAATTCTTATATAAATATAATGATCCTTAATTTTCCTTTCCGCCCATCCACCCTGGTTTAGTTCCGAGCGCAAACACCAAAAGTGAACTTCTACAAGACCTGTCTATCCGAGGTACCACCACCCGTCACCTATCGATAACCTACCCCCCCCCCCCCCCCCCCCCCCCCCAGACACATCACATGCAGTCTGCCCTCCGTACCTGGCACGCACCGCGTGACAGTCTCCTTTTGATATTAAAAGTTCCTGTCCTCCGACACCTACGTACACTCTCAGAAAATAACCAACCTTTACCAAACTTGAAACCAATATTTCTGTACACCAGCGACCACTACCAAGTACGACATATGTCTTAGCACATCAATACCGCTGTAACACATCCACCTATCTGTATCAGTGTAAACCGGAATGCACATTACTTCATTCCCATATGTACGGTTTTTCCTCGACCTTAAGTTCAAGTCATATCTCTTTTCTTCTCTTCAAACTTCCGCACATTTAAATCTCCTCCTCTTAGCCAAATTCACATAAAAAGAATCTTTGCGAATAAAAATCAAATTAAAAGGAAATCCTCCCGTTCCGGGAACTGAAACACAAAAGTTGATGAACCCATGATATCTACAAACAACCAACTACACAGCCCTCCAGAATTTCCGCTACTTTAACCCGCTCACCTTAGACAACAACAGGAACGACACACAATGGACGACACCCTCAGTCGCCGGACACTGCCAGACAGCCAACGCCCTGGTACGTGCAGAACCCGTCGCTGAACACCAAACACCGACAGTCAAGACGCGGACAACACACTGGACGACACCCTCAGTCGCCGGGACACTGCCAGACAGCCAACGCCCTGGTACGTGCAGAACCCGTCGCTGAACACCAAACACCGACAGTCAAGACGCGGACGACACACAATGGACGACACCCTCAGTCGCCGGACACTGCCAGACAGCCAACGCCCTGGTACGTGCAGAACCCATCGCTGAACACCAAACACCGACAGTCAAGACGCGGACGACACACTGGACGACACCCTCAGTCGCCGGGACACTGCCAGACAGCCAACGCCCTGGTACGTGCAGAACCCGTCGCTGAACACCGAAACATCGATCGTCTTCACTCTGGTAGCCAAACCTTCAAAAGTCGGTCGAGGGCATACCGTGAACCCCTGCCCCCAACGGCAGAAACAGACATGAGCACGAGGCCAACCCAACCTTCGCGGATAACGCCTCAGTTCGTACTAACTTGCAGATACACCACGACACTCCGAGTTCACCTCGGGAAACTCACAAGACAGCACTCACATTCACGGAATTCCCCATACACATCGAAGAACTCCAGTTTCACGAGCGTTAGTTTACACACGTAAACCTCACTGTTCCGACGAGCTTGACACTTTCCTCCCTTGCCCCCCCCCCCCCCCCCCCCCCCCCCCCCCCCCCAAGAGTTAACAGGTAAGCAAATTCCCGCAGATTCACGCACTTCACGGTCACTGCCACCTGGCACTGGACGGGCCACACTCCACAATTGTCACCGAGGCGACCTGTGTCAGTTCGTGCGTGACACACCCACAGATTTAGATACGAGAGGGCAGAAGATCCCATTTTTCCTGCAATTCTGTCCACCATAGAACCAGACAAGAGATAGGTGAAGATTCCATTTCTCCCGCAATTCTGTCCACCAGAGAACCAAACAAGAGACAGCTGATGATTCCATTTCTCCCGCAATTCTGTCCCACCATAGAACCCGACAAGAGATAGGTGAAGATTTCATTTCTCCTGCAATTCGGTCCCACCATAGAATGAGACAAGAGATAGGTGAAGATTTCATTTCTCCTGCAATTCTGTCCCAATATAGAATCAGACAAGACATAGGTAAAGATTCCATTTCTCACGCAATTCTGTCCCACCACAGAACCAGACAGGAAATACGTGAATATTTTATTTCTCTTCCAATCCTAACAAACTAGACATGAGATAGATCAAGATTTCATTTCTCCTTTAATTCTGTTCACCTTCGAAATCAGATATGAAAAAGCAAAAGAATTCGTTTGTCCTGTAGTCATATCTAGCTGCCGAATCCGACATGAAAAAGCTGAAGATTTCATTTGTCCTGCAGTCCTGTCAAGCTGACTGAGGCATAGGCCACTGTTCCATTTCATCAGCACTCCTGTCCAGCTACTGACTGAGGCATGGGCCACTGTTCCATTTCATCAGCACTCCTGTCCAGCTGACTGAGGCACGGGCCACTGTTCCATTTCATCAGCACTCCTGTCCAGCTGACTGACTGAGGCACGGGCCACTGTTCCATTTCATCAGCACTCCTGTCCAGCTGACTGACTGAGGCACAGGCCACTGTTCCATTTCATCAGCACTCCTGTCCAGCTACTGACTGAGGCATGGGCCACTGTTCCATTTCATCAGCACTCCTGTCCAGCTGAC
>CM031627.1:52031285-52056285 GCA_018398815.1 Conus ventricosus
GTTCTGTGTGTGTGGGGGCTTTTCATGGTTCCTCTGTGTAAGGTTTGTCTTGTACCGTTCTGTGTGTATGGGCTTTTCGTGATTCCTCTGTGTCTCCGGGGTTTAGGGCTTGTCTTGTACCATTATGTGTGTGTATGGGGCAAATTAGGGTTGACGAATCGAAGGAACATTTCTGACAGACAGCGTCAGTGTAGGACACAACACGTTCTCATGGCACTCTGTTTGTCAGTGTAGAACACAACACGTTCTCTTAGCACTCTGTTTGTCAGTGTAGAACACAACACGTTCTCTTAGCACTCTGTCAGTGTAGAACACAACACGTTCTCATGGCACTCTGTCAGTGTAAAACACAACACGTTCTCTTAGCACTCTGTTTGTCAGTGTACAACACAACACGTTCTCTCGGCACTCTGTCAGTGTAGAACACAACACGTTCTCTTAGCACTCTGTTTGTCAGTGTACAACACAACACGTTCTCATGGCACTCTGTTTGTCAGTGTAGAACACAACACGTTCTCTTAGCACTCTGTCAGTGTAAAACACAACACGTTCTCTTAGCACTCTGTCAGTGTAAAACACAACACGTTCTCTTAGCACTCTGTTTGTCAGTGTAGAACACAACACGTTCTCATGGCACTCTGTTTGTCAGTGTAGACACAACATGTTCTCTTAGCACTCTGTCAGTGTAGAACACAACACGTTCTCTTAGCACTCTGTCAGTGTAGAACACAACACGTTCTCTTAGCACTCTGTCAGTGTAGAACACAACACGTTCTCTTAGCACTCTGTCAGTGTAGAACACAACACGTTCTCTTAGCACTCTGTCAGTGTAGAACACAACACGTTCTCTTAGCACTCTGTTTGTCAGTGTAGAACACAACACGTTCTCTTAGCACTCTGTCAGTGTAGAACACAACACGTTCTCTTAACACTCTGTCAGTGTAGAACACAACACGTTCTCTTAGCACTTTGTTTCTGCATCGGGCAAAGTGCGAGCTGAGCACTGTAGGAACATTTCCTAAACACGGTGACAGAGCACAACACGTTCTGTTTATCGTTCGTTAAGTATGTCAGGTACAATCAGAACCAGTGAATCAAAGAAACATTTCCTAAACACGGTAACAGAGTACAACACGTTGTTTATAGTTCTCTATGTATACTAGGCAAAATTGCAGCTGACTCATTAAAGAAACATTTCTTACAAACAAATCTGTGTGCAACACGTTCTCTTTTTTTTCGTTCTTTGTGTGTTTCAGTGAAAATTAGAGCTGATGTAATTACTGAAACATTTTGTTAATGTCATTGACAATGTAAAAGACGGTTTTTTTGTTTGTTTTTTATTGTTGTCTAAATGTATCAGGACTGTTTCTTTAATACATTGACAGTGTACAATATGTTCCGTTATCGTTTTCTGTGTGTATCAGGCAAAAGTAGAGTCGATGAATAAAAGGAATTTTTCTCAAAGACATTGTGTACAATACATATATTTCATTGTTCTCTATGGATATCAGGCAAAATAAGAGTCATTGAATGGAAGGAATTTTTCTTAAAGACATTGACAGCGTGCAATATGCTTCCGTTATCGTTCTCTATATGTATCAGACAAAACTAGAGTCGATGAATTAAAGGAATATTTCTTAAAGACATTGTGTACAACACGTTCGCTTTATTGTTCTCTGTGGATATCAGGCAATGTTACAGCTGCTTTGTGTACAACACGTTCGCTTTATTGTTCTCTATGGATATCAGGCAAAGCTACAGCTGCCGAATTGAAAGACCTTTTTCTTTCCGACAACATCACTGCACAACACGTTCCCTTTATTATTC
Organism: Conus ventricosus; assembly: GCA_018398815.1. Taxonomy (NCBI): domain Eukaryota; kingdom Metazoa; phylum Mollusca; class Gastropoda; order Neogastropoda; family Conidae; genus Conus; species Conus ventricosus. The sequence continues at coordinate 52,033,113 of CM031627.1, forward strand.
TTTATGGATACCAGGCAGAATTAGGGATGAAGAAGTGAATGACCTTTCCTTTGAAACATTGGCAGTGCATAACACGTTCCCTTTGCCATTCTGTGTGGTAATCAGGCAGAATCAGGGTTGAAGAAGTGCATGACCTTCCTTTTAACACTATCACCACAGACCTCCTTCTGCTCCATGTGCCCAGCTAACCCTATCAACACAGACCCTCACACTGCTCCATGTGCCCAGTTAACACTGTCAACACAGACCTTCATTCTGCTCCATGTGCCCAGTTAACACTGTCAACACAGACCTTCATTCTGCTCCATGTGCCCAGTTAACACTGTCAACACAGACCCTCATTCTAATCCATGTGCCCAGTTAACACTGTCAACACAGACCTTCATTCTGCTCCATGTGCCCAGTTAACACTGTCAACACAGACCCTCACACTGCTCCATGTGCCCAGTTAACACTGTCAACACAGACCTTCATTCTGCTCCATGTGCCCAGTTAACACTATCAACACAGACCCTCACACTGCTCCATGTGCCCAGTTAACACTGTCAACACAGACCTTCATTCTGCTCCATGTGCCCAGTTAACACTGTCAACACAGACCTTCATTCTGCTCCATGTGCCCAGTTAACACTGTCAACACAGACCCTCATTCTAATCCATGTGCCCAGTTAACACTGTCAACACAGACCCTCATTCTGCTCCATGTGCCCAGTTAACACTGTCAGCACAGACCCTCATTCTAATCCATGTGCCCAGTTAACACTATCAACACAGACCCTCATTCTGCTCCATGTGCCCAGTTAACACTATCAACACAGACCCTCGTTCTGCGCCATGTGCCCAGTTAACACTGTCACCACAGACCCTCATTCTGCGCCATGTGCCCAGTTAACACTGTCAACACAGACCCTCGTTCTGCTCTATGTGCCCAGTTAACACTGTCAACACAGACCCTCACTCTCCTCTATGTGCCCAGTTAACACTGTCAACACAGACCCTCCTTCTGCTCTGTGTGCCCAGTTAACACTATCAATAGAGACCCTCGTTCTGCTCCATGTGCCCAGTTAACACTGTCAACACAGACCCTCCTTCTGCTCTGTGTGCCCAGTTAACACTATCAATAGAGACCCTCGTTCTGCTCCATGTGCCCAGTTAACACTGTCAACACAGACTCTCGTTCTGCTCCATGTGCCCAGTTAACACTATCAACACAGACCCTCATTCTGCTCCATGTGCCCAGTTAACACTGTCAACACAGACCCTCATTCTGGTGTATGTGCCCAGTTAACACTGTCACCACAGACCCTCTTTCTGCTCTATGTGCCCAGTTAACACTGTCAACACAGACCCTCACTCTGCTCTATGTGCCCAGTTAACACTGTCAACACAGACCCTCGTTCTGCTCTATGTGCCCAGTTAACACTATCAACACAGACCCTCGTTCTGCTCTATGTGCCCAGTTAACACTGTCAACACAGACCCTCACTCTGCTCTATGTGCCCAGTTAACACTGTCAACACAGACCCTCATTCTGCTCTGTGTGCCCAGTTAACAATATCAATAGAGACCCTCATTCTGCTCCATGTGCCCAGTTAACACTGTCACCAAAGACCCTCATTCTGCTCTATGTGCCCAGTTAACACTGTCAACACAGACCCTCATTCTGCTCCATGTGCCCAGTTAACACTGTCAACACAGACCTCATTCTGCTCTATGTGCCCAGTTAACACTGTCAACACAGAGCCTCATTCTGCTCTATGTGCCCAGTTAACACTGTCAACACAGACCCCCATTCTGCTCCATGTGCCCAGTTAACACTGTCAACACAGACCCTCATTCTGCTCCATGTGCCCAGTTAACACTGTCAACACAGACCCTCATTCTGCTCCATGTGCCCAGTTAACACTATCAACACAGACCCTCATTCTGCTCCATGTGCCCAGTTAACACTGTCAACACAGATCCTCATTCTGCTCCATGTGCCCAGTTAACACTATCAACACAGACCCTCATTCTGCTCCATGTGCCCAGTTAACACTGCAGTCACAGCACTGAAATTCCCTCAGGACACCTGATTTTCACCATTTTATTGATTTTTCCTCAAAAGCCATAATCTGACAATGACTTTATTTTTGTTCAATGAAACAGATATCAAACTAATCATTTTGTTGTTGTTTGGTTGAGTTGAAAATGACATACTTCGTACAAGGAGCACTGATTCAGTGCTTGAAGCCACCAACGGGTTGGTTACTTTCTCTTCAAATTAACCAATGAAATGGACTGTTAGTAACCTGCTTACTGGTATGATATGACGTAGGAAGGAGTGTATTTGTACGCTGACACCACTGGTCAAACATTCTCCATGAAATTCGATCATATTCATTTTCAGAAGACCGTCACCATCATTTTCGCGACGTGTCCTGAGTGACAGATCGCTTGCCGCGAGTATGTTCGCCCCAGGTCACCGAGTGGTAAGTCGGGCGCCGCGATCATTCTCGGCATGTCGCGAAAAGTTAAAGCATTGTCAATGTCCAGTCGCTGACCTCGGAGAAAATGAGTCAATGAGACCGAAAGTCGGTGATTCCTTTCCGGTCTACTTTGATCGTGTCCTGCATTGCTGACAAAGGGATGACCTTGACTACCATCTCAAAAGATTGGGACAAAATGGATGAGCTCTGCGGCCATGAACAGTTGGTGCCTTTGTTCCCTGATACTCTGCGATGGTCTTCAGAGACTTGACATGGATGGTCCTCGGAGACCGGTGCCAGGCAGCCCAAGGATGCAGAGCAACATGTCCATGGAATGGGCGGCACGTGCGGCTGACGTCACACTCAGTGCTTCCGGTGTTTCCATATGATCAGTATTACAAACCATTGGTATGTACTGTCCATGGTCACTGTGAAAAAAAAAGTGTAAGTTCTACTGGAAATTATTCTTGAAATGTACACTAGCCGTGCGTGTCTTTTTCACTTTAAATGCAACTTACCCCTATATTTTGAAAAGAAATCTTCAGTGAAGCAGGGAATAATATACAGCGAATCTTAAACCAGGCGGGGAATATGAAACAGTAAAAAAAAAGCGAACAAGTAGAGTGATTCTTGTTCCCATGATAACATAATTACACACCCGTAACCATATAGCGTGTAATAATTTCATTGTGGGAGCAGAGTTAGCCTGCGTGTTTGGTATTCACTACATTTTGGCCCCAATTCACTGTGTCCTCAAAGATCCCGGAGTCTTGAAGACCGTTGAGGCGCCACAGAAGACTTCGCAACCAGCTTCCTCCACTCCTCCGGTTCTCAGACACTCTTAGGCAGTTGCTGAGTGTGAGGCCAGTCCATGCACTGATGTTGTCCTCCCTTCTCTTTCTCTCTCTTCCTCTCATGGATCAGACATGCATGTGTTCATGTTCTTGGGAGGGAGTGTTGTGATTTTTCTTACTGTAACTTTCTAGCCTATTGGAGTTGAAGAGGATTATCCGTAACGAACCCCTCCTCCATGTCATGGTGTAGAAACATCGACAGTTATAGGAGAGAGGTGTGGGGAAGGGTGGGGAGATTCCTCTGTGCTTCCATTTCAGAATGATTTTAAAACGTCAATGCACACACGAATCCAAGAAATGTGACAGGTAGATCGTGCATCGTCGATGTCCATGGCCAACAGCTAATGCGTGTCGTGACCCTACCGGGGCTAGATTAGCTGCCTTTATATATGGCATTTCACTCACGGATACGGCAGGAAGAGAGATTGAACTCCTTTAGATCTATCACTGGCACGAAGCAAACACAGTTGAACTATACTGTTCACAGAAAGAAACGCACACTTGTTTTGAAGCAAATGTATTTCAAATTTCATTAATTTAGCAAAACGTCGATTGAAATCATTTCGAAACAATCAAAATCCTAACAACTTCATTCCCAAAAGAAACAAAACTGTCCAAAATATTTAACAAAAACACTGTCAAACTATCGTACTCATGTATGCCCAACCTTAAAAACCTAATTGACGCATCCAACAAAATGAAAATCAACACAGCAAAGAAGGGTGAAGAAAGGAAATCTTGCAATTGCACCAAAAAGGAGCAGTGCCCACTAAACAATAAATGTCTTCACAACAACATTGTATACCAGGCTACTGTGACATCAGAAAATGAAAAAGAAACATACATAGGGATCACTGAAAACCACTTCAAAACCAGTATGCAAACCACAAACAGTCATTTAATAACGATAAATATAAAAACCAAACAGAACTGAGCAAATATATCTGGAAACTTAAAGACGCAAACAAAAGCTACAACATATCCTGGAAAATCATAAAAGAGCATCACCATACAGCAATGTTTCAAAAGATGCAACCTATGTTTTAACTGAAAAATGGTTAATACTATGCAAACCATACTTAGCAACTTTAAACACCAAAACAGAAATAGTAAACAACTGCAGGCATAAATGGAAATCGTTGTTAGTGAACACACCCAAAACAAAAACCTGAAAGCCCCAAAAAACACGTGCAGCCAACCCGCACGTGCAAACAACCGCAAACGGGAGCCCACACGCTATATAACATCGGCGGTGGGCAAACCAAAACCGATCCTGATGACAGCGCAACACGCTTGAAACAAATTTGTAGATAGTTTTAAGACTCCTCTTTTAACTTGTTGTAATGTTGCTCCCCAAGGGGTTGAGCACTCTAAAAAGTATTTTAGGCATTTTAAATTTACTGATCTTAATCGCTCCTCACGTTGAGCCACTTGTGGCCTGAAGGATTTTAAAAAGGGAGGAAACAATTTTAGGCAGTCAACAAAATATATACCGTTTTCAAATCCGCAATCATATTACAAAAATTAATAGAAACAAAACAGAAAAGTTTTGTAATAATATGAGAGGAAAACCATTCTTTTTTTCGAACACAAATGCAAAAAAGAGGACCAAAAACACCTTCGATTTCAAATCATGGCGATCTCCACCAGCCACTAGAGAAATGAAACCCTTTGAAGATCAAATGTAAAGAATGATAACCAATTTGAATTCAAAATTTCCTTATCCAACGGTTTCAAACACACTAAAAAAAACAATAAAACAAGTACAAAATTTGACAAAAAAATATTTGTGAAGGTTGATAAAAAACTAGCAATTACAACTAAAATGGAACCATAAGAATACTCTCAACCTTGACAAAAACATCCAGAAAAAAACTACAAAAATGCTCCGACAAAAATATACCTGAACGTATCCGCACTAAAGAAAAAGAACTGGCAGAGCGCATAGACCTAAGTGAAGGAGTGTGAAGAGCACACGAATAGTGATCATAGATCACTAAAGATGAGCCTTTCTTAACACACAAAGACCACTAAGCCCAATTTTCATAACAACCCAACATGATAGACTATAAACCCATCAAATTCTAATTAGGCAAAATAAGCAAGAAAATTCTGGAAAAAAATAATATAGAACGTAAATTAAAACTCTGAATACAAACCTTGGAAGAACACATACGAAGTTATCCAATGGTTCCCAAAAAACTCAATAAACCAAAGAATACAGATATCATCACATTTGACATAGTTGACTTCTACCCATCTTAGATGGAGGAAACTACTCACCAAAGCCCTGAAGTTTGCCACAGTAAACAACACAGGACATAACAGGGGTCAGAAATGGAAATCCATTCTCCACCACAAAGAAAACATTATACACAGCAAAAAAATGAACCGGATCAGGATAATCCAACAGAAACTCAACGTCGACGTGACCATGGGATCATATGATGGTGCAGAAACATGTGAATGTGTCGGACTATTCATGCTGTCCACTTCACGGAAATAAACTCGGAACACAAGTCGGACAATACAAGACGATGCCTTGCTGCACTGACCAACAACCAAGAACCATCGAATATAAGAAGAAAGGAACTATGCAAAAACTTCCAAAAACACAACTTTAAGATTACCATTGAAGCAAACAAAAAGGTAGTGAATGACTTAGACTTAACCCTGGGTTTCAAAATCACATATATAAACCATACAAGTATACCCAACGATACACCTCTTTTGTACACACCAAAAGTAACCCTCCACCATTCCTATATTAAAGACATACCCCCATGGCATAAACAAGAGATCTATCAAACCTGTCATTCATGAGCAGAGTGTTCAACAATGCAGCAGTAGAATACCAGGAGGCACTACAACAAGTGGTTACAATTACAAATTACATACAACCCAGACAACAAACACAAAAACAAAAGCAAGAAAATTAGGAAAAGAAAATCAATGTATAAACCCCCCCATACGCGGGAAAATCAAAACAAACATAGGGAAAGAATCTTCAAAAATCCTAACAACTTCATTCCAAAAAGAACACAACAGTCCAAAATATTTAACATAAAAACACTGTCAAAACTTTGTACTCATGTATGCCCAACTTTAACACTAAATGACGCATCCAACAAAATGAAAATCAACACCAGCAATAAGAAGGGTGAGAAAGGAAATCTTGCATTGGCACCAAATAGGAAGCGTGCCCAATAAACAATAAATGTCTTACAAACAAACTATTGTATAACCAGGCTATGTGACATCAGAAAATGAAAAAGAAAATAATAGGGAACAGTGAAAACACTTCAAACCAGATTGCAAATCCACAAAAACAGTCATTTATAAGAAAAATATAAAAAACAAACAGAACTGGAGCAAAATTTATCTGGAAACTTAAAGACGCAAACAAAAGCTAACAACATATCTGGAAAAAAATCATAAAAAGTAGCATCCACATACAGCAATGTTTCAAAAAAGGTGCAACACTATGTTTAACTGAAAAAAATGGTTAATACTTATGCAAACCATACTGAGAACTTTTAAACACCAAACAGAAATAGTAAACATATGCAGGCAATAAATGGAAATCGTTGTTAGTGAACACACCAAACCCACAAACTGAAAGCCCCCTAAAAAATCCGTGCAGCCAACCCGCAGATGCCAAACAACCGCACAAACGGGAGCCACACGCATTATTAACATCGGGCGGTGGGAAAACACCACCCTCAACCCCAAAAGCCATCCTGATTGAAGCGCAACACGCTTGAAAAACAAATTTGTAGATAGTTTTAAGACTCCCTTTTAACTTGTTTTTAATGATTGCTCCCCAAGGGGTCTATTGAGCACCTCAGAAAAAATTATTTTAGCCATATTTTAAAATTTACTGGATCTTATCGTCCTCACGTTGAGCACTGTCGGCCTGATGGATTTTAATGGAGGGAAACCCATTTTAGGCAGGTCAACAAAAAATATACCGTTTTCACATCCGCAATCATATATATAAAAAAATTAATACGAACAACAGAAAAGTTTGTTCATATTATGAGATGGAAAGCATTCTTTTTCTGAACCCAAATGCAAAAAAAAGAGGACAAAAACACCTACGACGATTTCAAATCATGGCGATTTCCACCAGCCATCCCCCCCCCCCCCCCCCCCCCCCCCCACGCTCCAAAATGAAACCCTGTGAAGATCAAATGAAAGGAATGATAAACCAAATATTGATATTCAAAAAATCTTACAACGGTTTCCAATAACACTAAAAAAACAAATAAAACAAGTACAATAAATGGACAAAAAAAAATATTTGTGTAAGGCTGATAAAACTAGCAATTACTACAAAATGGAACCAAAAAGAATACTCTAACTCTTGACAAAAACATCAGAAAAAACTCAAAAAAAGCCGACAAAATCATACATGACAGTATCGCACAAAAGAAAAGAACTTGCAGTGGCATAGGACCTAAGTGGACCGATAGAAGCGACAGCTACAAAAGAAGCTTTCATACACTCAAAGACCCCCCCCCCCCCCCCCCCACCCCGCCCAATTTTCATAACAAACCCAATACATGTAGACTAATAAACCCATCCAAATCTGAATTAGGCAAATAAGCAAAGAAAAATTCTGGACAAAATATAAGAAACGTAAAATCAAACTCTGAATAAACTCTGGAAGAACACATACGAAGTTATCCAATGGTCAAAAAACACCCCACCACCAAGTAATACAGTATTCATCACATTTGACATAGTAGACTTCTACCCATCTTATAGGATGAGGAACTACTCACCAAAGCCCTGAAGTTTGCCAGTAACAACACAGACTAACAGGGTCAGAAATGGAATCATTCTCCACACCAAGAAAAACAGTACTTACCTGCAAAAATGATAAACCTGATCAGGAAAACAATCAGAAACTCAACTTCGACGTGACATGGGATCATATGATGGTGCTGAAAATGTGTATGGGTCGACTATTCATGCTGTCCAACATCAAGAAAAAAATCGGACCACAAGTCGGACTATACAGAGGACGATGGCCATTGCTGCAATGACCAAAACCCAGAAAACCATCGAAAATACGAGAAAGAATATGCAAAATCTTCCAAAACCACAACTTAAAGATTACCATTGAAGCAAACAAAAGGTAGTGAATTACTTAGACTAACACTGGGATCTCAACATTCACATATATAAAACCATACAAGAAACCCAACGATACACCTCTTTATGTTACACATCCCTAAAAGTACCCTCACCCATCTATATTAAAGCCCATACCCATGGCATATAACAAGAGACTATCAAACCTGTCATGCAAAGGAGAGAGTGTTCAACAATGCAGCAGTAAGTAGAATACCAGGATGGCACTACGAACAAGTGGATACAATTACAAATTACAATACAACCCAGACAAACAATCACAAACAAAAGCAGGAAAAAATAGGAAAAAGTAAAATTCATTTGGTATCACCCCCCTACGACGGGAAACTCGATAACATCATAGGGAAAGAAATTCTTACAAAATCTAACAACTTCATTCCAATAAGAACACAAAACTGTCAAAATAGTCTAACAAAAACTCTGTCAAACTATCGTACTCATGTTTAATGCCCAACCTTAAACCTAATTGACGCATCCAACAAATTGAAATCAACTCAGCAAAGAAGGGTGAAGAAAGGAAATCTTGCAATTGCACCAAAAAGGAGCAGTGCCCACTAAACAATAAATTGTCTCCCACAACAACTTTGTTTTTTACCAGGCTACTGTGAACATCAGAAAATGAAAAAGTAAACATAAATAGGGATCACTGAAAACCTTCAAACCAGATATGCAAACCAACATACAGTCATTTTTAATAAAGAAATATATATAACCAAACAGAAATGAGGCAAATATATCGGGAAACTTAATAGAGCAATCAAAAGTTACAACAGATCCTGGTAAATCATAATAGAGCTTCACCCATACGCAATGTTTCAAAAAGGTGCAACATTGTTTATCTGAAAATGGTTATATACTTATGCAATTCATATTATTGCAACTTTTAAAACCAAACAGTAAATAGTAAACAACTGCAGGCCATAAATGGAAATCGTTGTTTGTGATACACACCCAAAACAAATACCTGAAAGCCCACAAAAACACGTGCAGGCAAAACCGCACGTGCAAACAACGCAAACGGGAGCCCACACGCAATATAACATCGGCGGTGGGCAAACCAAAAGGCATCCTGATGACAATCGCAACACGCTTGACCAAATTTGTAGTTTGTTTTAAGACTCTTCTTTTAACTTGTTTTAATGTTGGCTCCCCAAGGGTTGAGCACTCAAAAAATTATTTTAGGCATTTTAAATGTACTGATCATAATCGATCCTCCCTCACTTGAGCACTATGGCCTGAAGGATTTTAAAATGGAAGGAAACCATTTTAGGGCAGTCAACAATAAACTATACCGTTTTCAAAATCCGCCAATCATATATAAAAAAAAATTAAGAGATACCCAAACCAGAAAAGTTTGTTACATAATATGAGATGGAAAGCATTCTTTTTTCTGAACAACCCACATGCCTAAAAAAAGAGGACAAAATCACCTACGATTTCAAATCATGGCGATCTCCACCAGCCTTAGACGAAATGAATGAAACCCTTTGAGTCGCAATGAAAAGAATGATAACAATATTGGAATTCAAATAAATCTTACGACGGTTTCCAAACAACACTAAAAAAACAAATAAAACAAGTACAAAATGACAAAAAATATTTGTGAAGGCTGATAAAACTTAGCAATTACTACAAAAATTGGTTCCAAAGAATACTCTCAACTCCTTGACAAAAACACCAAGTAAAAACTACAAAAATGCCGACAAAAATATACTTGACGTCTCGCACCTAAAGAAAAGAAACTTTGCAGAGCGCATGACTAAGCGACAGGATAGATGCGACAGGCAACAAAAGAAGCTTTAACACTCTAAAGACCACAGCCAATTTCATAACAACCCAACATGTAGACTAATAAACCATCCCCCCACATCTGAATTAGGCAAAATAAGACAAGAAAATTCTGAAAAAAAATAAGAAAGACACGTAAAATCAAACTTGGATACTTCTCTGAGAACTCATACAATGTTATCCAATGGTTCAAAAATCTCATATAAAATAAGTAATACTGTATTAATCACGCATTGACATAGTAGACTTCTACCCTTCATAGATTGGGGTCTACTCACCAAAGCCCTGAAGTTTGACAGTAACAACAACCAGGACATACTGGGTCAGAAATGGATATCATTCTCCACACCAAGAAAACATTACTACTACAGCAAAAATGAAACCCTGGATCAGGAAAACCAACAGAAACTCAGCATTCCGACGTCGGACCAATGGGATTCATATGATGAGTGCAGAAACATGTGAAACTGGTGGAACTATTCATGCTGTCCAACAATCAAGAAATAATCTCGCGAACACAAGTCGGACTATACACGAGATCGATGGCTTGCTGCACTGCCAACAAAAAAAATAATAATTACCAAGTACCCATCGAATTAAGAAGAAAGAACTATGCGAAAGAGCTTCAAAACCGCAACTTAAGATTACCATTGAAGCAAACAAAAAAGGTAGTGAATTACTTAGAAATAACACTGGATCTCAACCAATCACATATATATACCATTACAAGAATTCCCAACGATACACCTCTTTATGTACCACCACCAAAAGTAACCCTCCACTCATCTATTATTAAGACCAATACCCATGGCAGAAACAAGAGACTATCAACCTGTCATGCAATGAGGAGGAGTGTTCACATTGCAAGCAGTAGTATACCAGGAGGCCTCTACAATCAAGTGTGATACAAATTACAAATTACAATACTAACCAGACAACAACACAAACAAAAGCAAGAAAATTAGGAAAGAAAAATCTTATGGTAATAACCCCCATACGTACGGGAAACTCAAAACAAACATAGGGATGTATTCTTCAAAATCTAACAACTTCATTCCCAAATGAACACAAACTGTCAAAAATTTAATCAATACACTGTCATACTATCGTACTCATGTATGGCCCAACCTTAAAAAACCTATATTGGACGCATCCACAAAATGAAAATTCAACACAGCAAAGAAGGGTGAAGAAGGAATTCTTGCAATTGCACCCAAAAAGGAGCAGTGCCACTAAACATAAATGATCATTACAACAACATGGTATACCGGCTACTGTGACATCAGAAAATGAAAATGAAACATACATAGGGGATCTCTGAAAAACCACTTCAAATACCAGATATGCAAACCACAAACCGTCATTTAATAAGAAAAATATAAAACAAACAGAACTGAGCAATATATCTGGAAACTTAAAGACGGCAAACAAAATCTACAACATATCCTGGGGGAAAAATCATAAAAAAGAGCATCACCATTACAGCAATGTTTCAAAAGGTGCAACCTTATGTTTAACTGAATAAATATGGTTAATGCTATGCAAACCTTACTTAGCACTTTAAACACCTAACAGAATAGTAAAAAACGGCCAGGCATAAATGGAACAATCGTGTTAGTGACCAACCCAAAACAAAACCTGTGAGCCCCAAAAAAAACACGTGTAGCCAAACACCGCACGTGCAAAACAACCGCAAAAAAGGGAGCCCACCGCTATATAACATCGGCGGTCGGGGCCAAACCAAAAGCCATCCTGTTGGACAGCGCAACACGCTGAACAAAAATTTGTAGATAGTTTTAAGTACGCCTCTTGTAACTTGTTGTAATGTTGCTCCCCAAGGGGTTTGAGCACTCAAAAAATTTTTTTAGGCAGTTTAATATTTACTGATCTTAATCCGCTCCTAACGTTGAGCTCTATGGCTGAAGGATTTTAAATGGAGGAAACCAATTTAGGCAGTCAACAAAAAATATACGTTTTCAATCCGCAATCTTATATAAAAAAATTAATAGAATACAAACGAAGAGTTTGTGATAATATGAGATGGATCATTGCCATTCTTTTTTCTGACCCAAAATGCAAATAAATAGAGGACTAAAAACACCTACGATTTCAAATCATGGCGTCACCCCCCCCCCCCCAGATAGACCCCGCAAATGAAACCTTTGAGATCAAATGAACAAGAATGATAACCAAGATTGAATTCTAAAAAATCTTACAAAACGGTTTCCAAACAAACACTAAAAAACAAATAAAAAACAAGTACAAAAAATGACAAAAAAATATTTGTGAAGGCTGATATAATAGCAATTACTACAAAATGGAACCAAAAGAATACTCTCAACTCTTGACAAAAACATCCAGAAAAACTAACAAAAACCCGACATAAATATACATGAACAGTATCCGCACTCCTAAAGAAAAAGAACTTGCAGAGCGCATAGACCTAAGTGCAGGTTAGAACGCGACAGCAACAAAGAAGCTTTCATAACACTCAAAGACCACAGCCCAAATTTTCATAAACAACCCACCATGTAGACTAATAACCCATCCAAATCTGGTATTAGGCAAATATAAGCAAGAAAATGCTGGAAAAAATAATGAAGAACGTAAAATCAATCTCTGAAGTCATAACCTTCTGGAAGAACACATACGAAGTTATCCAATGGTTCAAAAAACTCAATAAAACAAAGTAATACAGTATTCATCCACATTTGACATAGTTAGTCTTCTACCCATCTATAGATTGAGGAACTTCTACACCAAAGCCCTGAAGTTTGCCAGTAACAACACAATTGACATAACAGGGTCTGGAATGGAAAATCATTCTTCCCACACAACGAAAACTTACTACACAGCCATAAAAATGAAACCTGGATCAGGGTAAAACCACAGAAACTCAACATTCGTCGTGACCATGGGATCATATGATGGTGCAAGAAACATGTGAACTGGTCGGGACTATTCATGTGTCCAAATCAAGAAAAAACTCGGAACACAAGTCGGGATTATACAGAAGACGATGGCCTTGCTGCACTGTCCAAACAACCCAAAGAACCATCGATTAATAAGAAGAAAGAAACTTGCAAAATCTTCAAAACCAAACTTAAAGATTACCATTGAAGCAAACAAAAAGTAGTGATTTATTAGGACATAACACTGGATCTCAACAATCCCAACTTATATAAACCCATACAAGAAACCAACGGTATACACCTCTTTATGTTACACACCAAAAGTAACCTCCACCATCTATATTATAAGACATACCCTTGCGCATAAATCAAGAGACTATCAAACCTGTTATGCAATGAGAGAGTGTTTCACCAAGGCAGCAGTAGATTACCAGGAGGCACTACAAACAAGTGGATACAATTACAAATTTACAATACCCAACCCAGACAACAAACAAAACCAAAGCTAGAAAAATAGGAAATAGAAAAATATATGGTATATACCCCCCATACGACGGAAACTCAAAACAAACATAGGGAAAGAATTCTTCAAAATCTAACAACTTCATTCCCAATAAGAACACAAAACTGTCCAAAATATTTAACAAAACACTGTCATACTATGTACTCATGTATGCCCAACTTAAAAACTATTGACGATCCAACAAAATGAAAATCAAACACAGCAAAAGAAGGGTGAAGAAAGGGAATTCTTGCAATTGCACCAAAAAGGAGCAGTGCCCACTAAAACAATAAATGTTTCACAACACATTGCTATTACCAGGCTTACTGATGACATCAGAAAATGAAAAAGGAAACATACATTAGGGATCACTGAAAAACCACTTCCAAAACCAGATTGAAAAATATGCAAACCACAACAGTCATTTAAATAAGGAATAATATAAAAACACAAACAGAACTGAGGCAAATATATCTGGAAACTTAAAGGACGCAACAAAAGCTACAACATTCCTGGAAAATCATTAAAAGGCCTCACCATACAAGCACTGTTCAAAATAGGTGCAACCTATGTTTAATGAAAAATGGTTAATACTATGCAAACCATACTTAGCAACTTTAAACACCAAAACAGAAATAGTAAACAACTGCATGGCATAAATGCGAAATCGTTGTTAGTGATCAACACCCAAAACAAAAACTCTGATAAAGGCCCCAAAAAACAAGTGCATGCCAACCCGCACGTGTGGCAAAAACAACCGCACAGGGAGCCCACACGCAATATAACATCGGCGGTGGGCAACCAAAAGCCATCCTGATGGACAGCGCAACATCGTTGAAACAAATTTGTAGATAGTTTTAAGAACTCCTCTTTTAATTGTTTTTATGTTGCTCCCCAAGGGTTGAGCACTCAAAAAATTATTTAGGCATTTTAAATTTTACTGTTCTCTCTCTTCTCTCTCTCTCTCTCTCTCTCTCTCTCTCTCTCTCTCTCTCTCTCTCTCTCTCTATCTCTCTCTCTCTTCTCTATATATTATTGATATATTATATATATGTTATATAAATAAGGTATTAATCTGTCTGTTCTATTCTTGTACTGTCCAAAAATTATTGTTCAGTATTTAATACCTTATTTTAAGACCTTATTTTAACCAAATGTTGCTCCCAAGGGGTGAGCACTCTAAAAAATGTTTTTTGGTATTTTAATCACATTGAATCTTTATATATATATAGATTATATATATATATTTATATTATATATATTTAATTATATATATATATATTTATATATATATATTGTAAAAATAGGTTTTTTAAAAAAGTCAAGCTACAAAGTTGTTTCCAGCTGTTCGCTGGCGTCAGGACGACAGCGTACAGCTGTGAAAATCATTTTGTTAGATTGACTTTTAAAAAAACCTTATTTTTAATCCCACCCAAATAAAAAATAAAAATGTTGCTCACCCCATGGGGTTGAGCCACTCTGATCAATCATTTTAGGAATTTAATCTCATGATATATATATTTATATATATGCTTTTATTATATATATTTATTACTATATATATATATATATTATATATATATATATTTATATATATATACAAACAGACTAATAAATTTCCAAGGATAAGTCCGAGCACCCGTTCCAGCTAACTTTACAGAGCAGCCTTGGTGTTGCGAATTGATGCAAGAATATGAATTATAAACAAAGCTTGTCTTTTTGTCTTAGATTGAAGATATAGGGGGAGAGATAAGCATTCATGTCTGCAGTGTAGATGATTCTGCTAACTAACAGTATGTGCTTGAGGGGTGAATGGGGAAAATAAATAAATGCTTCTCGTAATGAGCCTTCAGCAAGGCTTATAGCTCATAGGGGAGAGACTTCTCCAATAGGAGGGAAAACTCACTATACATGTAACTCCGGGTCATATACGATATTCGAAACCTTGTTGTTTCTCCCTCAGTGACCGCGGTAAGTGGTATATTTGACTCCTCTACCTTTTCAGTTTTAAGAAGATGCAATCCAGAAACGGCTGGTGTGCTATCCGTAGTATGTTTGTTGAGTTTGCAAAAAAAACCAACCATCAGGTGCCTCCTAAGAAAAGCAAAGAAAATCATGAAAGAGCAAAAACAAACTACATTTTCTTGTGAAAAGGTAGATAAAATATAAAGAGATCCTCTTAAGACACAAGTGATGAGGGCCAGTTCTTGGAATGAATCCGCATGCACCCACTCAAGCACATACTGTTATAGTTAGGAGAATCATCTACCACTGCAGACATGAATGCTTATCTCTCCTCCTATTTCTTCAATCTAAGACATAAGAGCAAGCTTTGTTTATAATTCAATATTTCTTGCAGTCATTGCAACACCAAGCTGCTCTGTAAGTTGCTGGAACGGTGCTCAGTACTTATCCTTGGAATTTATTAGTTTGTTGTATTTTTGTCCCTTGCGGATTCATTCCAAGAACTGGCCCTCAGCACTTGTGTCTTAAGAGGATATCTTCTTATGTCTTAGATTGAAGAAATAGGAGGAGAGATAAGCATTCATGTCTGCAGTGGTAGATGATTCTCCTAACTATAACAGTATGTGCTTGAGTGGGTGAATGCGGATTCATTCCAAGAACTGGCCCTCAGCACTTGTGTCTTAAGAGGATATCTTTTTATATTTTCTACTTTTCACAAGAAAATGTAGTTTGTTTTGCTCTTTCATGATTTTTCTTTTGCTTCTTAGGTGGCACCTTTGGTTGGTTTTTTGAAAACTCAACAAACATACTACGGTATTGCACACCAGCCTTTTCTGGGATTGCATTCTTCTTAAAACTGAAAAGGTAGAGGAGTCAAATTACCACTTCCGCGGTCACTGAGGAGAAACAACAAGGTTTCGAAATATCGGTATATGACCAGGAGTTACATGTTAGTGAGTTTCCCTCCCTATTGGGAGGATGTCTCTCCCCCTTGGAGCCTATAAGCTTGCTGAAGGCTCATTTTGAGAAGCATTTATTTTATTTTTCCCATTCACTCACTCAAGCACATACTGTTAGTTAGGCAGAATCATCTACCACTGCAGACATGAATGCTTATCTCTCCCCCTATTTCTTCAATCTAAGACATAAGTGCAAGCTTTGTTTATAATTCAATATATATATATATATATATAATATATATATATATATAATATATATATATATATATATATATATATATATATATATATATAGTTAAAGCAAGTTAAAAGAGGATTCTTAAAACTATCTACAAATTTGTTTCGAGCGTGTTGCGCTGTCATCAGGATGGTTTTTGGTTTGCCCACCGCCGATGTTATATAGCGTGTGGGCTCCCGTTTGCGGTTGTTTGCACGTGCGGGTTGGCTGCACGTGTTTTTTGGGGGGCTTTCAGGTTTTTGTTTTGGGTGTGTTCACTAACAACGATTTCCATTTATGCCTGCAGTTGTTTACTATTTCTGTTTTGGTGTTTAAATTTGCTAAGTGTGGTTTGCATAGTATTAACCAATTTTCAGTTAAACATAGGTTGCACCTTTTTGAAACATTGCTGTATGGTGATGCTCTTTTTATGATTTTCCAGGATATATTGTAGCTTGGTTTTGCGTCTTTAAGTTTCCAGATATATTTGCTCAGTTCTGTTTGGTTTTTTATATTTTTCTTTATTAAATGACTGTTTGTGGTTTGCATATCTGGTTTTGAAGTGGTTTTCAGTGATCCCTATGTATGTTTCTTTTCATTTTCTGGTGTCACAGTAGCCTGGTATGCAATGTTGTTGTGAAGACATTTATTGTTTAGTGGGCACTGCTCCTTTCTGGTGCAATTGCAAGATTTCCTTTCTTCACCCTTCTTTGCTGTGTTGATTTTCATTTTGTTGGATGCGTCAATTAGGTTTTTAAGGTTGGGCATACATGAGTACGATAGTTTGACAGTGTTTTTGTTAAATATTTTGGACAGTTTGTGGTTCTTTTGGAAGAAAAAACTCGGAAAACAAGTCGGACTATACAGAGACGATGCCTTGCTGCACTAACCAACAATCCAAGAACCATCGAAAACAAGAAGAAAGAACTATGCAAAATCTTCCAAAACCACAACTTAAAGATTACCATTGAAGCAAACAAAAAGGTAGTTAACTACTTAGACATAACACTGGATCTCAACAATCACATATATAAACCATACAAGAAACCCAACGATACACCTCTTTATGTACACACCAAAAGTAACCATCCACCATCCGTACTAAAGACCATACACCATGGCATAAACAAGAGACTATCAAACCTGTCATGCAGTGAGAGAGTGTTCAACAATGCAGCAGTAGAATACCAGGAGCACTACAAACAAGTGGATACAATTACAAATTACAATACAACCCAGACAACAACACAAATAAAAGCAAGAAAAATAGGAAAAGAAAAATCATATGGTATAACCCCCCCATACGACGGGAAACTCAAAACAAACATAGGGAAAGAATTCTTCAAAATCCTAAAAACTTCATTCCAAAAGAACACAAACTGTGTTAATGGTTAATACTATGCAAACCACACTTAGCAACTTTAAACACCAAAACAGAAATAGTAAACAACTGCAGGCATAAATGGAAATCGTTGTTAGTGAACACGCCCAAAACAAAAACCTGAAAGCCCCCAAAAAACACGTGCAGCCAACCCGCACGTGCAAACAACCGCAAACGGGAGCCCACACGCTATATAACATCGGCGGTGGGCAAACCAAAAACCATCCTGATAACAGCGCAACACGCTCGAAACAAATTTGTAGATAGTTTTAAGATTCCTCTTTTAACTTGTTTTAACTAATGTTGCTCCCCAAGGGGTTGAGCACTTAAAAAATTATTTTAGGCATTTTAAATATACTGATCTATATATATATATATATATATATATATATATATATATATATATATATATATATATATATATATATATATATATATATATATATATATATATATATATATATATATATATATATATATATGTGTGTGTGTGTGTGTTTGTGTGTGTGTGTGTGTGTGTGTGTGTGTCTGTGTGTGTGTGTGTGTGTCTGTGTCTGTGTTTATGAAGAAGACACCTCCACATCAACAAGGTGAGCATTGCTGCATTGAATACCAAAGACAATCTATTTTCAAGGATGTGAGGGCGTGTAGATGGAGACAATAGGTCCGCCATCAACTGTTACCGAAACACTGGTATGAATTGGTCGGCTGCAAAGACCTTTCGGTTGCCATTTGTGAAGGCCTAGACACAATAGGTCCGCTGTATTGAGCTTTCTGTTGCCATTTGTGAAGGCCTGGAGACAATAGGCCCGCTGTATTGAGCTTTCTGTTGCCATTTGTGAAGTCCTGGAGACAATAGATCCGCTCTATTTAACTTTCTGTTGCCATTTGTGAAGGCCTGGAGACAATGGGTCCGCTGTATTGAACTTTCTGTTGCCATTTGTGAGGTCCTGGAGACAATAGGTCCGCTGTATTGAACTTTCTGTTGCCATTTGTGAAGTCCTGGAGACAATAGGTCCGCTGTATTGAGCTTTCTGTTGCCATTTGTGAAGTCCTGGAGACAATAGGTCCGCTCTATTGAACTTTCTGTTGCCATTTGTGAAGGCCTGGAGACAATAGGTCCGCTCTATTGAACTTTCTGTTGCCATTTGTGAAGGCGTGGAGACAATAGGTCCGCTGTATTGAACTTTCTGTTGCCATTTGTGAAGGCCTGGAGACAATAGGTCAACTCTATTGAACTTTCTGTTGCCATTTGTGAAGGCCTGGAGACAATAGGTCCGCTCTATTGAACTTTCTGTTGCCATTTGTGAAGTCCTGGAGACAATAGGTCCGCTGTATTGAACTTTCTGTTGCCATTTGTGAAGTCCTGGAGACAATAGGTCCGCTCTATTGAACTTTCTGTTGCCATTTGTGAAGGCCTGGAGACAATAGGTCCGCTCTATTGAACTTTCTGTTGCATTTGTGAAGGCCTGGAGACAATAGGTCCGCTGTATTGAACTTTCTGTTGCCATTTGTGAAGTCCTGGAGACAATAGGTCCGCTGTATTGACCTTTCTGTTGCCATTTGTGAAGTCCTGGAGACAATAGGTCCGCTCTATTGAATTTTCTGTTGCCATTTGTGAAGTCCTGGAGACAATAGGTCCGCTCTATTGAACTTTCTGTTGCCATTATTTTGTGAAGGCCTGGAGACAATAGGTCCGCTCTATTGAACTTTCTGTTGCCATTTGTGAAGGCCTGGAGACAATAGGTCCGCTCTATTGAACTTTCTGTTGCCATTTGTGAAGTCCTGGAGACAATAGGTCCGCTGTATTGAACTTTCTGTTGCCATTTGTGAAGGCCTGGAGACAATAGGTCCGCTGTATTGAACTTTCTGTTGCCATTTGTGAAGTCCTGGAGACAATAGGTCCGCTGTATTGAACTTTCTGTTGCCATTTGTGAAGTCCTGGCGACAATAGGTCCGCTCTATTGAACTTTCTGTTGTCATTTGTGAAGTCCTGGAGACAATAGGTCCGCTCTATTGAACTTTCTGTTGCCATTTGTGAAGTCCTGGAGACAATAGGTCCGCTCTATTGAACTTTCTGTTGCCATTTGTGAAGGCCTGGAGACAATAGGTCCTCTGTATTGAACTTTCTGTTGCCGTTTGTGAAGTCCTGGAGACAATAGGTCCTCTGTATTGAACTTTCTGTTGCTATTGGTGAAGGCCTGGAGACAATAGGTCCGCTGTATTGAACTTTCTGTTGCCATTTGTGAAGGCCTGGAGACAATAGGTCCGCTGTATTGAACTTTCTGTTGCCATTTGTGAAGGCCTGGAGACAATAGGTCCGCTGTATTGAACTTTCTGTTGTTATTTGTGAAGGCTTGGTGATAATAGGTCCGCTGTATTGAACTCTCTGTTGCCATTTGGGAAGGCCTGGGATGTAGAACAGACCATATTTTTTAGTCAAGATTTATCTTTAACATATTTTCTTGTTTGACGTGTTTCTCCAAACATTTGGTTTGTGTAGTGCGAAATTGTTGTGACATGATAAATTGATGGCATGAATAGAACAGATTCGAATGGATGTGTTTGAGGAATACATGGATGCCCTGAATAAAACCCAGAATGAATTCATTTATGGAGAGACAGGATTACGGCCATCCCCCTCCCCATTAAGGGACATACTCACTGCATCAGGTATGGGCTGAAACTGCAACGAAAACAGGTTAGTTAGTTAGTTAGTTAGTTAGTTAGTTAGTTAGTTAGTTAGTTAGTTAGTTGGTTGGTTGGTTGGTTGGTTGGTTGGTTGGTTGGTTGGTTGGTTGGTTGGTTGGTTGGTTGGTTGGTTCGTTTAGGTGGTTGGTTGGTTGGTTGGTTGGTTGGTTGGTTGGTTGGTTGGTTGGTTGGTTGGTTGGTTAGTTAGTCAGCTCGTCGGTCGGTTCGGTCGTTGGTTAGTTTGTCAGCCACCTAGCCAGTTAGCTTGCTAGGAAACCAGCCAGCTAGCTTACTAATTAGCTAACTACTTACTCAGTCGGTCAGTCAGTCTGCCAGTTAGTTAATGTATATGGAATGTTAATGTTTATGAATGTACATGAAATATTGTTTCAGCGTTCATGGAATAGTGTTTAGGAATGACAAACTCAAAGACAGACAGTGAATTATCTTTTGCTAGACGTGTTCAACGAGGTTGGATGACGTCTACACTAGGAGTCACAATGCACGCTGCTTTACACAGCAGTCACGTAGCAGTTTAACATGTCGACTGCACTTATAAAAACAGCAGCTGTGTGGATCTAATGCACACGGTGTCGCTTGCTGCTGCCTGTTCTTTGCTTTGATCGTGTCTTCCTTTATTCTCCTTATTACCAGCTATCATTTGGAATGCTATCTTTATTCAAATGGGGGTTATGGCCCATATTGAATGCCCCTCCCCTGACCCCATGTGTTCAAACCCTCTCTCCCTCCCTCCATCCCCCCTCTCTCTCAATCTCTCTCAATCTCTCTCTCTCTCTCTCTCTCTCTCTCTCTCTCTCTCTCTCTCTCTCTCTCTGTCCTCTCTCTCTCTCTCTCTCTCTCTCTCCTCTCTCTCTCTCTCTCTCTCTCTCTCTCTCTCTCTCTTTCGCTCCTGCGTCTATCTCTTTCCCACCCACCCACCCTCTCTCTCTCTCATTTACTTTTTTTTTATTTCTTTTTTTTTTTTTAAATTCCGTATCTAATTTTTGTTCCAGCCACTTTCTGCATGCTTCTTAAATGGCCTCATTTCATTTTCCATTGTTTATTCTACTCAGGGCGAAACCTTGATGTAGAAAAGCATGTCAGTGCTTATCCATTATCCTTGTCAATAAAGAATTTTGTCTTGTCTTGTCTTGTATCTCTCTGTCTCTCTGTCTCTGTCTGTCTCTCTCTCTGCCTTTATCTGTCTTTGTCTCTGTCTCTGTCTCCGCAACTCTCTCTCTCTCTTCCCCCCACCCCCCTCTCTCTGTCTATCTCTGTCTCTGTCTGTCTGTGTCTGTCTCTCTCTGTGTCTTTTTCTCTGTCTCTGTCTTTGTCTCTTTCCCCCGTTACTCTCTCTCTCTCTCTCTCTCTCTCTCTCTCTCTCTCTCTCTCTCTCTCTCTCTCTGTTTCTCTGTCTGTCTGCCTGTCTGTCTGTCTGTCTGTCTGTCTGTCTGTCTGTCTCTCTGTCTCTCTGTCTCTCTGTCTCTGTCTCTCTCTCTCTCTCTCTCTCTCTCTCTCTCTCTCTCTCTCTCCTGTTTACAGAGTCGAAAGCTTTCTTAAAATCAACAAAAGCGACATATAATTTAGCATTTTGGAGTAGGTATTTCTGAACAAGTGCATATAAAGTGAAAATGTGGTCTATCGTGCTGTAGCCTTTCCTAAAGCCTGCTTGTTCTTCTATAATTATTGCTTCCCTTTCTGCCCATTTAGTTAATCTTTTGTTTAAAATGCTTGTATAGATTTTACTTATAACATTAGTTAAAGCTACTCCTCTATAATTATCCGGGTTGTTTGCGTCACCCTTTTTATGAATTGGTATTATTATAGACTTGCACCATTCTTGGGGGAACATTCCGCTATCAAAAATAGTGTTAAACAATTTGACTAAAAACTCCACCATTCTCATATTTGAATGTTTAAACATTTCCCCTATAATTTTGTCTGTACCCCCGTTTTTGTCACTTTTCAGATTTTTTATTGCATCAACTACTTCTTGATTAGTAATTGGATCGTGAAACAATGCCTCGTTTTCTTCCTCCTCTAGTTCTTCGTGTTCCACAGTTTCATGTACTGATGTACCTTCGAAACTATTGAAAACATTGAAATATTTTGAGAAAAAATGGCATTAAAGGGAAAATGTACAAGGCTCTTAGAGGAATGTATGTTTCGGTGGTGGCTTTTGTGCGCGATAAAGGTAAATGCTCAGACAATTTCAATTGTCCTCGTGGTGTCAAGCAGGGATGCACACTAAGCCCTCAGCTGTTCTCATTTTTTAT
>CM031627.1:52061285-52063785 GCA_018398815.1 Conus ventricosus
CATCTACTCAACACTGCTGTTTGTTTCAACAGAAGCAAGGCGGCACGATTCAACGCCAGTCATTACCTTCGATCAGCCTCTTTACTGGAAGGCATATGAAATCATCTCAAACAAGCCTGATGAGCAAGAGTTGAGCTGCATTGTTCTGAGACTGGGCGTATTCCACATGGAAATGAGTTTCACGGGATGCATCGGACGCCCTCTGCAAGGCAGTGGACTACAAGAGGTCCTCGACTAGCATACACTCCTAATGCTGTCATCCATATGCTGCAGGGAAAGACTGTTTCAAGAGCATTCCGAGGACTCACTCTGGCCGACTCTGCTCTGAATGCATTCATCACATCCAAACTATTTGAAGTTTCTCTACCTGGTCCCATCCTTGATCTTCATGATGACATACAGGTTGAAGAGGTCAACCCTGAAGATATGCCACAAGATATCCTTGAAGTTATGACACTCAAAGACGTAGCACAATCTACAGCTACACAGCTAGTGTCCCAAAAGCACAGCTCGAGTCCGGATGGAGATCTTGCACTTGCAGCTGAGAAGTTTGATCAGCTACTGACTGGTGACATAGCTGCAACTGACCTTTGCGACCATGAAAACATTTCTCTGATCCGACAAAGAATCCAGCTGAAAATGTCAGAACTGAAATGCTATCCTACCGCTGCTTTGTGGCTCCAATTCATGTACCTGGTGGACATTTTGAGGCGACTGACCAAAGCAGAACGCACCGGGAATTGGATCTTGCACCTGTCCACAGTCCGTGGAATGATGTCTTTCATGGCAGCAGCAGGACACAAGCTGTACACCAAAGCACTCCATCTGTATCTGCAGGACATGATGCAGCTTAAATAGACTTATTCACAAATAGGGCATCATGTTACATCTGTAT
The DNA here is from genome assembly GCA_018398815.1 of Conus ventricosus. Classification (NCBI taxonomy): domain Eukaryota; kingdom Metazoa; phylum Mollusca; class Gastropoda; order Neogastropoda; family Conidae; genus Conus; species Conus ventricosus. The sequence goes on from CM031627.1 coordinate 52,062,181, forward strand.
CTGCAGGACATGCTGCAGCTTAAACAGACTTATTCACAAATAGGGCATCATGTTACATCTGTATCGTATCTGCAGGACATGCTGCAGCTTAAACAGACTTATTCACAAATAGGGCATCATGTTACATCTGTATCTGCAGGACATGCTGCAGCTTAAACAGACTTATTCACAAATAGGGCATCATGTTACATCTGTATCTGCAGGACATGCTGCAGCTTAAACAGACTTATTCAGAAATAGGGCATCATGTTACATCTCTATCTGCAGGACTTGCTGCAGCTTAAACTGACTTATTCACAAATAGGGCATCATGTTACATCCGTATCTGCAGGACATGCTGCAGCTTAAATAGACTTATTCACAAATAGGGCATCATGTTACATCTGTATCTGCAGGACATGCTGCAGCTTAAACAGACTTATTCACAAATAGGGCATCATGTTACATCTGTATCTGCAGGACATGCTGCAGCTTAAACAGACTTATTCACAAATAGGGCATCATGTTACATCTGTATCGTATCTGCAGGACATGCTGCAGCTTAAATAGACTTATTCACAAATAGGGCATCATGTTACACGCCGATCTGATCCGCTGTAGGCGGGCCTTTCTTCTGATTTTGTCATAGAACAAGTCCTCATGAGAAGTGTGAAGTCGACAGGAGGACTCACAAAGGAACGAGGAATGTCCGAGGCACAGTGGACTGTATGGTTCCTGGGAATGCCTGTCTGTGCTGCTGTGAATGGTGCCATGCAAGGGTGTGCAGGGATCCAGTATGCCACACGTGAGCAGCATGTGGACCTCACAGATGCACGGCAAGAAAAGCATGAGAAAAACGTCAGAGAGATGGTGGGCTTCCTCGAGAGTGGCGACCCGTTTGAAAAGTCTGAAAGACTGAAAAACATAGTCACAGGCGGAGTCGCTCATCCATCAGTCAATGCACACCAAGCACTGGAAGTGGAAACAACATTCTACAGAAGATGCTGGGGCAGACAATCCAAGACTTTACTTTCAGGCGCTGTGATCAAGCCACCACTATGGTCAGCACCTTAAGCAACGCCTTCAACGTTGACGAAGACGTTGTCAGCGTTGACCCACAGCTGCTGTTTCAGCGCATCGTCTGTACAGTTCCAGGTTGGGCTCAAGTAGGAGAGAAGGCCGATGTTTTCAAATATGAGCTGAGCGCATATCCCACTTCCTTGTTTGAATCACCACTTCTTCTGCTTGAATCAAAGAAGTCTGATCTGGTAGTTGAAGTTCGGAAGTCTGCCAGTGTCAACATGCCTTCGCTACAAGGGGGTGAAGACGTGCAGTTGTCATTGATGGGGGAACTCTCTTGCATCTGATTCCCTGGTCAAGAGGACCCACGTTTGCTTCCATTATCCAGTCATACGTGAATTACATCACGAGAAAGTTCCAGGGTGCTACAGTTGTCTTTGATGGATACCTCCCTAGGCCATCAACAAAAGATCAGACTCACCTCCGAAGACTAAAGGCGAAGGCCTGCGCAGATGTGGAAATTGAACTGGGAATGACGCTGAACATCCGCAAAGAGATGTTCCTGACAAACAAGAATAACAAGCACCGCTTCATTCATTTGCTCAG
>CM031627.1:52068785-52071285 GCA_018398815.1 Conus ventricosus
GTTCTGTCTCTGTTTGTCTTCCGTCTGCCGTTGTTGTGTCGTTGTGCTGGTCTCTGTTGTGTCGGTCGTTGCGTCTGTCTCTCTTCTGCTCTCTTCTCTTTTCCTCTCTCTTCTCTCTTCTCTTCTCTCTCTCTCTCTTTCCTTCCGTCTTTGCTGTCTGTCTCTCTCTCTCCTCTCTCTCTCTCTCTCTCTCTCTTCTCTCTCCTTTCTCTCTCTCTTTTTCCCCCCCCCCCTTTTTCTACTTCCCCTGTACCCCATGTGATTCCAAATTTTCTAAAAGGTGTTATATATCTTTGCTTTGCCTTTGTTTGGTTTTTCAGCAAACTGCATGTAACGGGAAGCCCAAAAAAAAAAAATTTAATCATTGGTTGAAACCCATTGCCCCCTCAATTCTTTCTCGTCAGTAGACAATAGCGATTTTTTGCTCTTTGCCCTGCACAGGATTCTTCCTTGTTGTTGCTGTCTTGTTTTTGTGCTGTTCTTTTGTTCTAATTTACTTTAATTACAACTAGCATTTTCAAAATTTATCTATCTTTATCTATTTTTCCTTCTATCTATTATTATCACCTATCTATTACTTCTATCTTTATCGGATGGATGGAGGATTAAATAGGTCAGAGAGGAGGAAGAGAGGAAGAGAGAGAGAGAGAGAGAGAGAGAGGTGGGGGAAGAGAGAGAGAGAAAGAGGAGAGAACGAGAGAGAGAAAGAGAGAGAGACAGAGAAGAGACAGAGAGAGCGAGTGAGTAAGTAAACAAATAAATGAAAAAATGAATAAATAAATGAATGGGGAAAAACGAAAATAAATAAATCTAAATCATTCATAAATCAATAAAGTATGAAAGCACCCGAAAAGGAGTAGAAGACAGCAAAAAAAGGGAAGACAGTAGATAGATAGATAGATGTAGATATAGACCGACAGAAGAAACGACAGAAGAGATAGATGATAATAGATAGATAGATGATAGTAATAGTTTGATAGATAAGGGATAGATAGATGGATAGTGGATGGAGAATAGTGATGGTGTAGTTGAAGTAGATGTAGATAGATGATAGATAGTAGAAGATAGTTAGTAGTAGATAGATAGATGATAAAAAAAAAATCACATCCCCAATAGTTACGGGCCGTACTTCCAGAGCCCCCCCGTTGCATGCCCATGCCCCCCCCCCCACACCTCCCCCCCCGGGGGCCCTCCAGCCCCCCCCCCCACACTCCCACTCTCCCTTTTCCCTCCCCCCTTTCTGAAACCCCCCTGCCTGCTTCACCCCTTTACGCTTCGAGTCGGTTCTTCTCGAGGCATTGTCCTAAAAAATTTTCCCCAAGGGATTGTCCCAAGGCATGTCACGAGCATTGTCCCGAGGCTTATTTGAGGGACGTCCTAGGAAAGTCCCCAAAGGGATTTTCCTGGGCATTTGTCCCGAAAAATTGTCCTCGTATATTCGGGCTTGTCCCCCGGAATTGTCCCAAAGGGTTTCATCTGCGGGCCTGTTCTGAGGCATTTTCAGTCTCGGGCTTGTTTTGGGCATTTTCCAAGGGATTTTCAGTTGAGGGGTTGTTCTGAGGCATTTTCGTCTGAGGGCTCTGTTTTTGAGATTGTCCAATGCTTGTCAGTTTCAGGGCTTGTTTGAGGGATTGTCAGTCTGTAGGGGTCTGTTCTGACATTGTCAGCTGCAGGGGTCTGGTCTAAGGGATTGTCAGTCGCAGGGCCTGGCTAAGGCATTGTCAGTCGCAGGGGTTGTTCTGAGATTGCCGTCTGCAGGGGGTTGGGGTTAAAGGCATTGTCATCTGGGGCTTGTTCTGAGGCTTGGCGTCTGCAGGGCCTTGGGCTAAGGGTTGTCAGTTCAGGGTCGGTCTAAAGGGGTCAGTTTTCAGGCTCTTTCTGAGGCAGTCGTCGCAGGGGTCTGTTTGAGGCATTTTCAGTCTGCAGGTTGGGCCCAAGGCATTGTCAGTCTGCAGGGCTTGTTTGAGGCTTGTCGTTGCAGGGCTCGTTCTAAAGGTTTCTGTCGCAGGGGGTTGTTCTGGGCTTGTCCAATGCATTGTCAGCTGCAGGACTTGTTCTGAGGGATTGTCATCTCAGGGGTCTGTTTAAAGGGATTGACCCCCGGCATTGTCCCCAAAACATTGTCGGTCCAAAGCATCCCGACAATGCCAGCAGCTACCCTCGTGGGAGGCCCCGCCTCCCCGGGCCCCGGGCGTCAGGCAGAACCCCATTTGGGGTAATCGGGCCCGGGGGGTGACGTGCAAGGCCGTCCCCGAGGGTAGCTCTACAACGTGTAAAATCCGGCAATTTGGTAGTAGTTGTAGTAGTAGTGTAGCGTAGCGCATACAGTAGTGCATAGCGTACAGAGTAGTAGTGTAGTATAGCACAGCAGAGAGAAGAGAAAAGAAGAAGAAGAAAAGAAGAAGAAAAGAGCAGTGGGGGTATTTTTTTTACAAGGAAGACCCTAAAACCATACAGTTTGAAATGTCAAAAAACTGTGTGATAGAGAGGAAAAGGTGTA
>CM031627.1:52076285-52083785 GCA_018398815.1 Conus ventricosus
GGAGGTGGGGCATGAGGAAAAAGAAGGTGGTTATGCAAAGGCAGACAGAAAATATAAAATGACAGAAAAATTAGACAGGAAGCAGATGTATTGCGGCGATGTCCTAGAAATGAACTATGATTCTGTTATTTGTAACACGACGAGGTACAGAGTGTGATTGTGTCCTGTGTAACATGGTGATGTATGATTGTGTCCTGTGTAACATGGTGATGTATGATTCTGTCCTGTGTAACATGTGATGTATGATTGTGTCCTATGTAACATGGTGATGTATGATTGCGTCCTGTGTAACATGGTGATGTATGATTCTTTCCGTTGTAACATGGTGATGTGTATGATTCTGTCCTGTGTAAACATGGTGATGTATGATTGTGTCCTGTGTAACATGGTGATTTATGATTGTGTCCTGTGTAACATGGTGATGTATAATTGTGTCCTGTGTAACATGGTAATGTATGATTGTGTCCTGTGTAACATGGTGATGTATGATTCTGTCCTGTGTAACATGGTGATGTTTGATTTTGTCATGTGTAACATGGTGATGTATGATTCTGTCTGTAGAGCATGGTGATGTTTGACTCTGTCCTGTGTAACATGGTTATGTATGGTTACGTCCTGTGTCACATCGTGATGTATGACTGTCCTGTGTATGTATGGTGATGTATGATTCTGTCCTGTGTAACATGGTGATGTACGATTCTGTCCTGGGTAACATGGTGATGTATGACTCTGTCCTGTGTAACATGGTAATGTATTATTCTGTCCTGTGTAACATGGTGATGTATGATTCTGTCCTGTGTAACATGATGATGTAAGATTCTGTCCTTTGTAACATGGTGATGTATGATTCTGTCCTGTGTAACATGGATGATGTAAGATTCTGTCCTGTGTAACATGGTGATGTATGATTCTGTCCTGTGTAACATGGTGATGTATGATTCTGTCCTGTGTAACATGGTGATGTATGATTCTGTCCTGTAGAGCATGGTGATGTATGACTCTGTCCTGTGTAACATGGTGATGTATGATTCTGTCCTGTGTAACTTGGTGATGTATGAATGTGTCCTGTGTAACATGGTGATGCATGAGTCTGTCCTGTGTAACATGGTGATGTATGAATGTGTCCTGTGTAACATGGTGATGTATGAGTCTGTCCTGTGTAACATGGTGATGTATAATTCTGTCTTATATAACATGATGATGTATGATTCTGTCCTGTGTAACATGATGATGTATGATTCTGTCCTGTGTAAATGGATATGTATGATGGAGATGTTCAGGCTATGGGTTTCTGCGATAGATCTCAGTTCTCTGCCGCATCTGTTGCTGCTCATCGGTAAGTGAGGTGTGTCAAACTGATATGTTGGTTTAAGGTAAAGAGTAATGTCACTTGCTTAGAAACAACCTTGTAACCGTCATTCTGCTTGTCAAACTGAGAGAGAGAGAGAGAGAGAGAGAGAGAGAGAGGAGAGAGGGAGAGAGAGAGAGAGAGAGAGAGAGAGAGAGAGAGAGAGGGAGAGAGAGAGAGAGAGAGAGAGAGGAGAGAGATTAGGGGATTTAAAATGAAAACGCGGTTTTCGGGCCTTCTGTATCTTTTTTTTTTTTTTGTATATGGAAGATGAACTTGATTTTCAAAAAGCAAGTAATTGACTTATAGGACGGGTCGTTGTAAACTTTGCCAACATCGTCTTCGTTTTCTGTCTTCTCTCTGCTGACTGCATATACATCAATGTCTTTGTCGAACAAGGAGACCAATTGAATGGTACACTCTTTCCCCCGACAGGCTTTGATCAGGATCTGAGTTCAGCTGTTGTCCCCATTCAAAACCCCGAGGCTCCAATTGATTTGCTCCCCTGCCCTGTACTGCCTCACTGACCCATACACTCATTGATCTCCGTCGCTCATCAACATATTGTAGCATACGTGCTCAGGCAGTGAAATACAAACACCTCTCTTTGTGTCGGGTAACCCAACCGTGTGAACAAAGTGGTTTTATGGCAGGGCAGCTGTGAGTCCCCCCCCCCCCCCCCCTACACACACACCTCACCCCCAGCCTATACACCTGTGACGACACTGGGTATTGGGCTGTGTTTTACCCACAGTCGCAGTCAGCTAGCGAGGAAACGGCAGGATGATGAGTGGCGGTGTTATTGCCATCAGGGCTTCGTTCAGTGAGCTGGACCGTTCACTACGATTCGCTGCGGGAATCGTTCAGATGTTTTTTTGTGCTACATGGTACATACAGGTCTCTCTGCGTTTGTGGATGAGAAGGGACACCACGGGTACTGCTGGCTCATTCCTTTGCAGTGTCTCCTCTGGGGATTCCCATGTGACGCCCCGATGCAGTTAGGAGTGAAGAGACCGGTGGGGTTGGGAGAGTGAGTGCTCAGGGTGTGGATGAGTGTGTAGAAGCAGAAACAAGGGGCGTAGAAATGATTTCACCCAGAAGAAAACACTGGTGATAGCATCTTCCAAACGAAGACTCTTTTTGATATCTACTGTCTTCCAAGACGTTCTGTTGATACCAACTCTTTTCCAAAGGAAGACATGCTGTTGCTGCCAAGTATCTTAGGGAGGAAGAAGCTCTCTTCATTTAAACTATCATCTGAGGAAGACTCGCTGTTAATAACCAAAATCTTCCACAGGAAGACTCACTGTTGATATCAACTGTTTTCTAAAGGAAGACTGACTCTTAATATCAACTATCTTCAAAAGGAAGATTCACTGTTGATATCAACTGTTTTCTAAAGGAAGACTGACTCTTAATATCAACTATCTTCTAAAGGAAGACTCACTGTTGATATCAACTGTTTCTAAAGGAAGACTCACAGTTGATATCAACCGTCTTCTAAAGGAAGACTCCTTGCTAATATCAACTATCTTCTAAAGGAAGACTCCTTGCTAATATCAACTATCTTCTAAAGGAAGACTCACTGTTGATAACAAAACAATTGTCTTCTAAAGGAAGACTCACTGTTGACAACAAAACAAATGTCTTCTAAAGGAAGACTCACTGTTGATAACAACTATCTTCTCACTGTTGATATCAAATATCTTCTAAAGAAAGACTCACTGTTTATATCAACTATCTTCTAAAGAAAGACTCACTGTTTTTATCAATTATCTTCTAAAGGAAGATTCACTGTTTTTATCAATTATCTTCTAAAGGAAGACTCACTGTTATTATCAACTATCTTCTAAAGGAAGACTCACTGTTATTATCAACTATCTTCTAAAGGAAGATTCACTGTTATTATCAACTATCTTCTAAAGGAAGACTGACTGTCAATGTCAACAATCTTCTGAAGGAAGGCTCAATGTTAATATCAACCATCTTCTAAAGGGAGACTCACTGTTGATGACGGCTATCTTCTAAAAGAAGACAGTTGATATTTGCTACCTTACAGAGGAAGACCCTGTTGATGTTTACTACTTTACAGATGAAGACTGTTGATATTTACTGCCTTACAAAGGAAGACTCTGTTGATATTTACCAGAAGAGAGACTCTCTTTGATATTTACTAGAAGAGAGACTGTTGATATTTACTACCTTGCAAAGGAAGACTCTGTTGAGATGTACCAGAAAGAGACTATCTTGATATTTACCAGAAGAGAGACTGTTGATATTTACTACCTTACAGAGTAAGTCTCTGTTGATATTTACCAGAAGAAAGACTCTCTTAATATTTACCAGAAGAGAGACTGTTGATATTTACTACATTACAGAGTAAGGCTCTGTTGATATTTACCAGAAGAGAGACTCTCTTAATATTTACCAGAAGAGAGACTGTTGATATTTACTACATTACAGAGTAAGGCTCTGTTGATATTTACCAGAAGAAAGACTCTCTTAATATTTACCAGAAGAGAGACTGTTGATATTTACTACATTACAGAGTAAGGCTATGTTGATATTTACCAGAAGAAAGACTCTCTTAATATTTACCAGAAGAGAGACTGTTGATATTTACTACATTACAGAGTAAGGCTCTGTTGATATTTACCAGAAGAAAGACTCTCTTAATATTTACCAGAAGAGGACTGTTGATATTTACTACATTACAGAGTAAGGCTCTGTTGATATTTACCAGAAGAAAGACTCTCTTAAATATTTACCAGAAGAGAGACTGTTGATATTTACTACATTACAGAGTAAGGCTCTGTTGATATTTACCAGAAGAAAGACTCTCTTAATATTTACCAGAAGAGAGACTGTTGATATTTACCAGAAGAGAAACTCTTTTGTTTATGCACTACCTTTCGGAGGAAGACTTTCTTTTTAAAACTAACTGTTTATCACAACAGACTCGTTGTTGATACAGTCTGTCTTATAAATGCACTCGCTGTTCATGAATTCTGTTTACAAAGGTAAAAATCGTTTATAAAAATTTGTCCCCCAACCGAGAACTTGGTGTTTGTACAATCTGTCTTCCAAGAAATACTGTGATACAATCTGTCTTACAAAGGAAGACTGTGATGCAATCTGTCTTACAAGGATGACTTTTCATACAATCTGTCTTTCCAAAGGAAGACTGTTGATACAAGCGGTCTTACAAGGAAACTGTTGATACAATGTCTTACAAAGGGGGCTGTTGATACAACTGTCTTACAAGGAAGACTGTTGATAGAGTCTGTCTTACAAAGGAAGACTGGTTGATAGAGTCTGTCTTACAAAGGAAACTGTTTGATACAATCCGTCTTACAAAGGAAGACTTGATGTTGACACAATCTGTCTTGCAAAGGAAGACTCGTTCATACAATCTGTATTTCAAAGGAAGACTGTTGATACAATCTGTCTTACAAAGGAAGACTATTGATACAATCTGTCTTACAAAGGAAGACTGTTGATACAATCTGTCTTACAAAGGAAGATGTTGATACAATCTGTCTTACAATGGAAGACTGTTAACACAATCTGTCTTACAAAGGAAGTCTGTTGATACAATCCGTCTTACAAAGGAAGACTGGTTTGTTGATGCAATCTGTCTTATAAAGGAGGACTGTTGACACAATCTGTCTTACAAGGAAGTCTGTTAACACAATCTGTCTTACAAGGAAGACTGTTGAATACAATGTCTAAAAGGGAAGACTGTTGATACAATCTGTCTTACAGGAGACTTGATGTTGATACAATCTGTCTTACAGGAAGACTCGTTGTTGATGCAATCTGACTTACAAAGAAAACCTCGTTGTTGATACAAATCTGTCTTACAAAGAGAAAACTCGTTGTTGATACAATCTGTCTTACAAAGAGAAACTCGTTGTTGATAAATATGTCTTACAAAGAAAAACTCGTTGTTGATGCAATCTGTCTTACAAAGAAAAAACTTGTTGTTGATGCAATCTGTCTTACAAAGAAAAACTCGTTGTTGTTACAATCTGTCTTACAAAGAGAAACTCGTTGTTGATAGATATGTCTTTTAGAGAAACTCGTTGTTGATACAATCTGTCTTACAAAGAGAAACTCGTTGTTGATACAATCTGTCTTACAAAGAGAAACTCGTTGTTGATAGATATGTCTTACAAAGAAAAACTCGTTGTTGATGCAATCTCCTCTCAATGAAAAAACTTGTTGTTGATACAATATGTCTTACAAAGAAAAACTCGTTGTTGTTACAATCTGTCCTTACAAAGAGAAACTCGTTGTTGATACAATCTGTCTTACAAAGAAAACCTCTTTGATACAATATGTCTTACAAAGAGAAACTCGTTTGTTGATAAAATCTTTCTTACAAAGAAAAACTCGTTGTTGATACAATCTGTCTTACAAAGGAAGACTAGACGTTATGCAAGCTATTTTCTACAGTGTGATTTGCTGCTGATTCAAAATTGTATTCAAAGGAAGACTCGTGGTCGTTACAGCTATTCTTTCAAAGGAAGACTAGAATCGATTCACAATACTTTCCAAAGGAAGACTCGTTCTTGATGTGAATAGCTTCCGAAGGAAGGTTTGTGTTTGATGCAGACTCTAATGTTAACTCCCTTTCTCTTCTCTGCATCCAAACCTGAGATGTTCTATTAATGAAATCCATCGCTCCTAACGAGCTAACCTCATACACATACACATACACACACTCACACACACACACACACACACACAACACACACACACACACACACACACACACACCACACACACACACACACACACACACACACACAACACACACACAACGTTCTCTAAAGGTGTTTTCACACATCATCCACCTGGCCCCACACACAGACAGTGGTTGGCCGATCGGTCCGTCAAGGGATGCACAATGTCTCATGCTCTGTTCATCAGTCGAGAGTCCTCTGCTGAAAAATACGTCCTAGCCTGTCGCCCTCAGCGAACGTAAATCATGTTCGCACTGCGCAGAAAATAAACAAGTGATATATTGGTGTGCACACACGCGCATTGTCTGTGTGTGTGTGTGTGTGTGTGTGTGTGTGTGTGTGTGTGTGTGTGTGTGTGTGTGTGTGTGTCTTCTATTAAGAACAGCAACTTAAGCGCTCTCCTGTCATTGACTTTGCCCCTGATGCAATCAAGACCATTTGAACACCCTATAATAAGCACTAGCGTGTTCTGTCCAGCTGTCATTGACTTTGCGACTGATGCAATCAAGACATTTGAAACCGTATAATAAGCACTAGCGTGTTGCTGTCCAACTGTCATTGACTTTGCCCCTGATGCAATCAAGACCATTTGAACACCATACATAATAAGCACTAGCGTGTTGCTGTTCCACTGTTGACGTTTCATGTAAAGCTGTGTATGGCTGGAATGGGAATGAAATGTATGAAACTAAGTCGTGGCAGCAGCCAAACGCCCTAAGTGTGGTTAGACTGCAGGCATTGGCAGCAGATTCGCAAGAAGTCTGGAATCACTGAGTAGAGGCGGTACCTGTTCCCGCAATGCCACCTGCAGCATCATGCCGATGACGTCATCACTGGTCGTCACCGCTCTCAAAACGGACACATCCAAGACGTTTGAGGAGAGCTGGCGATTTGACAGACGGTTTTGAACAGTCGACAGGAGGTCGCGAAATGAGGTGATTGCAGGCGGGAATTGAAACATTTTAAAGGGCATTTGAAATACTTCTGCCAGATAACATGGACAAATGAATAACGAGACAAAACACGACGCGTTTCGACTTCTTGAGACTTCTTCAAGCAAGGTTAACAACTCTCACGACAACCAAAATGAAGAACAAGCAATCACGTATCCTGTCAAAGTCACATTTGCTCCTTCTTCATTTTCGTTGTCCTGGGTGTTGTTTGCCTTGCCTGAAGAAGACCCAAGAGGTCGAAACGCGTCGTGTTTTGTCTTGTGATTCATGCGTCCATCTTATCTGGCGGAGTTATTTCAAATCTTTGAACATTTTAGACAGCGGACTGGTCATTGTTGACAGGCACATTTAACAGTCAGCGGTCACGACAGTGGACTGGTCATTGTTGACAGGCACATTTAACAGTCAGCAGTGGACTGGTCATTGTTGACGGGCATGGGACTGGTCATTG
>CM031627.1:52088785-52090779 GCA_018398815.1 Conus ventricosus
TTTTTTTTTTTTAAATTGCCACTTTTAATTAAAATTTAAAAAAATTTTTTTTTTAAAAGTTTTTTTATCTTTTTTTTAATTTTTTTTTTTTTAAAAAAAAAAATTTTTAATTTATTTTTAATTTGGCCAAATTTTAAAAAGGGGTTTGGGGCAGTTAATTTCCGACACCCCTCTGTTGTTTACTTTAAAAAAGGGGAAAAATTTTTGAAAAAACCATTAACATACAATAAAAAAAGTAAAAAATTAAAACTGGCAGTTTTATTTTCAGGTGTTAAAATTTGGACAAAATTTGGTGTTTTCCGTGAATTAAGTAACGTTTTTAAATTTTTTTTAAGGGGGTTTTACTGGTGAAAAGGGGGGAAAAAAGGGGTTAGCAAAACTGACACAAATGAAAAAAGTGTCATGAAAAAATGCATGTGCTGTTTTATTTCAAACCCAAAAAGACTGTCCGGTTTAAAAACCATAGGCCCAGGGCCCAGGCCCCACGCGTAATTTTCGAAAAGTCGCGCGGGTTTTCCCAAGGGAATAGTTCGCAAGTTCAAACTGGCGGAGCTGGTTTCATGGTGTGGACGAAATTTTGAAAAGGCGGGAAGCGGAAAGGTTAAAAAATAGAATCATATGAAAATTTTTCAATATAAATTTGAAAACTGCTGCAGTTTAATATTTTCATTTTAAATTTTTTGAGAAAGCCCCACAAAAATATATTACGGGGTGAGCAATCCTTCAAACAGTCACGTGATTTTGATTTAGGACTGCCCCTTGACTGAAGTGAAATTTGTCAAGGGCTGGGGTCTCTAGGGTGTTTTGCTTAGTTTTTGAATGCAAAAATTTGTTGGGTTTTTTTAAATGTTTAAAACAAGATCAATGGCCCAAAAAAATAACCTTTTGAATTTCCCTTTTTGGGGACCCAATAAATCAATAAAGGTGGGGTTTTAAGGGTTTTTGTTGGTAAAAAGTAAAAAAACCGCCAACCAACAAAATCTCTATAAAAATTGACACTTGACAAAAGTTTGTCTGTAAATTTAAAAATTATAATTGATTTTGGTCAAATGGCGTTTTGTTATTCAGGTTGTGTGTGTGTGTGTGTGGAAAAGGGGTGGGGGAGGAAGGTTAGGAGAGAGAGAGAGGAGGGAGGAGGAGAGAGAGAGAGGGGAAAAACCCGGTTAAGGAAAAAATGTTTCACATAATCTTACCAGAGCTTGTAAGTCCGTATTTCTGAAAATTTCCCCTGTGTCTGTCTCTGTCTCTTGTCTGTCTCTCTCTCACTGACAGAATGACATTGAGGCCCCGCCATTACAGGGGTTTAAAAATTACACTGTTGGTTTCTATATGAAACCTTAAAAAAATTTTTAAAACCAACGGCTGGCGTAACTGTCAGTAATGTGATTTAATTTTTTGCCTTTGATTAAAAAAAAAAAGTTTAAATTTTAAATTTTTTCGGGGGGAAAAGAGAATTTTTCAAATGGAGTGGTTGGGGCTTTTAAGTAAGTATTTTTTTACAAAAATTTATAAGGTGATAAATTTTTGACAGTTTTGTAGACAAACAATGTTACAGGTTTTTGCAACAATGTTAAAACTGTGCTTTTTGGGGGGTGTTTCCTCATGAATTTACATTTTCCAATAAAAATTTAGTGGGGAATTTTTTTTTAAAGGGAGTTGAAATACTATTTTTAGCGCTTGATTTGTCATTGTTGGTTTGTTGACAGTGAACGCTCTTTCAATGATGGGACAACAACGATATTGTAAAAAAAATGTTCTCACAACGAAAACAATCAATCATCAACATAAAAGCAATGAACAAAAACAAATAAAACAAGAGAGAGAGAGAAGGAAGGGGAGTAAATTGGGGGTGGAAAGGACAGGACAGTGTATGGGGGAGTTGATGCAGTCACAGAGGAGAGAGGAATTGGTGGGCAGGGGGGGGTAATGGGGGTGACCTTGTGATTAACTGCCAAGTTTACAATCATATAATTCTTTAAAAAGATTTTGGTTTT
>CM031627.1:52111325-52116325 GCA_018398815.1 Conus ventricosus
CTTTTCGCTCATTATAGCACGCACTCCAAGCCCTCTCTTTTGTTTTGTTTCTTGTTTGTTTGCTTGTTTGTTTGTTTTTGTTCGCATCTCTAAAAACAGCCAGGGGTGGGGAGAGAAGAGAGGAGTGAGAACAAAAGGGGAGCTTAAAAGTGTGGGAAAGTGAAAGTTCAGGTGGGAAGGGGGGGGGGGGGGGGGGCGAGAGACAAAGAGAAAGAATCTCTATTTACTAGCGAGCTATTGCGTTCATTTTGGGAGGAAATCTGCACCTTGGAATGTGGTAGGCATCAGCGAAGTGAGACACTCTCTTTCCCCCCACCCAAACCTCCGCCACACCCTCTCCTAGAAGTCTGTAATACCCAAGCAAATAAGAAAAAAAAAGAAAAAAGAAAAGAAGAAAAAGAAAGGACGAACAAAGAAAGACAAAAGGACAGAGAGAAGGGGGATGAGAATAACAAGAAAGAAAGGGACGGAAGAAGAAAGAAAGAAAGAAAGAAAAAAGGGAGGGGGGAGGGAAGAAGAGAGAAAAGAAATAAAGGAGGAAAGAAAGAAAGAAAGAAAGAAGGGAGGGAGGGAAGACGGGAATACGGAAGGAAAGAAAGAAAGAAAGAACACAAGATGCAAAGGATATACACGTACTCCCAGTTTATCTTGAATACGCATGTACATGTCAAGAGCATGTTTACTATGAAATTACCCATGATCTACCAATCAGTTATTAGATCTAAAGCGATTTTTAAAATCTGTCAAATACAGTACTTTAATAGATTAAGTGTGACAACCTTTCTATGTACCAACTTTAATTAAAACGCACCAATATATAAGAACTAACGGCAAAAAACACGGTTTTAACGGTTATTTAACCGAGGTACACTTTTGAAACTAGTAATTTAGTCCTCACTGGGCTAAAGCATATGTACCTACCAAATTTCATCCAGATCGGACAATATGTCAAAAATAACGGTTTTTAATGGTCACATTTTGAAACACTATATAGAAGTAACATTTGTGTGTGATGACCTTTCTATATACCAAATTTCATTAAAATCCACCAATAAATAAATAAATAACGGCAAAATAACGGTTTTTTAACGGTTGTTTAATCGATTTTCAGCATTACATCACTGACATATGGAAAGAGGCTCCGATTTGTCACAAGATCATCCAAACTGCTCCTAAATCGGCCAAGTACTTTATGAGATATTCCATAAAGAAGAAAAATCGTTTGGGGCCATTATGGCCATTAGTTACAGCTATTCTGGTAAAATAAAACAGCGGGCATCATCTGTGACGCATTATGAACGTACCTACACATTTACAGATAGATCGGCTCAGAAGTTTTGTCTGGAGTGAGTAGAACACATTTTGACCATGGACAGACAGCCAGACAGACAGACAGACAGCATTTCTTCATTCCCATTGTAAAATACTCCCTGTTCTATAAGAACTGGGAGTACAAAAAAGGAAGGAAGGAAGGATGTAAAGGAGCGAGGGGAGAGGGAAGGAGGGAGAAAGCAAGTGAACAAAGAGAGGAAGAAAAAAGAAAGGACATAAAGGAAGAAAGAAGAAAGAAGGATGGAAGGAAGTGAAAAAAAATAAGAAAGAAAGAAAGGAAAGAAAGAGAAAAATGGAAACAAAAGAAGACAAGCCAGTCTTTTCCCCAGCTCTCCACTGCAAACGTTGCAACAAGAATTACTTCCCTTGGCAGCCAGGGGGAAATCCCCTCCCACCCTGGTTGCTAAGTCAAATGGTCGACTTCCTCATCATTTCACTGGTCGTCTGGCTGATGGCCACGCCCCCCTCTGTCATCCTCATCATTTCACTGGTCGTCTGGCTGATGGCCACGCCCCCCTCTGTCATCCTCATCATTTCACTGGTCGTCTGGCTGATGGCCACGCCCCCCTCTGTCATCCGCATCATTTCACTGGTCGTCTGGCTGATGGCCACGCCCCCCTCTGTCATCCTCATCATTTCACTGGTCGTCTGGCTGATGGCCACGCCCCCTCTGTTATCCTCATCATTTCACTGGTCGTCTGGCTGATGGCCACGCCCCCCTCTGTCATCCTCATCATTTCACTGGTCGTCTGGCTGATGGCCACGCCCCCTCTGTCATCATCATTTCACTGGTCGTCTGGCTGATGGCCAAGCCCCCATCTGTCATCCTCATCATTTCACTGGTCGTCTGGCTGATGGCCACGCCCCCCTCTGTCATCATCATTTCACTGGTCGTCTGGCTGATGGCCACGCCCCCCTCTGTCATCATCATTTCACTGGTCGTCTGGCTGATGGCCAAGCCCCCATCTGTCATCGCTTGTTTGCCTCTTCCTTTTGTCTGCCTACAAGGAAACTGCAACTCATTAGTTCAGGACTGGAAAGGCTTGGTCTCTTTTGTACATCATCAGGACAAAGGAGGGAATTATTCGTGTTTTAAAAGGTTGGAGGTCTCCATTCATCAACAAGACAAAGGAGGGGTTTAAGTTTTGTGGGAAAGTGGGATGTCTTTGTGCATTGACATGACAGACGTAAGACAGTAGAAAAGAGAAGGATTTTAAAAGGAATTTGATTTAACCACGGCAGTTGATATGGACAGACAAATCACAAGACAAACCACGATGCGTTTGGACCTCTTAGGTCTTCTTCAGTCAAGATAAACACCTTGCGCGGAATTCAAGAAGAAAAATGATTGCTGGTTCTTCGTTTTCGTTGTCCTGAATGTTGTTTATCTTGCCTGAAAAAGACGTAAGAGGTCGAAACGCCTCGTGTTTTTTTGTCTCGTGATTTTTTTGGTCAAATTCCTGTAATAGATGTGCTTCATCCTGTAATAGATGTGTTTCATCCTGTAGTAGATGTGTTTCATCCTGTAGTAGATGTGTTTCATCCTGTAGTAGATGTGTTTCATCCTGTAGTAGATGTGTTTCATCCTGTAGTAAATGTGTTTCATCCTGTAGTAGATGTGTTTCATCCTGTAGTAGATGTGTTTCAGTTTCCGCCTGTAGTCACCTCCCCTGGAAAGCTGGTGGGTGAAACAGGTTAGAGTCACCTCCCCTGGAAAGCTGGTGGGTGAAACAGGTTAGAGTCGCCTCCCCTGGAAAGCTGGTGGGTGAAACAGGTTAGAGTCACCTCCCTTTGAAAGCCGGTGGGTGAAACAGGTTAGAGTCACCTCTCCTGGAAAGCCAGTGGGTGAAACAGGTTAAAGAGCTACAGCACAGCCAGTTCGGTTACCTGCGTGATGTGCAGTCTGTGGGGCAAATGTCGCTGTTCTCTCTAGTTTCAGAGCAAAATTCAGGAAAACACGTCCACCACACGAGAAGATAAGCCTCTGCCACATCGTTCAGACTGTGGGAATCAGACCAGAAGATAAGCCTCCGCCACATCGTTCAGACTGTGGGAATCAGACCACAAGACAAGCCTCTGCCACATCGTTCAGACTGCGGGAATTCCTCCGGAAGACAGGCCTCCGCCACATCGTTCAGACTGTGGGAATCAGACCAGAAGATAAGCCTCTGCCACATCGTTCAGACTGTGGGAATCCTACCAGAAGATAAACCTCTGACACATTATTCAGACTGTGGGAATCATACCAGAAGACAAGCCTCTGCCACATCGTTCAGACTGTGGGAATCCTACCAGAAGATAAACCTCTGACACATTATTCAGACTGTGGGAATCCTACCAGAAGATAAACCTCTGCCACATCGTTCAGACTGTGGGAATCAGACCAGATGACAAGCCTCTGCCACATCGTTCAGACTGTGGGAATCCTACCAGAAGATAAACCTCTGACACATTATTCAGACTGTGGGAATCATACCAGAAGATAAACCTCCGCCACATCGTTCAGACTGTGGGAATCCTACCAGAAGATAAGCCTCTGCCACATCGTTCAGACTCTGGGAATCCTACCAGAAGATAAACCTCTGCCACATCATTCAGACTGCGGGAATCCTACCAGAAGATAAACCTCTGCCACATCGTTCAGACTGCGGGAATCCTACCAGAAGATAAGCCTCTGCCACATCGTTTAGACTGCGGGAATCCTTCCCCTTCCCCTCTGACGGCAAATCGCCTCCAAGATCAGAAAGTTCTCTCTATTATAATCCAGGGACGACAATGTGCCACATGTCGCATCATCACACAATGTTAAAGAGAGAGAGAGAGAGAGAGAGAGAGAGAGAGAGAGAGAGAGAGAGAGAGAGAGAGAGAGAGAGAGAGAGAGAGAGAGAGAGAGAGAGAGGAGAGAGAGAGAGAGAGAGAGAGAGAGAGAGAGAGAGAGAGAGAAAACATCATTCGCGTATCTGCTCTTGAGCCGGTTACACATTAACTTTATTCCAGTTCGTCTCTGAGCTACATTGCATATACCCACAGAGATTTTTACTATGGTAGTTGAAACACATTTTACAGAGAAATTGTAATAAATCCGCCAGACAAAAAGAACAAACATTTGTTTAATACACGACGCGACATCTTTGGTCATCTTCAGGTAAGATAAGCAACATTCAGGGCACTGAAAACGAAGAATTATCAATCACTTATAGGACGCCAGATGGACGTTGAATGAAAACGAAGAATTATCAATCACTTATAGGACGCCAGATGGACGTTGAATGAAAACGAAGAATTATCAATCACTTATAGGACGCCAGATGGACGTTGAATGAAAACGAAGAATTATCAATCACTTATAGGACGCCAGATGGACGTTGAATGAAAACGAAGAATTATCAATCACTTATAGGACGCCAGATGGACGTTGAATGAAAACGAAGAATTATCAATCACTTATAGGACGCCAGATGGACGTTGAATGAAAACGAAGAATTATCAATCACTTATAGGACGCCAGATGGACGTTGAATGAAAACGAAGAATTATCAATCACTTATAGGACGCCAGATGGACGTTGAATGAAAACGAAGAATTATCAATCACTTATAGGACGCCAGATGGACGTTGAATGAAAACGAAGAATTATCAATCACTTATAGGACGCCAGATGGACGTTG
>CM031627.1:52133825-52138825 GCA_018398815.1 Conus ventricosus
TGGTCTGGGAGATAGAAGAGACAGCAAGGTCTTAGAGTTAAAGACAAGCTGGAAGAGAAGGAAACTAAGTTTGAAGCCCAGAGGTGGGTGAAGACAGACAAATTGAAATTGAACCCAGAGGTGGGTGAAGAAGACGAAGAAGAAGAGTTCGACGTCGAGATCCCAGAGACGACCACGAAGACCCAGTCCTGAAACCTGGAGCCAGTCAACCAAGGGCATCACCATCAAGCAGTGCTGAAGAAGACTTGAAGAAACTTGTTCAAGAACTGTGGTGTGGTGTGAAAGCATGGTTGTGTGTGTGAAAACCTGGCCAGGTAAGAAGTCATTTTATTATAACCTGGGATTAGGAAGTATTGATCTTTCATGTGCTGATTTGTTCATTTTGTGGAATTGGATTTTTCATGTTTGATTATAAGTAGCATAGAAATTGTAATTTTTGTGCTCAGTCGTGTTTGGAGGAAACGAATGCGTGACATCCCATTCCCAGAGAGAGGCGAACGTTTGATGGGCGCATGAGTGTGCATATGCGTGTATGAGTGCAAAGATAACCTTGGTGTGTTAAGCCTGACTAATAATACATCAACTTAGTGCACTTAAGCAATACCATCACGATTTCCCCGTCCTGGACAGAGAGAGAGAGACAGAGACAGACAGACAGACAGACAGACAGACAGAGAGAGAGAGAGAGAGAGAGACAGACAGACAGAGAGAGAGGGGGGGGGGGGGGAGTGTTGGGGAAACAAACCCTCCACAGTCACATACTTGGCGAGGAAGGAGAAGGAAAAAAACCAACACACATCCTGTGCAACTGTCTCGTGTTCATGCACCGCCTGTACTCCGAGCCCTCTCGTTAGCTGCTCTTAGTTCTTGTTCAGAGAGAGAGAAAGAACGAAGGAAACGTGAAAAGAAAACATCAGAAGAAAGATGTGAAGAGGATAGAACTGACAAAAAAGAAAGAAAATTGAAGGAAAAGCTGAAGAAGAATGTGGAAAAAGGAAAGGAAAGAGAAGAAAAACCCAAAGAGCAAACCAGAAATAACCTGACGTTACCAACGAGATATTGCTTACATTTCTGGAATGATTCCCAACAGTGGAATACCTGTGCTTCGGTGTAGAGACACCCTCCCCCCATTACTTTAACACTCAGATTACACAAATCAAAAAAAAGAAAAGAAAGGGGGGGGGAGATAGACAGAAAGAAAAGATACAGAAAGAAAAAGAAGGAAGGAAAGAGGAAAAAAGAAAAAGAAAGAAAGAAAAACAAAGAAAAAAAAAGAAACAAAGAAAGAGAAAAAAAAGAAACAAAGAGAGAGAGAGAGAGAGAGAGAGAGAGAGAGAGAGAGAGGAGAGAGAGAGAGAGGAGAGAGAGAGAGAGAGAAAGAAAGAGGCAAAAGAGAAAGAAAAGTTAAGGAAAGAAAAGAAAGAAAAGAAAGAAAGAAAAGGCAATAAGACACCTAGACACAAGGAAGGAAACAGTGCTGTCTTTCCCACTCCCCATTGCACACATTGCACACATTGCACACATTGCACACATTCCTCTGGTAATTGCTCCCCGGGCACATGGTGTCAAGTTCACCTCGTACTCTTCAACAAATGGCCAGCCTCCTCATTAATGGCCAGTCTACTCATTAATGGCCACCCTTTTCATTAACGGCCACCCTCCTCATTAATGGCCAGTCTACTCATTAATAGCCACCCCCCATTAATAGCCATCCTCCTCATTAGTAGCCACCCTCCTCATTAATGGCCAGCTTACTCATTAATAACAACCCTCCTCATTAATAGCCAGCTTCCTCATTAATAGGCACCCACCTCATTAACGGCCAGCTCCATCATTAATGGCAAACCTCTTCATACATGGCCAGCCTCCCCGTTAACGGCCACCCTCCTCATTAACGGTCCACCCTCCTCGTTAACGGCCACCCTTATCATTCATGGCCACCCTCATCATTCATGGCTACCCTCCTCATTCATGGCCACCCTCCTCATTAACGGTCCACCCTCCTCGTTAACGGCCACCCTTATCATTCATGGCCACCCTCCTCATTCATGGCCACCCTCCTCATTAACGATCCACCCTCCTCGTTAACGGCCACACTTATCATTCATTGCCACCCTCCTCATTCATGGCCACCCTTCTCATTCATGGCCACCCTCCTCATTCATGGCCACCCTTCTCATTCATGGCCACCCTCCTCGTTAACGGCCACCCTTCTCATTCATGGCCACCCTCCTCATTCATGGCCACCCTTATCATTCATGGCCACCCTCCTCATTAACGGTCCACCCTCCTCGTTAACGGCCACCCTTATCATTCATGGCCAGTCTCCTCATTCATGGCCACCCTCCTCATTCATGGCCACCCTCCTCATTCATGGCCACCCTCCTAATTAACGGTCCACCCTCCTCGTTAACGGCCACCCTCCTCATTCATGGCCACCCTCTTCATTCATGGCCACCCGTCTCATTCATGGCCACCCTCCTCATTTATGGCCACCCTTATCATTCATGGCCACCCTCCTCATTCATGGCCACGCTTATCCTTCATGGCCACCCTCCTCATTTATGGCCAGCCTCCTCATTCATGGCCAGCCTCCTCATTCATGGCCACCCTCCTCATTCATTGCCAGCCTCCTCATTAACTGTCCACCCTCCTCATTCATGGCCAGCCTCCTCATTAACGGTCCACCCTCCTCGTCAACGGCCACTCTCCTCATTCATGGCCACCCTCCTCACCAATGGCCTCCCTCCTCATGAACGGCCAGCCTCTTCATGAACAATCAGCCTCCTCGTTAATGGTCAGTCTGCTCATTAACGGCCACTCTCCTCATTAATGCCCACCCTCATCATTTAAACAGCCAGGCTTCTCATTAATCGCCGGCCTCCTCATTAATGGCCGGCCTCCTCATTAACGGTCAGCTTCCTCGTTAATCGACACCCTCATAATGAAAAGCCAGCCTTAATCGCTGGCCTCCTCATTAATCACCCGCCTCCTCATTAATCACCTGCCTCCTCATTAATCACCCGCCTCCTCATTAATCACCCGCCTCCTCATTAATCACCGGCCTCCTCATTAATCACCGGCCTCCTCATTAATCACCCGCCTCCTCATTAACGGCCAGCCTCCTCAGTAGCTCTGTGGCAGTACAGGCTGTGGCTGCTCATCCTCTGTGATCTTTGTTACACGTCACGAGCAGTACAGGCTGTGGCTGCTCATCCTCTGTGATCTTTGTTACATTGTCACGAGCAGTACAGGCTGTGGCTGCTCATCCTCTGTGATCTTTCTTACATTGTCACGAGCAGTACAGGCTGTGGCTGCTCATCCTCTGTGATCTTTGTTACATTGTCACGAGCAGTGCAGGCTGTGGCTGCTCATCCTCTGTGATCTTTGTTACATTGTCACGAGCAGTACAGGCTGTGGCTGCTCATCCTCTGTGATCTTTGTTACATTGTCACGAGCAGTACAGGCTGTGGCTGCTCATCCTCTGTGATCTTTGTTACATTGTCACGAGCAGTACAGGCTGTGGCTGCTCATCCTCTGTGATCTTTGTTACATTGTCACGAGCAGTACAGGCTGTGGCTGCTCATCCTCTGTGATCTTTGTTACATTGTCACGAGCAGTACAGGCTGTGGCTGCTCATCCTCTGTGATCTTTGTTACATTGTCACGAGGATGTTCCCTTCGCTGGGGGAAAGAGTCAGAAAAGTGATGAGCTCATGTTGAGAAGGCAGGGGTACTTTGTCAGTCAGCAGAACAAAGGAGGGGGTTAGTTCATGCTGGAAAGCTGGGCTCTCGCTGTGTGTCGTTATGGCGGGTGAAAAAAAAAAGGGGGAGGGGGGGTCAGTTCGAGTTCGAAAGGCTGAAGTCTCTATGTATGTCAACAGGATAAAGGAGGGATTAGTTTGTGTTGTAAAGGCTGAAGTCTCCATGTATGTCAACAGGATAAAGGAGGGATTAGTTCGTGTTGTAAAGGCTGAAGTCTCTATGTATGTCAACAGGACAAAGGAGGGATTAGTTCGTGTTGTAAAGGCTGAAGTCTCTATGTATGTCAACAGGACAAAGGAGGGATTAGTTCGTGTTTGTAAAGGCTGAAGTGTCACTGTGTGCCAACAGGACTATGAAGGGGTTTGTTGATGTGGGAAGAGTGGGATCTCTTCATGTGCCACCAGGACAAAGGAGGGGTTAAGTTCAAAGAAATGCTGGGGGAGGAGATGGCGGGGGGGGGGGGGGGGGTGGTCAAAGGGACAAACGAGGACATTAGTTCATGGTGAAAAGCTGGGTCTCTTTGCGTGTCAAGACAAAGGAGGAGATTAGTTCAGATTCGCAAAACTGGGGGCGGGTGTAAACTGGGGGCGGGTGTTTACTGGGGGCGGGTGTTTACTGGGGGCGGGTGTTTTTCTTTTGTTTTTGTTTGTTTGTTGTTGTTTTGTTGTTGTTGTTGTTTTTTTAGGGGGGAGATGCGGGGGGGGGGGGGGGGGGGGTGTAGTCAAGAAGACAAAGAAGGGGATTACTTCATGGTGGGTAGCTG
The DNA here is from genome assembly GCA_018398815.1 of Conus ventricosus. Taxonomy (NCBI): domain Eukaryota; kingdom Metazoa; phylum Mollusca; class Gastropoda; order Neogastropoda; family Conidae; genus Conus; species Conus ventricosus. Next base: position 52,138,353 of record CM031627.1, read on the forward strand.
GGTTTCTTCCTGTAGTCTCATGAGAAAGGAGGGATTTAGTTCGTGCTTGATATACTGGGGTCCCTTTGTGTATGAACACGACAAAGGAGGGGATTAGATTATGTTGGATAGCTGGGGGTTTTCTGTGAGTCAACGTGACAAAGGATGGGTTTATTTCATGTTTGAAAGACTTCCGGGTCGCTTCATGTGTCGCCGTCGTCGTCGTCATGTCAAGAAGTACCAGGGCAGATTTTGTTTCTTTTCTTTCTTGTTTTAGAAGGCAAACAAGGCAAACAAAGGTAAGCAACTCAGCAAAATGCCCACCGCGTTCATTCTGTGGACACTTGGTCCACAGGAGAGCAGACCATGGTTAAAGGTGTCCAGTTCTGTAGGCTTCAAACACATAGCAGACCATGGTTGAACTCGTCCAGTTCTGTTGCCTTCAATCAATGAGCAGACCATGGTTGAACTCGTCCAGTTCTGTTGACTTTAAT
>CM031627.1:52143825-52149399 GCA_018398815.1 Conus ventricosus
GACTGTGGTGTGTCTCTATTTGACGCCGGGAGCGCAGACACAACCAGCCGTGTCTCCCTGATGAGTCCCGATCCAGCGGGCGAAAGGCCTCGGAGCAGGCAATACAAATATATCTGCCTTCAAAAGGGATTGCGATGGTTCCCTTATGCAGCTAGTGAAGAGTTTTCATATCTGTAACTTTTTTTTTCTTTTTTTTAATTTCATTTTCCCAGTTTCTCCATCTTCAAACTCCCCTCTCCCCTCCCCTCAAGTCCAAATCTTTGCCAGACAGTTCAGTTGTTGGCCTGCGCTTGTATTTCCCCAACTATTAGATTGTTCGTCTATGTATTTGTCTGACTTTATTCAAGTTTAAAAGGCTGTGCCAGTCTTGAATAAACGTTACTCTGTGTTAGGTTTCCTTATGGGAGCAAAACATACCCCACTTGTTTACTGCTTACCTTTTAACAAATGTTGCTCCCAGCCCGGTTGAGCATTTTTTTAAAAATCTCTGCTGGTGTTTACTACCATTGTCTTATATATAGTAACTGGACCACAGCTCACAATCCAAAACATATATATACAATTGAGGTCAGTAGCAGGGGATTGGCATGGGATCTGAAGAGAGGAAGGACCTCGAAACAAGTTTGTCGTCCCGGGTTTTTAAGATTTACTTTTAATCATTATTTTAGCTGCTCCCGCATGGTTGAGCACTTTTTCAAAAAAAAAAAAAAAAAAAAAAAAAGCCGGAAAATATATTACCAGCTATATATATATATATATATATATATATATATATATATATATATATATATATATATATATATATATATATATATATATATATATATATAACAAACTAATAAATTCCAAGGATAAGTACCGAGCACCGTTCCAGCAACTTACAGACCAGCTTGGTGTTGCAATGACTGCAAGAAATATTGAATTATAAACAAAGCTTGCTCTTATGTCTTAGATTGAAGAAATAGGGGGAGATACGCATTCATATCTGCAGTGGTAGATGATTCTGCCTAACTAACAGTATGTGCTTGAGTGGGTGAATGGGGAAAAAATAAAATAAATGCTTCTCAAAATGAGCCTTCAGCAAGCTTATATTCTCCAAGGGGGAGACATCCTCCAATAGGGAGAGAAAATCACTAACATATAACTCCTGGTCATATACCGATATTTCGAAACTTGGTTGTTTCTCCTCAGTGACCGCGGAAAGTGGTAATTTGACTCCTCTGCCTTTTCAGTTTTAAGAAGAATGCAATCCCAGAAAAGACTGGTGTGCAATACCGTAGTATGTTTGTTGAGTTTTCAAAAAACCAACCAAAGGTGCCATCTAAGAAGCAAAAGAAAATCATGAAAGAGCAAAACAAGCTACACATAAGCTATATATATATAAACAAACAAACACATAAGCTCCATACATTGAACCCCAGGAGAGCATGACCACCTCCTTTCGAGAAGGCACTCCTGCTGCTGTGTGTGGTGGTTTTCATGTTCTCCCTCGCTGTGAACACTCCTCTGAGGAAACAAACAAACAAAAAGTGTTGGCTCAGTGACTGCACGTGCACTCTGGGTTTAATCTGACTTTATTGGTGAACAGCGAAAGGCTAAAGGCGAGTGGCTGACATTTAATGTTCAAGTCTCTCAGCAAACAAACGAAAACTTTCCAAATCCCAGAGAGAGAGAGAGAGAGAGGAGAGAGAGAGAGAGAGAGAGAGAGAGAGAGAGAGAGAGAGAGAGAGAGAGAGAGAGCGAGATAGACAGTGCGGTGACGGGGGGAGGGGGGGGGAGGGGGGGATGAGTGCGGAGGGGTTGTTATCTTGTTGCTTCTTTACGCATACAGGGGGAGGAGACAGGATAAACAAGACAGACAGGATAAACAGGATAGAGAGGATAAACAGGACGGACCAATCAAGGCGAAGGGAAACAGATGCAATACAGGAATAAAGAAAGCAAGGAAGGAGGGGAGAACACTTCAACATATTTTAGGAAGTTAGAGAGGTGTGTGAGCTGGTGTGCGTGTGTGTGAGCTGGTGTGTGTGTGTGTGGTGTGTGTGTGTGTGTGTGTGTGTGTGTGTGTGTGTGTGTGTGTGTGTGTGTGTGTGTGTGTGTGTTGAGTTGAGTTGGGGAAGGGTGTGGTTTGAGAGAGAGAGAGAGAGAGAGAGAGAGAGAGAGAGAGAGAGAGAGAGAGAGAGAGAGAGAGAGAGAGAGAGAGAGAGAGAGAGAGAGAGAGAGAGAGAGAGAGAGACAATATAAGAATGAAATTGCGAAAAATAAATGAAAAGGAAAAGAGGGGGGAAGGAAATGCATACAGACAGGCAGACAGACAAACAGAAAGAAGGAAAGAAAGAAAGAAAGAAAGAAGAAAGAAAGAAAGAAAGAAGGGAAGAAAAGAGCAATGGCAGAAAGAAAGAAATGAGAAAGGAAGGAAGGAAGGAAGGAAAGAAGGAACGATACAAAAGGAAAAAAAAAAGAAAGAAAGAAAGGCGGAAATCAAGAAAGAATGAAAGAAACTCTGCTTCAAATACGAAGACAAAAGGTTCACATTTCCCTGTGTACCGTATTGCAAAGACCGTCGTGTAGTTTGAGTAGAATGACAAACAGACCGTAGCTGAACAATTTCTCCAATGCCTGTAAGAGGCAAACGTCAGTGATGGGTTTGCATCTCTCAGGATAGGTATCTCTCTATAGCTTCCTGTCCAAGACGTTTCCACAGGATGCATTTGAGACTGGCCATGGACCTCACTGGAACAAGGCTCAGTGGAAGATGGACATTTGTCTGACCTGTACTCCCTGTCCAAGACTGTCCTACAGGTTACAGTGAAGGGTGGACATGAGTCGTACTGTAACTCCATGTTCAAGACTATTCTAGAGGTTACAGTGACGGTGGACGTATGTCCTACCTTAACTCCATGTCCAAAACCATTCCAAAGGTTACAGTGAGTGTGGACATGACTCTTACCATTTTGAAGGTTACAGTGAAGGGTGGACATATGTCTTACCATGTCTGCATGTTCAAGATCATTCCAAAGGTTACAGTGAAGGGTGGACATATGTCTTACCATGTCTGCATGTCCAAGATCATTCCAAACGTTACAGTAGAGGGTGGACATATGTCTTACCATGTCTGCATGTCCAAGATCATTCCAAAGGTTACAGTGAAGGGTGGACATATGTCTTACCATGTCTGCATGTCCAAGATCATTCCAAAGGTTACAGTGAAGGTGGACATGCATCTGACCATGTGGATCTTGATCCAGTGCCCCTGAACAGGGTCCACTGAGGGGCAGTGTGGCCTGTGATGACGTTGGTCCACTGAGGGGTAGAGTGTGGCCTGTGATGACGTTGGTCCACTGAGGTGTAGTGTGGCCTGTGATGACGTTGGTCCACTGAGGTGTAATGTGGCCTGTGATGACGTTGGTCCACTGAGGGGTAGCGTGGCCTGTGATGACGTTGGTCCACTGAGGGGTAGAGTGTGGCCTGTGATGACGTTGGTCCACTGAGGTGTAGTGTGGCCTGTGATGACGTTGGTCCACTGAGGGGTAGAGTGTGGCCTGTGATGACGTTGGTCCACTGAGGTGTAGTATGTCTTACCATGTCTGCATGTCCAAGATCATTCCAAAGGTTACAGTGAAGGGTGGACATATGTCTTACCATGTCTGCATGTCCAAGATCATTCCAAAGGTTACAGTGAAGGTGGACATGCATCTGACCATGTGGATCTTGATCCAGTGCCCCTGAACAGGGTCCACTGAGGGGCAGTGTGGCCTGTGATGACGTTGGTCCACTGAGGTGTAGTGTGGCCTGTGATGACGTTGGTCCACTGAGGTGTAATGTGGCCTGTGATGACGTTGGTCCACTGAGGGGTAGCGTGGCCTGTGATGACGTTGGTCCACTGAGGGGTAGAGTGTGGCCTGTGATGACGTTGGTCCACTGAGGTGTAGTGTGGCCTGTGATGACGTTGGTCCACTGAGGTGTAGTGTGGCCTGTGATGACGTTGGTCCACTGAGGGGTAGAGTGTGGCCTGTGATGACGTTGGTCCACTGAGGTGTAGTGTGGCCTGTGATGACGTTGGTCCACTGAGGTGTAGTGTGGCCTGTGATGACGTTGGTACACTGAGGTGTAGTGTGGCCTGTGATGACGTTGGTGCACTGAGGGGCAGTGTGGCCTGTGATGACGTTGATCCACTGAGGGGCAGTGTGGCCTGTGATGACGTTGGTCCACTGAGGTGTAGTGTGGCCTGTGATGACGTTGGTCCACTGAGGGGCAGTGTGGTTTGTGATGACGTTGGTCCACTGAGGTGTAGTGTGGCCTGTGATGACGTTGATCCACTGAGGGGTAGCGTGGCCTGTGATGACGTTGGTCCACTGAGGGGCAGTGTGGCCTGTGATGACGTTGGTCCACTGAGGGGCAGTGTGGCCTGTGATGACGTTGGTCCACTGAGGGGTAGTGTGGCCTGTGATGACGTTGGTCCACTGAGGGGCAGTGTGGCCTGTGATGACGTTGGTCCACTGAGGGGCAGTGTGGCCTGTGATGACGTTGGTCCACTGAGGGGTAGAGCGTGGCCTATGATGACGTAGGTCCACTGAGGGGTAGAGCGTGGCCTATGATGACGTTGGTCCACTGAGGGGTAGAGCGTGGCCTGTGATGACGTTGGTCCACTGAGGGGTAGTGTGGCCTGTGATGACGTTGGTCCACTGAGGGGTAGAGCGTGGCCTGTGATGACGTTGATCCACTGAGGGGTAGTGCGTGGCCTGTGATGACGTTGGTCCACTGAGGGGTAAAGCGTGGCCTGTGATGACGTTGGTCCACTGAGGGGTAGAGTGTGGCCTGTGATGACGTTGGTCCACTGAGGGGTAGAGCGTGGCCTGTGATGACGTTGGTCCACTGAGGGGTTTGAGCGTGGCCTGTGATGACGTTGGTCCACTGAGGGGTAAAGCGTGGCCTGTGATGACGTTGGTCCACTGAGGGGTAGAGCGTGGCCTGTGATGACGTTGGTCCACTGAGGGGCAGTGTGGCCTATGGTGACGTTGGTCCACTGAGGGGCAGTGTGGCCTATGGTGACGTTGGTCCACTGAGGGGCAGTGTGTGGCCTATGGTGACGTTGGTCCACTGAGGGGCAGTGTGGCCTATGGTGACGTTGATGGTACATGCTGATGGATTGAGGTTTGATGGGATAAAGCCCAGTTGCTCCCCCTTCCTCACACACACACACACACACACACCACACACACACACACACACACACACAACACACACACACACACACACACACACACACACACACACACACACAATACACCACACACACATAGACACACACACACACACTCACACACACACACACACACACACACACACACACACACACACACACACACACACACACACACACACACACACACACACACACACTCTCTTCTCTCTCTCTTTCTCTCTCTCTCTCTCTCTCTCTCTCTCTCTCTCTCTCTCTCTCTCTCTCTCTCTCTCTCTCTCTCTCTCTCCACCACCGTCAATATCATCTTGAGGTATTTGGTATCACTGTCATTCATCGAGACTCGATACATAGTCTGCGGTATGCGGTGT
>CM031627.1:52159943-52169943 GCA_018398815.1 Conus ventricosus
AGAGAGAGAGAGAGAGAGAGAGAGAGAGAGAGAGAGAGAGAAGAGAGAGAGAGGAGAGAGAGAGAGAAACAGACAGAGACACAGGGGAAAGGTGAGGGGTACCACCTGGGGAAGGTCACTCTGGCTCCACGCGCAGTGTAGTCAGTAAGAGTGCAGGGCCTTGTGGTGGAAGATGCACGGAAGCTGTCACTGATCTCTCCGTCACTTCCGCCAATGACGTCAGTTCCAGTCCCACAACACCAGAAGACCGCATTTCCTTTTTGACCCCCCCCCCCCCCCCAAAAAAAAAAAAAAAAAAGAAAAAAAGCTGTCGTGGCATGGGTGGAGGTGCGGAGAGGGAGGATGAGGGACGGGGTGGGGTTTGCAGGAGGAACGGGAGGTGGGATGAGGGTAGGGGTTGAGGAGGAGACGGGAGGGGGAAGGGGGGGGGGGGGGGATCACAGAATCTGAGAGTAAGTTCAAGATAATTACAGGTGATTTCTGTCGCTTATCTGTGATGACGTGTGGTATACATGGCTCAGTGTATAGGGATGACGTGTAGTATACATGGCTCAGTGTACAGGGATGACGTGTAGTATACATGGCTCAGTGTACAGGGATGACGTGTGGTATACATGGCTCAGTGTACAGGGATGACGTGTGGTATACATGGCTCAGTGTACAGGGATGACGTGTAGTATACATGGCTCAGTGTACAGGATGACGTGTGGTATACATGGCTCATGTTACAGGGATGACGTGTGGTATACATGGCTCAGTGTACAGGGATGACGTGTATACATGGCTCAGTGTATAGGGATGACTGTATACATGGCTCAGTGTACAGGGATAACGTGTAGTATACATGGCTCAGTGTATAGGGATGACGTGTATACATGGCTCAGTGTATAGGGATGACGTGTAGTATACATGGCTCAGTGTACAGGGATGACGTGTAGTATACATGGCTCAGTGTATAGAATGACGTGTGGTATACATGGCTCAGTGTATAGGGATGACGTGTATACATGGCTCAGTGTACAGGATGACGTGTATACATGGCTCAGTGTACAGGGATGACGTGTAGCATACATGGCTCAGTGTACAGGGATGACGTGTAGTATACATGGCTCAGTGCACAGGATGACGTGTATACATGGCTCAGTGTACAGGGATGACGTGTGGTATACATGGCTCAGTGTACAGGGATGACGTGTGGTATACATGGCTCAGTGTACAGGTATGACGTGTGGTATACATGGCTCAGTGTACAGGGATGACGTGTATACATGGCTCAGTGTACAGGGATGACGTGTGTATACATGGCTCAGTGTATAGGGATGACGTGTAGTATACATGGCTCAGTGTACAGGGATGACGTGTGGTATACATGGCTCAGTGTACAGGGATGACGTGTATACATGGCTCAGTGTATAGGGATGACGTGTGGTATACATGGCTCAGTGTACAGGGATGACGTGTAGTAATACATGGCTCAGTGTATAGGGATGACGTGTTAGTATACATGGCTCAGTGTACAGGGATGACGTGTGGTATACATGGCTCAGTGTACAGGGATGACGTGTGGTATACATGGCTCAGTGTACAGGGATGACGTGTAGTATACATGGCTCAGTGTACAGGGATGACGTGTATACATGGCTCAGTGTACAGGGATGACGTGTGGTATACATGGCTCAGTGTACAGGGATGACGTGTATACATGGCTCAGTGTACAGGGATGACGTGTAGTATACATGGCTCAGTGTACAGGGATGACGTGTGATATACATGGCTCAGTGTACAGGGATGACGTGTGGTATACATGCTCAGTGTACAGGGATGACGTGTGGTATACATGGCTCAGTGTACAGGGATGACGTGTGGTATACATGGCTCAGTGTACAGGGATGACGTGTGGTATACATGGCTCAGTGTACAGGGATACGTGTATACATGGCTCAGTGTACAGGGATGACGTGTGGTATACATGGCTCAGTGTACAGGGATGACGTGTGATATACATGGCTCAGTGTACAGGATGACGTGTGGTATACATGGCTCAGTGTACAGGATGACGTGTGTATACATGGCTCAGTGTACAGGGATGACGTGTGTATACATGGCTCAGTGTACAGGGATGACGTGTGGTATACATGGCTCAGTGTACAGGTATGACGTGTATACATGGCTCAGTGTACAGGATGGCGTGTGGTATACATGGCTCAGTGTACAGGGATGGCTGATGCATTCAACGACAATAACGATGAAGGGGTGGGGGGGGTACATTATTATGACGAAACAAAGGAAATGAATCCAGTGGTATCTTACTGAAGGGAGGTGGGGGGGGGGGGGGGGGGCGGGGGGAGTTACACATGACGAATCAAGGGAAATGAATCCAGTGACATACATAAATCAAAGAAGCAATCAACAAAATATGATTCTTCATGATATACACTGAAAAATAACATTCCACGAAATCGCATTTTTCAGTCAGAGAGAGAGAGAGAGAGAGAGAGAGAGAGAGAGAGAGAGAAGAGAGAGAGAGAGAGAGAGAGAGAGAGAGAGAGAGAGAGACAGACAGACAGACAGACAGACAGACAGACAGACAGACAGACAGACAGACGAACAAACAAACAGACAGACAGAGACAGAGAGGTAGAGACAGACAGACACAGTCACAATTCCAGGCATTAAACGGACCTTTTTCGAGGACAGCCATTGACGCTCTTTCAAATCCTCCACCAGCCCCCCCCCCCCCCCCCCCCCACCCCCCCACCCCTCACCCCCATCCCTCACCCTCACTTCCCCATCCTCCGCCCCATCTCCTTTACCGACTTACTTCCCTGTCACTGTCTCCCCCACCTACCGTCTGATCCTTTTCTGGGTACCCAGTAATGCCGGCACTTTTAGAGCAGCGCTGATTCAGTCTGCCCAGCTCCTGGGGGGTGGCTTTCAACCCAATCCCCCTGCTGGCCCTCGGGGTGCACTCAAGTGCTCCACGTTAGTCTGGAGGATCGAGAGGTCGATTCTCTGCAGAACCATCCTTTATTGTCAGATTCTTTTTTTTTTTTCCCCTCCTCGCGGGACTGGGGTGTGCGGGGAGATCAGGGGAGACGACTAAGGGACAACACAGTCCATTTTCTTCCACTTGGGTGGGATTTGTTGTCTCTGAAAATATTGCTGTGAATTGGGGACCAACACTGCAGTTGTCGGTAACTCCGGCCTGTGCGACGCCAGGGGAATGGTGGCGTGAATGGAAGCGTGGAGTGCAGCTCCTCGTCACCTTGGAGCAGAAAGGGTGGGACAACTTAGACATCATCCTCGTTCATCTGTGATGGCTCTCTCTCTCTCTCTCTCTCTCTCTCTCCTCTCTCTCTCTCTCTCTCTCTCTCTCTCTCTCTCTCTCTCTCTCTCTCTCTCTCTCTGTCTCTCTCTCTCTCTCTCTCTCTCAAAACTCCACTTCAGACTTTGTCAGACATGGAGTCCCACAGAGCTCAGTACTAGGTCCCCTACTTTTCTGCATCTTCATCAATGATTTACCATTGTCCGTATCAGATGAAAAGGTCACGACAGATTTATTTGCTGATGACTCGTCGCTCCAAACGAATGGTAGTGATCTACAGACAATAGAACTTCTCTCCTGGAAAGTGTAAACGACGTGTCAGACTGGTGTCATTCAAACTCAATGGTCATACACCCAGCCAAAACCAAATCTATGATTATAACTACCGCCAAAAACACCAGTTGATTCCTCTTTGCCTAAAACTTCAGTTGAATGGCACTTCTATCGAGCAGGTAGACGAGCATCGTGTTTTAGGGTTAATGACAGATAAAGAACTGAAATGGCAATCTCATCTCAATAACGTATGCAAGGTAGTCTCAAAACACCTTTTCCTGTTATCTCAATTAAAGCGCTACGTCAACAGTAATGTGCTTAAACTTTTCTTCAATGCACACATAATGTCACGTATCAATTACGCCTCAACAGTGTGGGACGGCAGTAGTGACGTCCACAAAAAAGGCTGAATTCTCTCCATAGACGTGCAGCAAAGCTACTCCATCCAGCTGTATCTCTAACAACAGACGAAAAACTAAAAGCGCTAAACATACTTCCTCTGAATAGGCAATTGGAATTCAACAAGGCATCATTTATGTTTACAATCTTGACAGATACTATGCCATGTTATATCAATGCCCTTTTTACAAGATCGAACAGCTTTTCTGGCTCGACGAAATTCCTTCTTCCCTACCCACGCATTGATCTATACAAAACAAGCCTAGCTTACTCTGGACCATAATATGTCTGGAACTCACTTCCACCGAATCTACAAAACATGAATACTTTAAAACCTTTCAAGGAACATTTGCATAAACATTTTATGTCTCAGTAGTTAAATTATTCGATTACAATGATTAGCGTCCATTCGCTAAGTCTTCTGTGAACCATACTTTGAATAAATCGTCTCAACATAAAACATACTCCGTTAAAATCGCTCATCCCCACTCCCACTCTGTCTACCATCCCTTTTCTCCTCCCCCTACCTACCATTCTCTCTTCCCCACCCTCCTCTGACCTCTCTCTCTCTGTGTAGTTTTTGTTTGTTTGTTTGCTTGTAAGTTTCCCTTTGTTTTACCATCCCCCATCTCATTAGTGCTTTTATGAGCAGTTTGCTTATCATTGTAGAATTAGATTATGATGTTGGTATGTTGAATTGTCAGTATGAATGATATGTGCTGAAATAATGTATGCATGACAAGGACAGATTGTAAGACTAGGCTTTGGCCTAAAATCTTCATCCTTGGGTATTAAAGATCAATCAATCAATCAATCAATCAATCAATCAATCAATCAATCAATCTCTTTCACACACACACACACACACACACACACACACACACACACACACACACACACACACACACACACACACCACACACACACACACACACACACACACACACACACACACACACACGAGCGCGCGTGCAATGAACATTCTCTCTCTCTCTCTCTCTCTCTCTCTCTCTCTCTCTCTCTCTCTCTCTCTCTCTCTCTCTCTTCTCTCTCTCTCTCTCTCTCTCTCTCTCTCTCTCTCTCGCTCCCTCGCTCGCTCGCCCACTCTCGGATAATAATAATGTAATATAATAATATTATGAATAACAACAGTAGCAATAATGATAGTGATAATGATGACAAGTAATAAAAACGATAGTGATAATGATGGTGATGTTAATGGTGGTAAGAAAAACACCAAACACAACAACGACAAGTAATATGATGATGATGATGATGATGATGATGATGATGATGATGATGATGATGATGATGATGATGATGATGATGATATATTACGCATTTTTTTTAATCTCCTCTTACTAGAACAGTAAAGGAATCCCACTCTCTTGGAAAAAAAAAAGAAAGAGAAGAACCCGTCCCACACAGGAATCGCCCCCTACCCCGCCCCCCCCCCCCCCCCACCCCCACCGCCCAGCAAACAGCCCCATTCTAAAGCGGTGCCCTATTGTAAAGCAGTGCCCCATTGTAAGGTAGTCCCCCATTCTAAAGCGGAGCCCTATTGTAAAGCGGTGCCCTATTGTAAAGCAGTGCCCCATTGTAAAGCAGTGCCCTATTGTAAAGCAGTGCCCTATTGTAAAGCAGTGCCCCATTGTAAAGCAGTGCCCTATTGTAAAGCAGTCCCCCATTGTAAAGCATTGCCCTATTGTAAAGCAGTGCCCTATTGTAAAGCAGTTCCCCATTGTAAGGTAGTCCCCCATTGTAAAGCAGTGCCCTATTGTAAAGCAGTGCCCTATTGTAAAGCGGTGCCCCATTGTAAGGTAGTCCCCCATTGTAAAGCAGTGCCCTATTGTAAAGCAGTGCCCTATAGTAAAGCAGTGCCCTAGTGTAAAGCGGTGCCCCATTGTAAGGTAGTCCCCCATTGTAAAGCAGTGCCCTATTGTAAAGCAGTGCCCTATTGTAAAGCGGTGCCCCATTGTAAGGTAGTCCCCCATTCTAAAGCGGTGCCCTATTGTAAAGCAGTCCCCCATTCTAAAGTGGTGCCCTATTGTAAAGCAGGGCCCTATTGTAAAGCAGTGCCCCATTCTAAAGCGGTGCCCTATTGTAAAGCAGGGCCCTATTGTAAAGCAGTCCCCCATTCTAAAGCGGTGCCCTATTGTAAAGCAGGGCCCTATTGTAAAGCAGTGCCCTATTGTAAAGCAGTGCCCCATTCTAAAGCGGTGCCCTATTGTAAAGCAGTGCCCCATTGTAAAGCAGTGCCCTATTGTAAAGCAGTGCCCTATTGTAAAGCAGTGCCCCATTGTAAAGCAGTGCCCTATTGTAAAGCAGTGCCCTATTGTAAAGCGGTGCCCCATTGTAAGGTAGTCCCCCATTGTAAAGCAGTGCCCTATTGTAAAGCAGTGCCCTATTGTAAAGCAGTGCCCTATTGTAAAGCAGTGCCCTATTGTAAAGCAGTGCCCTATTGTAAAGCAGTGCCCCATTGTAAGGTAGTCCCCCATTGTAAAGCAGTGCCCTATTGTAAAGCAGTGCCCAATTGTAAAGCAGTGCCCTAGTGTAAAGCAGTGCCCCATTGTAAAGCAGTGCCCTATTGTAAAGCAGTGCCCTATTGTAAAGCAGTGGCCCATTGTAATGCAGTGCCCTATTGTAAAGCAGTGCCCCAATGTAAAGCAGTGCCCTATTGTAAAGCAGTGCCCCAATGTAAAGCAGTGCCCCATTGTAAAGCAGTGCCCTATTGTAAAGCAGTCCCCATTGTAAAGCAGTGCCCTATTGTAAAGCAGTGCCCTATTGTAAAGCAGTCCCCCATAGCAAGGCAGTTTCCCATAGCAAGGTAGTCCCCCATTGTAAAGCAGTGCCCTATTGTAAAGCAGTGTCCCATTCTGTCTACGATAGGCCCGATCCAATGACTCCCAGACTAATTCCCCAATGACGTTTCGGTGGCAGCTTTGAGACTGATCTCCCTTGAAGTGAACTCTCCTGTCTGTGAAACGCTGCTGACTATACTGCAGTCTTCTTCCATGTCTGCGTGCTGTTTGGGACTCTGGGAGGGAGAGTGTGGGGAAAGGGGGGGGGGGGGAGGACAAGATGGGGGGAGGGGGGGGGGGGATTCAACAGACTGATACCCATCGTCTTGCTGACGTTGGGAAATCTCCCTGAAAAAAAAGCTCGTTTCTGGAAGCCTTTTAGATCGTGTTCACTGTTAACGATGTTCGCCTCTATCGGAGAAGCTGATCGTTCACTGTTAAGGATGTTCGCCTCTATCGGAGAAGCTGATCGTTCACTGTTAAGGATGTTCGCCTCTATCGGAGAAGCTGATCGTTCATTGTTAAGGATGTTCGCCTCTATCGGAGGAGCTGATCGAAATGGGCTTGGGTCTGACATTTCTTTCTTCACTCTGGAATGTTAGCAGCCTTCAATGGATGACCAGCCATTAGTAAATGGTTGTGGTCAGTTGAGAGCTCGGCAGGTGGTTTCCTGCAGTCTTTGGGAGAATCAGAATTCTACTGACCGCCGGAGAAGTAGCTAAGCATCCGTGCGATGTGGACACACGCCACAATTAGGATTTAGCACTGCGATGTGGACACACGCCACAATTAGGATTTAGCACTGCGATGTGGTCACATGCCACAATTAGGATTTAGCACTGCGATGTGATCACACGCCACAATTAGGATTTAGCACTGCGATGTGGTCACACTCCACCATTAGGATTTAGCACTGTGATGTGGACACACACCACCATTAGGATTTAGCACTGTGATGTGGTCACACTCCACCATTAGGATTTAGCACTGTGATGTGGACACACACCACCATTAGGATTTAGCACTGTGATGTGGTCACACTCCACCATTAGGATTTAGCACTGTGATGTGGACACACACCACCATTAGGATTTAGCACTGTGATGTGGTCACACTCCACCATTAGGATTTAGCACTGTGATGTGGACACACACCACCATTAGGATTTAGCACTGTGATGTGGTCACACTCCACCATTAGGATTTAGCACTGCGATGTGGCCACACACCACCATTAGGATTTAGCACTGTGATGTGGACACACACCACCATTAGGATTTAGCACTGTGATGTGGTCACACTCCACCATTAGGATTTAGCACTGTGATGTGGACACACACCACATTAGGATTTAGCACTGTGATGTGGCCACACACCACCATTAGGATTTAGCACTGTGATGAGGACACACACCACCATTAGGATTTAGCACTGTGATGTGGCCACACTCCACATTAGGATTAGCACGTGATGTGGGCACACACCACCATGGATTTAGCACTGTGATGTGGCCACACTCCACCATTAGGATTTAGCACTGTGATGTGGCCACACTCCACCATTAGGATTTAGCACTGTGATGTGGCCACACTCCACCATTAGGATTTAGCACTGTGATGTGGCCACACTCCACCATTAGGATTTAGCACTGCGATGTGGCCACACTCCACCATTAGGATTTAGCACTGTGATGTGGACACACACCACCATTAGGATTTAGCACTGTGATGTGGCCACACTCCACCATTAGGATTTAGCACTGTGATGTGGCCACACTCCACCATTAGGATTTAGCACTGCGATGTGGCCACACACCACTATTAGGATGTCACGCTTAATCGCTATGTAATCCATGTAAGCGTTTTGAGGCCTATCATAAGTTGAAGCCAGCATTTCATGTTAAACTAACTGATCAAAACAACTCCTCGCCAATTGTTTCCTTTGTTGGGGGGGGGGGGGGGGGGGGGGGGGGGGGGGAGGGGGGGGGAGGGGGAGGGGGGGGGGCAGTTCCACCAATGACATCACATTCAAGACCTCCCCTTTAGTTGACGTCACATTTCAGGCCTTGGCACTCACCTGTGACCCTGTCTTTGTGCCCCCCCCCCCCCCATCCCCCCACCCCACCCCAAAATAATAAATAAATAAAATAATAATAATAATAATAATAATAATAATAATAATAATAATAATATAATAATAATAATAAAATAATAATGATGATGGTAATAAAATTGAATAGATAAATAAACAAATAATAACAAATAAAAAATAAATAAAATGAAAATTTGAAAAAAAGCACATCTGTCTCAATATTTCAGTCTGGTTGCCTGCAAGTCCCTGGCATGTACCTTGATGACCATATGCAAGAAAACGAGGGGACTCAACTCTCAGACAGAAGACAAATTCTCAAAACAGTCTAATTGCGCCAGTCTATAACTACTCCAGTCCTTAAACAAGGCCTTGGCGCATTGACTTTTGCTCTGCGGCCTGCGTAAAAACGAAGGTTTGGCTTTTGCCTGTCCGCTTTTCAGAGCTCCCTGTCAGCTGCTGACGATGAGACTGTGACACATTGGCCTAGGTGTGGGTGTGTGATGGAAAACCGGCGACATATTGGCCTAAGTGTGGGTGTGTGATGGAAAACCGGCGACACATTGGCCTAAGTGTGGGTGTGTGATGGAAAACCGGCGACACATTGGCCTAAGCGTGGGTGTGTGATGGAAAACCGGCGACACATTGGCCTAAGCGTGGGTGTGTGATGGAAAACCGGCGACACATTGGCCTAGGTGTGGGTGTGTGATGGAAAACCGGCGACACATTGGCCTAGGTGTGGGTGTGTGATGGAAAACTGGCGACACATTGGCCTAGGTGTGGGTGTGTGATGGAAAACCGGAATGATTGACATGAGGAGAAGATACACTGATGAGGTTGCGAAAAAGAATTCACCCCTCACCCCTGCTGTACTTCCGTATCCTGAACAATGTCAACATCAATCGTGTTTATTGCACCGAAACAATGTCAACATCAATCGTGTTTATTGCACCGAAAGATGAATCTCAATACTGAGCGTAAAGACTGAGTTTTAGTTTCACTGCGCGCGGACTAGTCCATATACGCTACACCACATCTGGTAAGGTTTGGGACCACACTGTGTGCGAGTTAAAGCTGATTAATAAATGAATTAATGACTAAAATGAGAACATTTA
>CM031627.1:52182443-52184943 GCA_018398815.1 Conus ventricosus
TACATGGCGCCAGGTTGGAGCTGAGGTCCAAACGGAAACCAAAGAGCAAGCATTGGCAAAAGAGCCTGTCTGTTCAGTTTTCAGCCTTTTTGTCTTCAAACATTCAACATGCCCAATCGTCCTGTCTGTTCAGTTTTCAGCCTTTTTGTCTTCAAACATTCAACATGCCCAATCGTCCTGTCTGTTCAGTTTTCAGCCTTTTGTCTTCTAACATTCAACATGCCCAATCGTCCTGTCTGTTCAGTTTTCAGCCTTTTTGTCTTCAAACATTCAACATGCCCAATCGTCCCTGTCTGTTCAGTTTTTCAGCATTTTGTCTTCAAACATTCAACATGCCCAATCGTCCTGTCTGTTCAGTTTTCAGCCTTTTTGTCTTCAAACATTCAACATGCCCAATCGTCCTGTCTGTTCAGTTTTCAGCCTTTTGTCTTCAAACATTCAACATGCCCAATCGTCCTGTCTGTTCAGTTTTCAGCCTTTTTATCTTCAAACATTCAACATGCCCAATCGTCCTGTCTGTTCAGTTTTCAGCCTTTTTGTCTTCAAACATTCAACATGCCCAATCGTCCTGTCTGTTCAGTTTTCAGCCTTTTTGTCTTCAAACATTCAACATGCCTAATCGTCCTGTCTGTTCAGTTTTCAGCCTTTTTGTCTTCAAACATTCAACATGCCCAATCGTCCTGTCTGTTCAGTTTTCAGCCTTTTTGTCTTCAAACATTCAACATGCCCAATCGTCCTGTCTGTTCAGTTTTCAGCCTTTTTGTCTTCAAACATTCAACATGCCCAATCGTCCTGTCTGTTCAGTTTTCAGCCTTTTTGTCTTCAAACATTCAACATGCCCAATCGTCCTGTCTGTTCAGTTTTCAGCCTTTTTGTCTTCAAACATTCAACATGCCCAATCGTCCTGTCTGTTCAGTTTTCAGCCTTTTTGTCTTCAAACATTCAACATGCCCAATCGTCCTGTCTGTTCAGTTTTCAGCCTTTTTGTCTTCAAACATTCACATGCCCAATCGTCCTGTCTGTTCAGTTTTCAGCCTTTTTGTCTTCAAACATTCAACAATGCCCAATCGTCCTGTCGTTCAGTTTTCAGCCTTTTTGTCTTCAAACATTCAACATGCCCAATGGTCCTGTCTGTTCAGTTTTCAGCCTTTTTGTCTTCAAACATTCAACATGCCCAATGGTCCAGCATTCAACATGCCCAATCGTCCATTCTACACTCGCCGAAGAAAAGTAAACGAAGGTCAGGAGTATTACTTGGGCTGGGAAGCACGCCATTGAGAGAGAGAGAGAGAGAGAGAGAGAAGAGAGAGAGAGAGAGAGAGAGAGAGAGAGAGAGAGAGAGAGAAGATACAGAGAGATAGAGGGGGGGAGAGACAGAGACAGAGAGACAGAGAGAGGGAGAGAGACAGAGACAGAGAGAGAGAGAGAGAGAGAGAGAAGAGAGAGAGAGAGAGAGAGAGAGAGAGAGAAAGAGAGAGAACTCAGAACACTTTATTCGATCACGGATTGAGATTTGACGATAGCCTATTCTTCCAATATGTCCTTGCTACACTAAATTATGCAATGAGATCTGAAGACAAGAAAATGAAAAGAAATGAAAAAGAATAAAAGGAAGGAGAGAGAAAAAAGTACTCAGACATGATTATAAAGTGCATGATTCACACACACACGCATTTGATTCCAAAGGCTTGACAAAAGCATGCATATTATATACAGTCGTAAGATGATTCACACACACACGCATTTGATTCCAAAGGCTTGACAAAAGCATGCATATTATATACAGTCAAAAGCATGCATATTATATACAGTCGTAAGATGCACACAACAGCAATAACAAAATTGTGTGTGTGTGTGGTGTGGGGGGGGGGGGGGGGCGAGGACGTGAGACAGGGGAGGATTGTGTGTGTGTGTGTATGTGTGTGTGTGTGTGTGTGTGTGTGTGTGTGTGTGTGTGTGTGTGTGTGTGTGATTATGTGGGGGGTAGAGAGAGAGAGAGAGAGAGAGAGAGAGAGAGAGAGAGAGAGAGAGAGAGAGAGAGAGAGAGAGAGAGAGAGAGAGAAGCAGGCAGACAGACAGACAGACAGATCTCTTCCTTCCCTGACGTGCTAACAGCTCCCACTGTGTCAGACTCCTTATCTTCACCTCAGTTCGCCTCACCCACTTCCAGCTCACAAGCTAATTGCCGGCCAAGTCCCAGCACCACTGATGGACACGTGGTGCAGGCCCCCTTGACCACCACACCCCTTCTGTGCCCTCAGGCACGGAACCCCAAGACAGCTGAACAGAGAAGAAAGAAAGGAACCAACGAAGCATCGCTCTAAGTGAGGGTCAGACCTGTGGGAGCAGCAGCTGGTTTGGGGAATCATTGTGCGCTTCCTGAAGGAATCACTGAAGCAGACAGATTGGTCTCTGTACGTCGTGTAAATTATAAGAAAGTCCATGTTAAACGTGTAAAAAAACACACAACAGTTTAGGAACATGAACCGATTTACAGATA
>CM031627.1:52189943-52192443 GCA_018398815.1 Conus ventricosus
AGCCACAATGTCGGTTGCGTGTCTCTGATTGGCTGCCGAGGATGACGTCATGTACAGCTGCCATGGTGAACCGATGG
Organism: Conus ventricosus; assembly: GCA_018398815.1. Taxonomy (NCBI): domain Eukaryota; kingdom Metazoa; phylum Mollusca; class Gastropoda; order Neogastropoda; family Conidae; genus Conus; species Conus ventricosus. The sequence goes on from CM031627.1 coordinate 52,190,021, forward strand.
CGTGATGGAAGATGGCGCTGGTGACGGCCATGTGGTGGGTGATTGGCGTTTGAAAGTGACGGCCATGTGGTGGGTGATTGGCGTTTGAAAGTGAGGGTCGCGCGCGATTCGTGCAAGTCACTGATTGTATTACCCAACCACGCTGGTACAATTCAGTGGATGGCACACAAGTTAATCGGTGGAGAGAGAGAGAGAGAGAGAGAGAGAGAGAGAGAAAATTAAAACAAAGACTGTAAGAAACCTACTCTCTGATTCTGCTTGTTTGTGTTTTCAACTGTTGGTCTGATTGTGGATAGCGTCTCTCTATCTGACTGTAAATCTGATTGTGGGTACTATCTTCTCTATGAGACTGTAAGTCTGATTGTGGATAATATTTTCTCCATGTGACTATGTCTGATTGTAGATAATATTATTTCTAAGTGACTGTAAGTCTGATTGTGGATACCTTCTCTGACTGTGACTCTTTCACTGTTCGGTCTCATTGTGGACAATCTCTTCTCTACCTGACTGTCACTGTGGGATCTTATTGTGGATAACATGTTCTCAACTGTGACTGTGGCCCTGTTGGATCTTATTGTGGATAACATGTTCTCACTGTCACTGTGGCCCTGTTGGATCTTATTGTGGATAACATGTTCTCACTGTGACTGTGGCCCTGTTGGATCTTATTGTGGATAACATGTTCTCACTGTCACTGTGGCCCTGTGGGATCTTAATGTGGATAACATGTTCTCACTGTGACTGTGGCCCTGTGGGATCTTATTGTGGATAACATGTTCTCACTGTCACTGTGACTGTTGGATCTAATTGTGGATAACATGTTCTCACTGTCACTGTGCCCTGTGGATCTTAATGTTGATAACATGTTCTCACTGTCACTGTGGCCCTGTGATCTTATTGTGGATACATGTTCTCACTGTCACTGTGCCCTGGGGATCTTATTGTGGATAACATGTTCTCACTGTCACTGTCACTGTGGGATCTTATTGTGGATAACATGTTCTCACTGTCACTGTCACTGTGGGATCTTATTGGATAACATGTTCTCACTGTCACTGTGGCCCTGTGGGATCTTATTGTGGATAACATGTTCTCACTGTCACTGTGGCCCTGTGAATCTTAAGGTGATAACATGTTCTCACTGTCACTGTGGCCCTGGGATCTTATTGTGGATAACATGTTCTCACTGTGGCCCTGTGGGATCTTATTGTGGATAACATGTTCTCACTGTCACTGTGGGATCTTAATGTGGATAACATGTTCTCACTGTCACTGTGGCCCTGTTGGATCTTAATGTGGATAACATGTTCTCACTGTCACTGTGGGATCTTGTTGTGGATAAACATGTTCTCACTGTCACTGTGGCCCTGTGGGATCTTAATGTGGATAACATGTTCTCACTGTCACTGTGGGATTTAATGTGGATAACATGTTCTCACTGTCACTGTGGCCCTGTGGGATCTTATGTGGATAACATGTTCTCACTGTCACTGTGACTGTGGGATCTTATTGTGGATAACATGTTCTCACTGTCACTGTGACTGTGGATCTTATTGGGATAACATGTTCTCACTGTCACTGTGACTGTGGGATCTTATTGTGGATAACATGTTTCTCACTGTCACTGTGGCCCTGTGGGATCTTATTGTGGATAACATGTTCTCACTGTCACTGTGACTGTGGGATCTTATTGGGGATAACATGTTCTCACTGTCACTGTGGCCCTGTTGGATCTTATTGTGGATAATATGTTCTCACTGTCACTGTCACTGTGGGATCTTATTGTGGATAACATGTTCTCACTGTCACTGTGGCCCTGTGGGATCTTATTGTGGATAGCATGTTCTCACTGTCACTGTGACTGGGGATCATATTGTGGATAACATGTTCTCACTGTGACTGTGGCCCTGTTGGATCTTATTGTGGATAACATGTTCTCTAAGTCACTTGATGCTGACACGTCGGTCTGATTCCATATAATGTCTCGGGTTGACTGTGGCACTGGCACTGTTGGTATGATGGCGGGTGATTCTCGGGCTGACTGTGGCACTGGCACTGTTGGTCTGATGGCGGATGATGTCTCTGCTGACTGTGGCACTGACACTGTTGGTCTGATGGCGGATGATGTCTCCTGTGCATGACGATAGCTCTGGTGCAGGTGGTAGGATTCTGGAGATGGCGTCGTCTTTGACCGACTCTACCTCTGGGACAGCTGATCTGATTGACCGACTCTACCTCTGTCACAGCTGATCTGATTGACCGACTCTACCTCTGTCACAGCTGATCTGATTGACCGACTCTACCTCTGTCACAGCTGATCTGATTGACCGACTCTACCTCTGTCACAGCTGATCTGATTGACCGACTCTACCTCTGTCACAGCTGACTGATTGACCGACTCTACCTCTGTCACAGCTAATCTG
>CM031627.1:52199943-52202443 GCA_018398815.1 Conus ventricosus
GAGAGAGAGAGAGAGAGAGGAGAGAGAGAGGAGAGAGAGAGAGAGAGAGAGGGAGACGAGAGAGAGGGAGGGAGAGAGAGTAGGGAGAGAGAAGAGAGAGAGAGAGAGAGAGAGAGGAGAGGAGAGGGAGAGGAGAGAAGGAGAGAGAGAGAGAGGAGAGAGAGAGAGAGAGAGAGAAGAGAGAGAGAGAGAGAGAGAGAGAGAGAGAGAGAGAGAGAGAGAGAGAGAGAGAGAGAAGAGAGTGAGAGTGTAGATTTCCATCTGCCCTTTTCCTTCACACAAGAGTCGTTTTCCTCTCTCTCTCTCTCTCTCTCTCTCTCTCTCTCTCTCTCTCTCTCTCTCTCTCTCTCTCTCTCCTCTCTCTCTCTCTCTCTCTCTCTCTCTCTCTCTCTCTCTCTCACACACACACACACACACACACACACACACACACACACACACACACACACACACACACACACACACACCTTCTAACTCACAAAAGGCCGAAGCTTTCTCAGAAATGTTTGCAATGACGAGTTGCAAAGAGGGCTTGTCAGAAAAGGATAGAGTTTTTCGAAAGAAAGAATCTTCCAGTGAAATATACAATGATCCAATAGAAGATAACAGCCATTTTATCAATCCCCCAATCCCCTTTAAAGAAATGAAAGATGTCATTTTCTCCAAGGGAAATAAAAGAACTTCAGTAGGCCCTGATGGAATATCAAATGAATTAATCAAACATTTAACCTGCTAATTTGGGTTAACTTTTTCACCCATTCATCAAAGATGTTGGCGTCTGGAATATTCAATTAATATGGAAACAATCTATTATTGTTCCCATACACAAGCTTGGTAAACCAAAATCAGACATAAACAGTTATCGGCCTATTGCTCTGAGTCACATACGGGGAAACTGATGGAAAAAATAATTTTAAATCGTCTCCTACACTACTGCGAAAAGAACAATATCATACCAATACATCAAGCAGGTTTTCGTAAGGCAGATCAACCATCGATCACCTTACCAAATTAACAACCCAAATTAAACAGTCAGTTTGCTGGAAGGAAAAATGTACTGGCTACATCTTTGATATCAAAAAGCGTACGATCGAGTTTGCACTCTAAACTACTTATAAATCAAATCCTTGGCTTATCAGGTTTGCATGTACTATTATTTCAGACCTTTTCTAGCAGATAGATCAATTCAGACCAAAATAGGACACACTTACTCCAAAAAAAACCACTTCCACTATGGAATTCCGAAAAGGATCAGAGTAGCACCAATATTTTTCAATATTTACACATGACCTATTCTAAACACTGTGTCAATATCTATTGAATAGTTCAAAATGCTGCTGATTATCGCATATGGATAAAAGTGATTATGAAAAAACGCACTCCAATGAGATCGTAATTAACACTAAAAACTTGTATCAAAGAGAACTTGATAATATAATGATTTTATGATTCAAAATGGTTTAACCTTTGTCTTCAGAGAAATAAACATATTATGCTTTTTGACTCTGGTTACGATCGCAGAGATTTGCTTCTTTCAATCTAGAAGGGTCTTTTATAAATTATGCACAGTCTTTTAAAATTTTAGAGTAATCCTTGCATCAAAATGTCATGGAAAGAGCATTTAGAACACGTAATGATGAAAGCTAAAAAGAGTCGAACTCCTAAAAATTGTCAGCAAACACAGTGGGACAAGACATTTCCACTCTATAATCTAAACGGTGTTCAGGAGCAAGTTATATTTGAGTCGCAGGGATTTACAGCTGCAGGACAAGTGCGAATGGCAGGTTAGGGAAAAGGAATGTTTTCTGCAGGCCGCTCCCCAACCAGCAAAACCGCCTGTATCGGCCAACTGAATTCATCTGTGCATAGCTGGTCTGGCAGCAATGTCTTCGGCAAGGTTGAGCGCCTTACAAATGGCCCTGTAGGTTTGATAATTAGTTATTGTCATGAAAAATGTAATATATCTGCACTATTGATGACTGAATTGGCGAATTCCAACAATTTTTTAATACCAAACTCGACTGGTTATTTTATTGTAATAACATAGATGCCGCATGAAAGCTTGTACGCAAGTGGTCAGGCAATATTAGAACAATGACAACAAACACAATATATGTTGCAAAAATGACGTCATCACTTTTGGGAAGTAAATTTTCCACAGTTAAGTAGTACACATTTGATACATGCTCTGCTCGATTTACCAACAAAAATATTGATTCAAATGTGTAAAGCCTTTTTGTTTGCCTTTCAAAAGTGTCTCAATAAGGACAGAAATGTAACTGTGATCTAGTAACAGCACTTATTCTTCAAAAGTAAATATGCCCAAGAGGTTTTCTCTGCCCCAAAATACCTTTTTAAAAAAAATGCAAAGTTAGACAGTAAAGCTATAAACTTGCGATTGGAGTTCCAGTATATACATTTTCATTAAAAACATAATATCTGAAATTGGTATAATACCTTTTGAAGAAAATATGAAACTTGCATCATCTAAATATGTCCT
>CM031627.1:52207443-52224943 GCA_018398815.1 Conus ventricosus
AGCAGAGACATGCCACTCCCGTGTGGTCTATACAGCCCAGCAGATGCTGTATGCCAACGGAAACATTTGAAAGGGCGGCAAAACCATCGTCCCGAGACTAACGGATGCCAACAACTATTATTATTATATATAATATTCTTATATATAATATATATATATATATAAGTTGTAGTCCATTATGGTGAAACACAACTATGACTGAGTTTAATTTTTGTACATTCCTAACAGCCTAAACTTGGTTTAGACCATTTGAGCTTTGGTACTTTCTTAAAACAAACAGTTACCTCGTTTATTTGAAACGATCAAGTGAATTTTATACCTGTGAAAGAGGATTCAAGCACCACAATGACAGAAAGAAAACTATTCTGCCTTGGGTACTCGCGAAAGCCAAGGAGCACGAATATAATCAGATCAAATTACCCGTAATCTAAAATTGAGGGGGTGCGTTTAAAAGGGGGGGGGGGTGTTAATTTTGTGCGTGTTAGTGTGAGTATACGTTTCTTTACTACGGATCTGAACATTACTGAAAGAGGAAGAAGAAGGAGAGACAGTTTTTTATGTGGGTAACATTTCCACATGGACATTCCGCTTAAGTTTGACCCTCACACACACACACGGAAAATTCCGTTCCTATACTACTACTTGTCGGCCAAGCCCGCCTGAACGATAAAATGCCACACCATCTTTAGTAAATTGACGTTTTCTGGGAGACTGCACTGGAAAATGCTAACGGTAAACTTCTTCTTATCGGTTAAAGTGGGAGTGATGGACGAAGAAAGCTAGATTTGGTCCCCCCCCCCCCCCCCCCCCCCCCCCCTCCCTTCAATCTTAGGACTCAAATGCCGTTTATGTTTCCCTCCTGCTTTTGTAACTGCTCATAAAGTAGTGGCGACGCTAGAGATTGAAAGTTCTGAAACGGAAAACGGTATCTGAGTGAGCCCAAATGTTATTAGGAGTATTATTCTGACTGTCATACATTTTTCTTCCTTACGGCCTTTCTGTGGCGGTTGATGACCTGCGATTTCGCGAGGCCAGGTCGATGAAGACCCAGCGGGTGGGGTGACATGAGTTGTCGATGTACGTCAGATTGCGAACGAATTCCAGGCTGCTCTATGAAAATCCAGGGACTGTACATCGAACCATTCGTGCGGAAAAAGCAGCCACTGGACAGTCGTCTGAACTGTCCAGATTACCCCAACAAGAACATCGGGAGGATATGTCAGAAAACAGTACCTACGGAATCACACTCAAACCAAAGTGACTCTCCGGAGTCAACATCCTGCGGAGGTCGTTTGAGTGTATCCAACACGGACTGGACTAATCCTATCACGCCAAAGACCACGACATACCTCTTGGCGATAAGACTTTTCGGATTACTTACAATGCCAACTTTTCCAATTTTGGACGGCTGTCACAGCAAGTGCGCGGCTACGTGTTTTAACCAGATACGTCACACGAAGGAGAAGAAGTAGAAAGTAGCAACTTTAATACAATAGGCAATATTACTACCCGACCAACCAAAGTTGCTTTGTCGTACTCAAATCACCAATCTTTCGCCCCCCTTTCTTGTTTGTTCTTGTGCCTGGCTCTTTTGTCCTTTCTGATCTTCTTTGTGGCGTTAAGTTTTGGGTTTGTTGGAGTTTTGTTTTGTTTTGAGGGGGCGCGGCGGGCGGGCTAATAATTCTATGAGAGAACACGAAGAATTGTAATGCCGGTGTCGGTTGTTACATTTATTAACGAAAGGTTAGGTGCAAGAGTCATATATAAACGGTCGGCCGTGTTCAATCTGTACGGTATCATGTCTTCCGCCAAGCGCTTCATAATCATCCTTAAATCCGCCGCTTCGACCTGGCCAAGACCACTAAGAAAAGTTGGCGGAGAGTCGTCACCACCGGCGCCGCCCACCACCTGAACCGCAACGGGGAGGCTCAAGAGTTGCGGGTAGTAATATCGGTGTATTGGGGCGTCTTGGACGGAAGAAAGAGCCATCAATGTGGGGATCCGTTTGTCAAAACTCGAACCTGCTAATACGCCTCATGCAAGAACCACCAATACACAGCGTTTTCCAAATCGCTGTCGAAGATGGAGAGAGAAACGAGAAGGTAGAGCTGTCTCCTCGTTCATCAGCCGCGTATGCTGTTTTTGGGGGAAGCATTTTCAGAATCGCTCGGCTACCGCTCTCAACAACACTCGAGTCCGCCTTTCCAAACGTACACTAAATTTATCTTCGGACAGTACTGTATCCCTTTTACGAGGTGTTCTGAAAAACTCTGGTGACATATTTCCAACGCGAATCTGAATAAAAAGGTCGTTAACGAACGGCGCCGAAGGATAATACTAAGGATTTATTATCCGTTGATCATCTCACAATAAATCAACAGAAGATTCTGCAGACAAAAGGCCCCTGTGAACGATTGTACCGAGACTGCTCTGTATCCTAACTCAAAATGCGTTGGAACGACTCGCGGCTGAAATGTTCTTGGGGTCATCGTTGATTACCCTATAAGCAGACAGTCGCTGCTGTTTGGGCGGGGGATGCGTTTGTTTTTGTTCTTTTTTTTTCTTATTCTTTTACCAACCGTTGTTGGTCTCTTTGTTATTTACTCGAACGGAGACACGCTCTTCGTGAAATGAACTGTTGTGTATTGTGTGTTTTTTTAAAAAAAAATATGATATATTCCTTGTTGGTCGGGGTTTTTTTTGTCCTCCCCCCCCTTCCCCCCTCCTATTATTTTGACACATTTCGAACGTTTGATTTTCGTACATTATTTGCATGACATGCGCATTTGTTGCGAATTATTTTGACTCGCCCCCACACCCAAAGAGTGCTTAAATGAAAATTCTCGTACATTCATCGGCTTCATGGAGTCAAAACCGAGTGTGCGCCAGCCAGCCCCACGTAATGGGGACGGAAAATGAACCCGTTTGCCTCATCGATTCTTTTTTTTGTCGTGTTTTGTTTTGTTTTTGTTGTGGGTCGTCATTAAGGAGAAACGACCACGTTCTTATTAAGAAACGAATGTGTACGGGGGAGGATAATTAATTGGTAGTGTTACTGGTGGGGGGTGTTTCGATGGTTGGACGGTCATTTCAGTTTTGTGCGTATAGTTTATAACCCACAGTGCCACGAGTCTCACCACTTATAGCGGTACGGGAATTTCGTTCTTTCTTTTTTTTTTTTTCCGCGGTACTTTACTGACTCTTTACTGAGAAGAAGGAGGAGTTCTTTATAGTTTTTAGAGCTTTCTGGGGAAGAAAACCCCCCCCATTTAAATAACAACAACAGCAGCAGCCATTACATTTTCAGTAGTTAGGAGGAGCTTTTTTTTGTGTGTACGTAAAGTATATCTTCTTTGATTGCGATTTAAGGAAAACCTTATATTTCTCAGGATTCTTTCCGCTTTGTTAGTGGATTTGGTCCACTTCTACGACTCCCCTCCCACCCATCCCGAGAGAGGTAAAGATATTATTGTTGCTTTTTTTGTTATCAGGACTGCTAGGGGTGTATGTGTGTGTGTGGCTTGAGACTCCCTTCCCAGCCCCCTTTTCACATATTATACTACTACTAAAAGAAAAGGAGAAATGAAGGGGAAGCGTCTGCTGTCAAGCCTCTTTTTCTAAAAGGAAATAGATGAAGTCATCGTCGCGGAGTGTTTTTTTCTTCTTTACGCGATTTGTATTTCTGCCACCCTTGGATTTTTTTTCTTGATGAAATCGCTCAGTTTGACGATTGTCGGCGGTTTACTATTCTGAAGATTAACTCGGCTTTTTCGATCGCAGGTAATCGGCAGGCGAGGGGAGGAACTGTCCTCCGCGGGATGCTGGACCTTCCTGACCACTTACAACGAGTCGAACAGTCCCGAGAAGAAGAAGAAAGAAGAAGAAGAACATTAGCAACGCCTGTGGCTTCAAGTAATCATTCTCAACCTTTCGCTACTTCCGCATTTAAAACGGGATTGTGGGTTGTAGTAATCCTACGATAACTCTTTACAATCGATGAAAAAAAAAAAAAAGATCACCACAGCATTCGTCTTCGATGATGGTTGCCAGGAAGCTAGCTCCTCTTAGCTACAATAACTTTGACAGCAACGACGAGAGGGGAGTGTGTTGTTCTGAAAATGTTAAAAAAAAAAAAGAGGAAAAAAAAACCCTGTTGTGCCGCCACCCCACTTGCAGAACTGGACAGGGCTAGCACTTTTTTTCCCATGGAGGAGATATAGCCAGCAGGTGGCGGGTGACCAGGCGTCCTCGTTTTGGTCTAGAAAATTACCGGAGCTCGTATTGCTGATGATCTTCAGATGCTTCCACTGTCGGACCGGGCTTATCTGGGAAGCGCTTGCAAAAGGTTCAACTCTCTCACGGTATTACCCCTCCGTGTGGAGGGACATCAGCATCCGGGACGACCCTACAAGAAGGATACTCGTATTTCATGGTCCGTGTCGAAGCCGCTGGTCTGTGCGAAAGTGACAAATTCATGAATCAAGAAATTTGATAAGTATTTACAGAATGTCAGTTGTCTACAATTAACAGTTTGGTTTTCTAAAATATTCGCTTTTCTACATGCTGAAGAGAGCTTGCGCAGAAAAGGAAACCTCAAAAGGCTGTCTTTCTAGGGGCTCAACTGTCCAAGAACCGGCGCCAACTCCCTCGTGGTTCGTGGTCAAACGATTCTCTGGCGGAACGTTACTAAATTGCTGTTACACACTCGATCCTGAAACGCTGGACATCAAGAACATCTCGTTCTTGACAACGACGGGTGAAGTTGTGAGACGCCATCTACTAACCCACTGGCGACGCGATTCCGCCTTCTTTTGACTATACAACGAAGGTAGTTGTTGTTGTGCCTATGAAGAAGGTGAAACACGCACACGCACACTCACACAGGCTGTGCAGCGCGCTGTTGTTTTTTTTTTTTGGTTCTTTCCATACTGTGTGTTACAGACTAGTAATCCGGAGGGAAAGGGCCCTAGGGCTGTGTATGAGAAAACGTTTATTAAATGTCCCCACCCTATGACATTATGAGACAAACAACAATGCGGGAGGACATGACTTTCTCTTCTTTCTTTGACATAAATTGTAGTATTTCTATGATGATGACGATGATCGGGCGAGGAATTCTTCTTAACTTACGAGACGAAGTTGAGTACCAATTTTGGGGACGATTATCACACGATGGTCTTCTCCAGTATTCGTCAACATCCATTATCACGCGCCATTGCTCCTGGGAATCCCGTGCCATTGTGTGCATTATTTTTTCTTTCAGAAAACTACGGGTGGAAGGGCCTGTGATAACTTAGGATTATAACGAATCGAGTAGTTAGCGGGAGTATCTTGCGAAAAGTATTTTATTTTAAAATTAATAACGGAATGTTGTTGCTTTTTTTTTTGTATTGTAACGGCTGAGATTCTTCTACTTCTACTTGTGCCTCTGCGAAAAATGAATCCGCTATTTTTCGCGATCTAGTCCACAGCGGCAGAAAGAGAAGAAAGAAAAACAAACGTTCGTTGGTGGGCTGCCCCCCCTCAGTCAGCGAGAAAGATGTCGAGGAAAAGTTTCACTCTTCTTTCGTCGAGTAACTGACCCAAAATCCTGATTTTGTCATTTGACTTTGGTACTGTCACTAGCTGGTGCGGACACACGAGCGCCAGCAGTTTGTATCATGGTTCAGTATGCGGATGATTGATGACGGTCGTCTTCTTCTCCTTCCGACTCTTCCCTGCTTTATGGGAAACTCGCTTTTGCCCTTTTCGAATTGAAACCTGATGTGGTGGACATTTACATTATTCCGATCGACTTCGATGGAAAGGAACTTGCGCTGCGGGTTTGTCTACCTCAAATAAAAAAAAAGTGAAACGGAAAGAAAAGGACACGCCCGATCCAGTTTCTGCAAGCTGGCAGTTCCGGGACTTCTAAAGAAGACAAAAAGCCACTAGATCATTCGCCTGTCTGTTCCGCTGTGTACCTGTCTTTATTTTCCAGTTTTCCAGTCCCGACTGAACTTTTCTGGTGGTATTTTCCATTCTTATCCGCGTTTTTGATTACTACTAGTAACGTTAGACGATCGTGCCGTTTCCACGGGAAATCTAAAAAATAATCCGGTGTGCGTTCACAGGAAATTCACGACGCTGGTTCCCGCTCTAACGTCCAAATGTAGTAGTCCTACACAAAGGAAAAAAATATACAACTGAGAAGATGCGCGAACAAACAACAGCAGCAGCATACATTTTCAGGAGGAGCTTTTTTTGTGTGTGTCGGTAAGATATCTTCTTTGATGCGATTGAAGAAAAAACCTTATATTCTTCCAGTATTCTTCCGCTTTGTAGTGATTTGGTTCCCGATTCATACGTCTCCCCCACCCCCCCCCCCCCCCCCCCCCCCCCCCCCCCCCCCCCCCCCCCCCCCCCCCCCCCCCCCCCCCCCCCCCCCCCCCCCCCCCCCCCCCCCCCCTCCCCCCCCCCCCCCCCACACCATCCCTCGAGAGTAAAGATATTGTTGTTGCGTTTTTTTTTTGTTATCAGGACTGCTACGGTGTGTGTGTGTGTGCTTGAGACTCCCTTCCCAGCCCCCTTTTACATTATTTTATACTACTACTACAAGAAAAGAAGCGTCTGCAGTCAGGCCTTTTTTCTAAAAAGAAATTAGATGAGTCATCGTCGGAGTGTTTTCTTCTTCTTTCTTAGACGATGGATTTCTGCCCCACCCTTGGATTTTTTTTTTTCTTTGATGAAATCGCTCAGTTTGACGATTGTCGGACTTGCTATTCTGAAGATAAACTCGGCTTTTTCGATCGCTGGTACCATCGGCCATGCGGGGAAACTGTCCTCCGCGGGGATACTAGACCTTCATGACCACTTACAACGAGTCGAACAGCCCGAAGAAGAAGAAGAGAAGAAGATCCATTTGCAACGCTGTGCTCAAGCTAATCATTCTCAACCTTTCGCTACTTCCGCATTTAAACGGGATTGTGGGTTGTAGTAATCCTACGAATAAACTTTACAATCGAGAAAAAAAATAAAAAGTTCCCACCGCCCGTCTTCGTACTGGTTGTTTTGTAGTTGGCTAACTCCTCTTAGCTACAATAATGGAAGCAAACGAGAGGGGAGTGTTGTTTGAAAATGTAAAAAAAAAAAGAGGAAAAATAAAACCCTGTTGTGCCGCCACTTGCAGAAACCTGGACAGCGGGCAGAACTTTTGTTCCATGGAAGGAGGAAATAGCCAGCACAGGTGGGCGGGTGACCAGGCGTCCTCGTTTGGGTCTAGAAACATTACCGGAGTCGTATTGCTGATGATCTTCAAGATGTTCCTCTGTCGGACCGGGGCTTTATCTGGGAAGCGCTTGTAAAGGTTCACTTCTCATGTATTACCCTCCGTTGTGGCTCCAAGGGACACCAGCATCCGGACGACCCTAGAGACAGATAGGATACTCCGATATTCATGTCGTGTCGAAGCCGCTGAGTCTTGTGCGAAAGTGACAAAATCATGATCAGAAATTGATAAGTATTTACAGAATGTCAGTGTCTACATTAACAGTTGGTTTCTACATATTCGCCCTTTTCAACATGCTGAGAAGGAGCTTGCGCAGGAAGAAACCTCAAAAGGGGTCTTTCTAGGGGCCTCAAACTGTCCAAGAACCGGCGCAACTCCCTCGCTGGTCGTGGTAACATCTCCTGGCTGAACGATTATAAATTGCTGTACACACTCGATCTGAAACGATGGACATCAAGATTACATCTCGTTCTTGACACCAACGGTGAAGTTGTGAGACGCCATCTACAAAACCCACTGGCGACGCGATTCCGCATCTTTGGATCTATACAGCGAAGGTTGTTGTTGTTGTGCCTTGAGAAGGAGGAACACGCACACGCACACACACACACGCGCGCGCGCGCCGCTGTGTATTTTGTTTTTGGCTTCTCCACTTACTGTGTGTTACAGCTAGTAATCCGAGGGTAGGCCTAGGGCTGTGTATGAGAAAAGTTTATTAAATGTCCCCACCCCCAATGACATTTATGCAGACAAATGCAAACAACATGTCGGAGGACCTGTACTTTCTCTTTCTGCTCATTGACGATGGAAAATTGTGTATCAACTACACAATGATGCTGACCCCCCCCCCGCTGACGCTCGGGAATCTCCTTCCTTAACTCACAGAATGCACTCGATGATGCGTACCAATTTTGGGGACGATAATCACCACGTTGGGCTCTCCATGTATTCGTCAACATCCAATATCACGCGCCAATTCTCCTGGAATCCCGGCCATTGTGTGACATTTATTATTTCTCTTAAGGAAAAATTCGGGAGGAAGAGGCTGAACTTAGGATATCAACGAAGCGAGAAGATACAGTAGCGGGGAGTATCTTGCGGAATAGCGGTGTAACGGATGAGGATTCTTCTACTTTACTTGTGCCTCTGCGTAAAAAAATGAATCCGCTATATCGCGATCTAGTCCCACAGAGGCAGAAGAAGAAGAAAAAAAAACAAACGGTGGTGGTGGCTGCCCCCTCAGTCTCAGCGAGAAGATGGTCGAGGAAGAAACGTTTCTCTTTCTTCGTCGAGGTCAATGCCCAACGATTCTGATTTTGTCATTTGACTTTGTATGTCATAGCTGTGCGGACACACGAGCGCCAGCGGTCTGTATCATGGGTCAGATGATGATGATGACGTCCGTCTTCTTTCTCTTCGACTCCTCCGCGCTTTATGGCAAACTCGCTTAGCCCATTTCGACCGCGAAAACTTTTCGAACGCAAGCAAACTAGATTTTTCTCCCCATTCAAGAATCGTTTATACTCGGAATAATAAATGCCAAGGTCTATGTTGTTGAGCGGAAACTGTTATAACACTTTCAAAAATTGTTCTTGATAACGGCAGAATAGCCATTTGTTTCGAAAATATTGGACTCGCTCATTGTTTAAACCACGCATGTGCTTATTATGCGAGAATAAGACCCAAAAACTATTTCCCGTCCAAAACTTTTAATTATTGAGAAGGCTGAACAATGCCGCACGTGCCACCGATATGTTATGAATGCGATATGTCAGAAGAAGAAAAAAACAAGGTTAGGTAGCAACACTCTCTCCCCGTCTTCTTCTTCTACTCAGGTCGTCTTCAACTAGAGGGCGCCTGTTCAAATAACAAAATTTACTAAAGCAAACTTTTTTCTTTTTTTCCCCCCATAACAGAATCGTTAATACTCGGGATAATAACTTGCGCAGTCAGTCAAATGAGCACAAACTGTTCAGAACTTGTCACGCTTGGATGTTTCGAACAAATATGGACCTCGTGTATGTGCTTTCTGCGTGTGCTTTATGCGAGAATAAAGTCCAAACACTATTTCTCGCGCTAAACCAGAAATCATTTGTACTTACATTCAGAGGCTGAAAATGCCAATGCACCGATATGATGCGTTATGACATGAGGAAGAAGAAAAAAGGAGGTACGCACACTCCCGTTCTTCTTCTTCTGAGTTTCGATTCTTGTTGCACACAGAATAATAGCCATAGTTCTCTCCTCTTCTGCAAGGAATTTTACTGCTGCTGTAAACTGAACTTGTTCTAGGACAGGCGAATCCAAATCATCCACATTGAGAAGGCTGAAAAATGCCTAACGTGTCATCGATATGTTACGAAATGATATGAGGAAGAAAAAAAGGTAGCACACACTCTCCCGTCTTTTCTTCTATCAGGTCGATCTTCAACTCGAGAGCGCCTGTTTCAAACTAATAAAATTGGACTAAACCGTACCTGCAACCCTTTTCTTTCTCACCCACCCCACTAACAGAATCGTTTACTACTCGGAATAATAACATGCCAGTCAGTCAATGAGCACAAACTGTTCAGAACTTGTCACGCGGATGTTTCATGAGAGGGCTGAAATGCCTAATAATAATAATATGCCACCGATATGTTATGATAGGAGGGATAAGGAAAAAAAAGGAAAACATTTAGCCACACCTCTCTCCCCCCGTACTTCTTATTCTGAGTTGATCTTTTTTTGCGATAGTAGCATAGTTTCTCTTCTTCTTGAAGGGAATTTGCTGCTGCTGTAAAGATCTTGTTCTAGGACAAGGAAAACCAAATCATCCACATTGAGAGAAGGCTGAAATGCCTCAAACGTGCCACCGAAATGTTATGAAATGATATGAAGAAGAAAAAAAAAGGTGCACATCTCTCCCCGTCTTCTTCTTTACTAGGTCGGATCTTCAACTAGAGGGCGCCATGTTCAAACTAACAAATGACTAAACTGTCAAAAGGAAACTTTTCTTTTTTTTCCCCACACTAAACCATTCGTTAATACTCGGAAAATAATAACTTGCCTGTCAGTCAAATGAGCACAAAACTGTTCAGAACTTGTCATCTCCGGATGTTTCAAACAAATATGGAGAAGGTGAAAATGCCTAACGTGCACCGATATATTACGAAATGATATCTATGAGTAAAAAAAGAAAAAAAGATGGTAGCACATTCCCGTTCTTCTCGTCTACTCAGGTCGATCTACAACTAGATGGCGCTGTTCAAACTTTACAAAATTGACTAAAAACGTCAAAAGCAAACTTTTCTTTCTTTCCCCACTAACGGATCGTTATACTCGGAATAATAACTGCCATCAGTCAATGAGCACAAATGATCAGAATTGTCACGCGGTTGTTTCGACCAAATATTTGACTCGTTTGTGCTTTATGTGTTGCTTTTATGCGAGCATAAGACCAACATACTTCTCGCGCTAAAACGTAAATTATCCATACATTGAGTGGGCGAAAATGCCTAATAATATGCACCGATAATGATTGATGATAGGAGAAGAAAGAAACGTAAGTACACTCTCTCTCCCCGGTCTTCTTCTTCTGAGTTCGATCTTGTTGCGAAATAATAGCATTAGTTCTCTCTTTCTTCTGACAAGAATTTACTGCTTTGCTGTAAACGAAACTTGTTCTAGGACAAGAAACCAAAATCATCCACATTGTGAAGGCTGAAAATGCCTAACGTGTCATCGATATGTTATTGAAATGATATGAGGAAAGAAAAATAAAAGTGGTAGGCACACTCTCTCCCCGTCTTCTTCACTCTACTCAGGTCGATCTTCAACTAGAGAGCGCCTGGTCAACTAATAACATTTACTAAAAACGTCAAAAAGCAAAAACTTTCTTTTTTTCCCCCCACTAACAGAATTGTTAATACTCGGATTATAACTTGCCAGTCAGTTTCAATGAGCAAAGACTGTTCAGAACTTGTCACGCACGGAATGTTTCAAACTAAAATATGGGGAAGGCTTGAAAATGCCTAACGTGCCACCGATATGTTACGAAATGATCGAGCAAAAAAGCAGAGAAAAAAGATGCAGCACACTCCCCGTTTTTCTTCTACTCAGGTCGATCTACAACTAGAAGAAGAGGGCGCCTTGTTTCAAACTAACAAAATTGACTAAATCGTTCAAAGCAAATTTTTTCTTTCTTCCCCCCACTAACAGAATCGTTAATACTCGGAATATTAACTACCTAGTCAGTCTATGAGCACAAATGTTCAGAACTCTGTCTCGATAAACGCTGGATGTTTTCAAACAAATATTGACTGTTTGTGCTTCTTCTGTGTGTGCTTTATGCGAGCATAAGACCAAACACTACTTCTTCGCGCTTCTAAAACGTAAATCTATCCTACTTGAGTGGTTGAAAATGTAATATGCCACGAGATGTTATGATGATAGGAGAAGAAAGAAAACGTAGCACACTCTCTCTCCCACGTCTTATTCTTCTGAGTTCGATCTTGTTGCGATAATAGCATAGTTCTCTCTTCTTCTGCAAGGAATTTACTGCTGCTGTAAACGAACTTGTTCTAGGACAAGGAAACCAAATCATCCACATTGAGAAGGTGAAAATGCCTAACGTGCCATCGATATGTTAGAAATGATATGAGTAAAAAAAAAAAAGGTAGCACACTCTCTCCCGTCTTCTTCTTCTACTCAGGTCGATCTTCACTAGAGGGCGCCTGTTCAAACTAAAAAATTGACTAAAACGTCAAAAGCAAACTTTTCTTTTTTTTCCCCCCCACTAACAGAATCGTTAATACTCGGAATAATAACTTGCCAGTCAGTCAATGAGCACAAACTGTTCAGAACTTGTCTCTCCGGAGTTTCAAACAAATATTGACTCTCGGCGTGTGCTTTATGTGTGTGCTTTATACGAGAATAAGACCAAACACACTTCTCGCGCTAAAACCGTAAATCATCTTACATTGAGAAGGCTGAAAATGCCTAATATGCCACCGATATGATGATGATGACTGTAAAATATGTTAGTTCGACTTAAAAGTTTGGTATCTGTTTTGAGCGTGTTCAACTTTCTCTTGAAAAAAATACCTACAGACACCTTGTCGTTGTGTATTGTGTGTGTGTGTGTTGTGTGTGATGTGTGTGTGTGTGTTAAGATATTCGTTCAGGGAATTATTATTAGGCGTCTGCTATGAGCTCCTCTATAATGACGACCTCCTCCTCTTTTCTTCTGATAATAACTCGAATATGTGATGATGATGATGATGATATGATGAGTATGAGTAAGTATGGGCTCCTTCTTTCTACTACTACTACTACTACACTACGTACTACTACTTACTACTTATCAAATTGTTTTTGTTTGTGCCGATGATGTGATGATTGGTAGTTTCACTGAATTGATCGGTACTTGACAAAACTCTATAGAGCATCACGTCATGATATGGGCTTTTTACTTTTCGGGATTAAGAGGTACTTCCTGGCCTTATTTGCGGTGGGCTGATTAGACGTCTGAAATTACGACCCTCCTCTTCTTCTTGAAATTTAACTCGAATGATATGATGATGATGAGATGATGATGAGATATGATAAGTAGTGGACTCCTCGTTTTACTACTACGTACTACTACTACTTAATTATCAAATTGTTTTGTTTGTCCGATGAGGGTGTTTGATTGGTAGCTTGTCTCATGATACGGGCTTTTTACCTTTTTTGGTAAATTCCTGACCTTATTACGTGGGCTGTATAGGCGATCTATAATGACGACCTCCGCCTCTTGATTACTACTACTACTACTACTGTCTACTACTACTACTACTACTACTAATACTACTACTACTACTAAACTATATTAGTTGTTTTTTGGTCCCCATGATGGTGATGATTGGGAGCTTCTCATGATACGGGCGGGGGACGTGAGGATTCCTGAATTATTCTTGTTAGCGGAGGAGGTGAGGTGGATGGCTTCGTAAGCTAGTATATATGCCGTACCCTCGGGAGTGGGTGGGTAGACTCGTAGTCGCGTCGTGGGCGGAGCCTCGTTTAAAAACCGAAACGCTAAATAGTTCTGCATGGAAACAAAGGTCTCTAGATGATGAAGAGAAGAACGTATAATAATAGCCCCCCTCGGATCATCGCGTGGACCCGGACTAAAAATATGAACTTATGAAGGCGGATTTGCTTTTAAACCGTGAAGAACTGAAAAATTGATAAACGTAAGGTAATCTAATTTATATATAAGCGAAGGTTTGCTTTTTTGACTGTGGGGAAGAATTAAAACCGCAACAACTTTTGGATTGTACAAAAGCGAATGGTTCTACCGTTTTTTTGCCTTGTGTAGACAAAACCTCACTTTTTGGATTGTACTTATAAAGCGAATGGTTGCTTTTTTGACAGGTGGTAGAATAAAACCGCAACAACTTTTGGAGTTGTACTATAAAGCGAATGGTTTACCTTTTTTGACCTGGGAAGAATACAACCGCAACAACTTTTGATTGTACATCAAGCGGCATGGTTTTACCTTTTTGACTTGTGGAAGATAAAACCGCATACAATGATGATGTACTATAAAGCGAATGGTTTTACCTTTTTGAATTGGGAAGAAAAAAACCGCAACAACGTTTTGGATTGTACTATAAAGCGAATGGTTTTGACCTTTTTGACGTGGCAGATAAAACCGCCACAACCTTTTTGGATTGTACTATAAAGCGAGATGTTTTACCTTTTTGACTTGTGGAAGAATAAAACCCAACATCTTTTGGATTGTACTATAAAGGAATGGGTTTACTTTTGACTTGTGTAGAATATTAAGGAAGCGGATTTGCTTTTAAACCGTGACACTTGAAAAACTTGGATAACGTAAGGTAATCTAATTTATATTAGAAAGCGAATGGTTTTACCTTTTGGGATTTGGGTAAGAATGAAAAACCGCAACATCTTTTTGATTGTACTAAACGAATGGTTTGACCTTTTGACTTGTGGAAGAATAAAACCGCAACAACTTTTTGAGTGTACAATAAAGCGAATGGTTTTACCTTTTACTTGTGGTAGAATAATAGAAGCGATTTGCTTTTAAACCGTGAGCCTTGAAAAATCTTGGATGAAACGTAAGGTATCTAATTTATATTAGAAAGCGAATGAAGTTGCTTTTTACTTGGGGGTACAATAAATCCGCAACAACTTTTTGATTGTACAATAAAGCGAATGGTTTTACCCTTTTGACTTGTAGCAGAAAAAAACCGCAACAACGATGTTGGATTGTACTATAAAGCGAATGGTTTTACCTTTTGACTTGTGAAGAATAAAACCGCAACATCTTTTGGATGTACTACAAAAGCGAATGGTTTTGACCTTTTTGACTTGTGGTAGAATAAAACCGCAACAACATTTTGGATTGTCTATAAACGATGTTTTACCTTTTTGACTGTGGTAGAAGAAGACCAACGTTGGGATTTTACAATAAAGCAGAAAGGTTTAACCTTTTTGATCTTGGAGGAAAATACCGAATGGTTTTTACCTTTTTGACTTGTTGTAGAATAAAACCGCAACACCTTTTGGATTGTACTATAAACGAACGTTTTACCTTTTTGCCTTGTGGTGGTAAAAACACAATCAACCACTTTGGATTGTTGTGTGACCCTTAAGCTATAGTATAAGTAATATCCTTTTTGTATATTCAGTTCCTAATGTGTGGTGGTGGTGTTGATTGACCCTGTGGACTTTGAAAAAAAAAAACAACCTGTTGTGACTGTCTACGTTTTACATTCGTTTTTTTTATCCCTATATAAAGCGAATGGATTTAACCTTTTTGACTTGTGTAGAATAAAACCGCAACAACTTTTGGATTGTACTACAAAGTGAATGGTTTTACCTTTTTGACATTGAAGGAAAAAAAACGACCGAAATGGTGTTCCTTTTGGATTGTGGAAAGAAATCAACCGCAGCCTTTTGATTTACTAAAAAGCGAATGGTTAACCTTTTGACTTGTGGTAGAATACAACCGCCAAAACTTTTGGATGTAACTATAAAGCGAACGGTTTTACCTTTTGACTTGTGTGGAAAAAACCACAACCAACCACTTTGGATTGTTTGTGTGACCCTTAAGATAGTAGTAGTATAATCTACTTTGTGGATATTCGGTTCCTATTTGTTGGTGTGGTGGTGATTGACCCTTGACTTGTGGTTAGAAAAGAAAAACAACCGCAACATTGGTTTGTCTACTTTGATATTCGTTCCTATATTGTTGGTGGGGGGGGTCTGGTTGAAGCGACGGTTTTATCCTTTTGACTTCGTCGAGAATATTCAAAAACCCCAACCTTGTGAGGTTATATTCGTTTCTGATTTGTTTGGTGGGGGTTGTGTTTAAGAGACTTCTTCGCATCATCATCGTAGTCGAAAGACCTTCTCTTCTTCACACCCACAGCGAAGAAAGAAAAAGAGCTTGAAAAAATAAGCTTTACCACCCTTTGGACGTTTATATTAAAAAAACCCCCCCCAAAACACACCAACAACAAAAAACACTTTGGAAATTTGTAATGTAGTATTAGTCATCTACTTTTCGTAATTCGGTTCCTGTGTTGTGTTTTTTTTTAGAGAGACTTTCGAAGAAAGACTTCTTCCGCACGAAAAAGGAAAAAGCAAAAGAAAACGGATGCTCAACTTGCGAGCTTTTAACTCTTCTGGGTTTTTGAACGTAAAAGTAAAATGGTTTGGGTTCAACTTGAAGCGAATGGTGTTTTTTTAAGCTTGGACTTGAAGAAAAGAAAAACCCAAACAACTTTTGGATGTTATGTGAATGTAGTAAGCTACTTGTTTTTATAATCGTTCCTCTTTCTTGTTGGTGTGTGGTGGTGGCTTGAGTCAGACTTCGTCGGATCATCAGAGTCGGAAGACTTCTCATATCGCGTGGGAAATTTATTTTAAAAGATGCAAGAAACTTGAAATAAAGCAAATGGTTTTATTCTTTTAAAGAAGGAAAACGTGGTTGTGAACGTAAAGTAAAACTTGGTGATGGAATGGCATCATCCATATTCGAAGACTTCTCCATGAAAGGCGAAACACCAGATGCTGCGACTTGAAATAACGTTGTTACCCTTTGGACTTTCGAACGAACTCGGATTGTGAACGTGAGGTATATGACTTCGCATCATCGATTCGAAAGCCTGCCTCTTCACACGCTCGCGGGAAAAGAAAAATAAAGATGTTGTTGAAGAAATAAGTTACCACCACCCTTTGGGACTTGAAGAAATCGAAAGCGAAGAAAACCCTTCGGACTTCTTAAAACAATAAAAAGGGGTGGGGGTGGTGGTGTTGTTTCTGTAAAAGCCGATGGTTTTGTTTTTTAAACCCCTTTCGATTTTTTGTGTTGGGGAAAAAAATAAACTTGGATGAAAATCTACTGTCCTTTGTAGTATTTTTCCCCTTTTTTTCCCGGTTCCTATTAATGGTTGCGGTTGGTGGTGGAAGACTCGTCGCATCATAATTAGTCGAAAGACTTTTTCTCGTCGCGGGCGTGGTGGGAAAGAGAAAAAAGAAAAGATTGCTGAAGAAATAAGTTTACCTACTACCCTTGGAGCGTCAACAAAAGTTGTTGTTTCCGCAAAGCCCCAAATTGGTTTGGGGGTTTCCCGCTCTCTTCTCACCCTCGTGAGATTGTGAATGTAAAGGTAATCGTTTTCCTTCGTCTAAATAATATTCGGTTCCTAGCATTTGAGATTTCTTCACACACACACACACGCGAGGTCGTGGACAAGAAGAAACAAGATTGAAATAAAGCGAATGAAATTTAACTACTGCCCTTTCGTTGTGAGTTGTTGAGAAAAAAACAAACTTGGATCGTGAACGCGATCGACTTTTATATCGGTTCCTATCGGTGGTTAGAGACTTCTTCGCCTCCACATTGAAAGACAGAAAGAAATAGATACCACCGCGTAACCTGAGAGGCCGTGGCGGAGAGGAACTACATATATATATATATGCCACTGACCCCCGTGGCGTTTGGATTAGAGGCACTGCCGCCGCTGCGCAGCAGCAGCAGCATCAAGACCCACCACCACAACCACC
The DNA here is from genome assembly GCA_018398815.1 of Conus ventricosus. Taxonomy (NCBI): domain Eukaryota; kingdom Metazoa; phylum Mollusca; class Gastropoda; order Neogastropoda; family Conidae; genus Conus; species Conus ventricosus. The sequence goes on from CM031627.1 coordinate 52,224,770, forward strand.
ACAGCGTGGCGCGGAGACAAGATGAGGCCAACCCTCCTCCTACGCGCTATAATCACTCTCTGCCCAGGAGAAGAGGACACTAACATGAAGTGGGAAAGAAGACGGAGAAGATCTGACATCTATGGGATTATCTGACACCGACTCACGTAGTATCAACCGCCATTCATCATCGTC
>CM031627.1:52229943-52233409 GCA_018398815.1 Conus ventricosus
TTCGATCCTTCTATCAATGAGGAAGTACTCACTAAAGCACCAAATTCGCCAACAAACTATACAAATATAACAGATTCTGAGATGGAATCATTCTCCACACTAAGAAAACCCTTCTCCGTAGCAACATGAAACTTGATTCAAAAAAACAGCAGACATCACGTTCCGATGTCACGATGGGATCTACGATGGAGCTGAAAACTTGTGAATTAGTTGGACTTTTCATGTTGTCTCATATACAAAGTACTGGGTAAACAGGTTGGCTTATACAGAGATGATGGCGCTTCGCCCATTAAACATAAACCAAAAAATCATGTGTGGGATAATAACAAGAAAAAAGAACTTGTAAATCTTATCAAAGCTACAACCGAAAAAGCACAGGGGATAAGCCGACAAAAAATAGTAAATTATTTAGACATAACATTATCCTTAAGGACCACTCATACAAACCATACAAAAAACAATGACAGCACTGTGCTACGTAACATCATGAAAGTAACCATCCACCCCCATTTTTAAAACCCATAACCTAACTGGTATAAACCAAAGATAATCTAAACTGGCATGGCAATGAGAAAGAATTTAACATGCAGCAAGCCGAAAACCAAGAGGGGCCGCCTGAAAACAAGAGTGTGCTACAACTACCATATTACAATTAAGCCAGATAATAACATGAACACAATAAGACAACAGGAAAAGAAAAATAAATCTGGTATAACCCTCCATATGATGAAGAATAAAACCAACGTAGGAAAAGATTTTCTCAGAATCCGTAAAACATCATTCCAAAAGACATGTTACTATCTAAAAGATGCAGAAAAAACACTGAGATCAAGCGATCGTACTCGTGAATGCCCAACCTTAAAAACATAACTGAGTTCATCCAACAAAAACCAAAAACAATACAACCAAAGAGGGTGACGAAAGGATATCTTGTAAAATTGGCACAAAAAAGACCATGCCCACTGAATAACAAATGGAGTCTCTTCAGCACATTTGATGTACAAGCTACGGTAACACAGACAGTGATAAGAAACATACATAGGGAATCACGGCAAACATGGTTTAAAACCAGATATGCAAACCATAAACAGTCCTTCAAAATGACGAAATATAAAAACAAACAGAACTCAAGTAAATATACTTGGAGAAGCTTAAAGATAAGAAATAGATACAACGACTATCATGGGAAAAATATAAAAAGCGCGAGCACCATACAACAACATTTCTCAAAAAATGCAACTTATGGAGTCGTACTACAGAGACAGTGCTGATATTAATGTAAACCGATCTCGCATCCCTGAAACTCTAAAGTAAAATGATAAATTAATTGGGCAGGCACAAATTGAAATCGTTTGTTCAATGCACCATTCCTGGCACGTCCCTGTCTGAACGCGGCCCCAAAAAAGAAAAAAAATCTACCAGAGCCACGTGCCAACAACGGCGCAGAGCTATCACGCCCCACACGACTAATCTAGAATAACAACTGTGCGTCCCAGATTATACATACCCTGAGGGAGCTCTTGCTCGAAACAAGTTTTGTAGGGTGATTTTATTCCGTTTTAAATCTGAGTTTTAAGAAAAAAAATCTGTATATGATATAACCAACTGTAGTGCACAACTGACGCAACCTTTTTCTTTCTGGGATTGTATTCTTCTTAAACTGAAAAGGGAGAGTGGGTCAGAAAGTATAAACACGCCACTTGTCCCGCGGTCACTGAGGAGAACCACCAAGTTTGTATCCCCCGCCGAGACAATATCGGTATATGACCCGGAGTTAATGTTAGTGAGTTTCCCTTCCCTAATGGAGGCTGTCTCCCCCTTGGAGAATATAAGCATTTGCTGAAGGCTATTTTGAGAAGCATCGTGTTATTTTCCCATTCACCCATCGTCATGCACATACTGTTAGTTTGGCAGAATCCGATCTACGACCACGCAGAGGAGCTGAATGCGTATTGGTTTTTTCCGTTGTTTTCTCTTTCGTCCCCCTTTTCTCTCATATCTTCAAATCTAAGACATAAGAGCAGCTTTGTTTTTATAATTATAAGTGGCGCTTATTTCTTGCAGTAGCTATTGCAGAACACCAAGGCTGCTCTGTAAGTTGCTGGAACGGTGGCGGTATTTATTATGATTCAATCCTTGGGAATTTTATGTAGTTGGTTGTAGTTTAGTCCCTTGCGGATTCATTCCAAGAACTTGCCCTCAGCACTTGTGTCTTAGAGGATATCTTTTTTATATTTTTTACTTTTCACAAGAAAATGTAGCTTGTTTTGCTCTTTTATGATTTTCTTTTGCTTCTTAGATGGCACCTTTGGTTGGTTTTTTGAAAACTCAACAAACATACTACGGTATTGCACACCAACCTTTTCTGGGATTGTATTCTTCTTAAAACTGAAAAGGCAGAGGAGTCAAATTACCACTTTCCGCGGTCACTGAGGAGAAACCACCAAGTTTCGAAATATCGGTATATGACCAGGAGTTATATGTTAGTGAGTTTCCCTCCCTATTGGAGGATGTCTCCCCCTTGGAGAATATAAGCTTGCTGAAGGCTCTTTTGAGAAGCATCTATTTTATTTTCCCCATTCACCCACTCAAGCACATACTGTTAGTTAGGCAGAATCATCTAACCACTGCAGATATGAATGCGTATTTCCCTATTTCTTCAATCTAATGACATAAGAGCAAGCTTTGTTTATAATTCAATATTTGTTTATAATTCAATATATATATATATATATATATATTATATATATATATATATATTCGCACCCGCATGTACAGACATACGTGCGCGCGCACACACACACACACGCACGCATGCACGCACATACACACACATACATACACACACACATGCACACACACACTTGCATGTGTACATGCGCTTACTCCTATTCACACACATATGCACATGTGTGCATGTGTACATCCAGGCCCATACGTGTGCGCACATACATGCATATACATTGAATGCGCACACACACACGCACGCACGCACGCACACACGCACACACACACACACATGCTTACACATGCACGCACATGCTTCTCTCTCACACCTCCCCCCCCCCTTACACACACACACACACACGCATGCACACACTATACACAACTGTACAGCCATTGCCAAGCTGGGCCACTACAGTAACAACAGCAGGCTTAGCTTTCCACCCTACCACACCTCCACACCTCCATCACGCCCCTCCTCCACCCTATCACATTTCTACACCTCCATCACCCCCCTCCTCCACCCTACCACATCTCTACACCTCCACCACCACCCTTCCACCCCTTCACCAGCCTACCGTGCTGCAGGATGAAATACTCACTTGTGTACACATAAGTCAGATATTTGCCGCGCCACACACATTTTGCCCAAAGGTAGTTGGCTATCATGTTCTCTTGTTGATTAGCCCCCACTGTACTGTCATCACAGCTGTTTGCGAGCGTTTTTGGGTCTGCTGTATTG
>CM031627.1:52233509-52236009 GCA_018398815.1 Conus ventricosus
ATCGTCTGTTTCCACTGTCTTTAGTATGTTGCTTATATCGTGTTTCACTGTATCTTTAGATAGTATGTGCCTTTATACCTGTCTGTTTCACTGGATCTTAGAATATGTATCTGTTATATGTTGTTTCCACGTATCTTTAGAATCATGTATGTGCCTTTCTGTCTAGTCGTTTCCACTCGTATTTTTAATTATGTTGTGCGGATGCTATTATCAAGCGTATCCATCGTAGGTTGATATGTGTTAATCGTGTACTCCATATTGTGGTTTTGGGTTTTTTTTTGTATTCATTTGATTTATTTCCGTTTTAGGGTTGTTTTTTTTTCTCTTTTTTTTCTTCTTCTTGTCTTTATATCTCATTTGAATGATTTAGCTTTGTAAGGACAGATTGGAAAAAAAAGGATCTGACTAAAATCTCATTCATCGATTGATTTCTCCGCCTTTGAATGTCTGATTTTCTCTCTCTCTCTCTCTCTCTCTCTCTCTCTCTCTCTCTCTCTCTCTCTCTCTCTCTCTCTCTCTCTCTCTCTCTCTCTCTCTGTTTGTCTGTCTGTCTGTCTGTCTGTCTGTCTGTCTGTCTGTCTGTCTGTCTCTCTCTCTCTCTCTCTCTCTCTCTCTCTCTCTCTCCACTGCCAATATAGTTAGTTTCCTAAACAGTATATTTCGACACAATTTCAGAGAAATGATCTGCAGACCATGTAAGTCATCAGTGAGAAAACCAAAGTGACCGACAGGATCTGCAGACCATGGAAGTCATCAGTGCGGTAGGATGGGAGGGAGGAAGGGGGTATAACAGAGAGAGAGAGAGGGAGAGAGAGAGAGAGAGAGGGAGAGAGAGAGAGAGAGAGAGAGAGAGGAGAGAGAGAGAGAGAGAGAGCGAGAGGGAGAGAGAGAGAGAGAGGGGGAGAGAGAGAGAGAGAGATAAAGAGAGAGAGAGAGAGAAAGAGAGACGAGAGAGAAGAGAGAGAGAGAGAGAGAGAGAGAGAGAGAGAGAGAGAGAGAGAGAGAGAGAGAGAGAGAGAGAGAGAGAGAGAGAGAATGAATGAATGAATGAATGATTTATTCAATAAGGCCAAGGCCCCATCTGAAGGGGGTCAAATCTATGAGAAGTTAACAACAGTAAGAACATCAAAATCAAAATAATCAGTTCACTGAAACAATGTAAAATGTACAAACATGTTCACTCTACTCGCCCTTATTGAGAAAAGGCTCTGATACGTTGAAATGACTTATATAGATAAATTGCAAAATTTCTTATTGCATTTTCATTTTTTGTTGACAATAGCAATACTAAACGAAAACTAGATGGTCTACAATGAAATTTTGATGGAATAAATTTACTTCTTAGGTCATTTAACACTGGACAGCTAAACACAAAATGAATTTCATCTTCAATTGCTGAACGACATAAGCGACAATTTGCAGTTCCATTTCCGCATATCTATATCTCTGGGAGTGCACGGCAATGTCAGATACGCCAAACCTAAACTTGGTTAATGCTGCCCTTACAAAACTACACAATGACAATGAAAACGTATGGTTCAATCAAGTGATTGACTTTAAACAATCTGTACAATGAAAATCTGTCACTCGTCCGAATATGGGACTCCCAATCCTGCCACCTAACAATCTATAAATACGTTGCTTGAAACAAGTCAAAAAACTAGTTGCACACCCGACACCCTGATTCATCCATACGTAATAAAACCATAATTACATAAGCAACTACGCACGCTACTTGCCCACGTTTGCTTACTCTTTGATCGAGTATATACATATTCTTATAAGCCAGAGCAGGTAGTCTGTTATCATTCATTTGAACTACCTTTAACCAGTACTTAATACTTTTCGTGTACGCGTTTAAGTAAATAGGATATCTTCCAAGTTCTCCGTATATAAAATCATTGGGAGTCTTTTGATCAACATGCAAAAACTTTTTCATAGCAAATAAATGTACCTTTTCAATTTCTTGATTATTATTCAAGCCCCATATCTCAGCTCCATATAGAGCCACTGGTTGAACTTGTGCATCGAATAGTTTAAAAATTATACTTGGGAGTAGTTTTTCAACTTATACATTAAGGACAAAATGCAAACAACAGATTTTTTCGCTCGACTGACCAAATCTTGGCAAGTAAACCTAAAACTAAGCTTAGTTGAAAAATATAATCCCAAATATTTATATGCATTCACCACAGACATCTGACTACTTCCATATAACCATGTTTCACGTGCCGCTAGATACCCACCTTACGAAAAAACTATGATGTTAGATTTTTCCATGTTCACTTTTAGCTCCAGTCTCTCTGCTGCCGCATATAACTGATTTAACTGATTTTGGCAGACCAATCGGAGTTTCAGACAATAACACATATCATCTGCAAAAAGCAAAATAAATATTTCTACTAAATCAAATGTTACTCCATGTTTACCATTTTCATTAATTTGTTGAGCCAAATCATTAATAAACAATGAAAACAAAACGGGACTACACACATCGCCC
>CM031627.1:52253509-52273509 GCA_018398815.1 Conus ventricosus
CCTCCCTCGTTTAGGGGGCTTACCACACTGATTTCCTCCCCTCGTTAGGGGGATTACACACTGATTTGGTCCCCTCGTTAGGCGGATTACCACACTGATTTGGTCCCTCGTTAGGGGGATTACCACACTGATTTGGTCCCCTCGTTAGGGGGCTTACCACACTGATTTGGTCCCCTCGTTAGGCGGATTACCACACTGATTTGGTCCCTCGTTAGGCGGATTACCACACTGATTTGGTCCCTCGTTAGGCGATTACCACACTGATTTGGTCCCTCGTTAGGCGGATTACCACACTGATTTGGTCCCCTCGTTAGGCGGATTACCACACTGATTTGGTCCCCTCGTTGGCGGATTACCACACTGATTTGGTCCCCTCGTTAGGCGGATTACCACACTGATTTGGTCCCCTCGTTAGGGGGATTACCACACTGATTTTGGTCCCCTCGTTAGGGGCTTACACACTGATTTGGTCCCCTCGTTAGGGGGATTACCACACTGATTTGGTCCCCCGTTAGGCGGATTACCACACTGATTTGGTCCCCTCGTTAGGGGCTTACCACACTGATTTGGTCCCTCGTTAGGGGATTACCACACTGATTTGGTCCCCTCGTTAGGCGGATTACACACTGATTTGGTCCCCTCGTTAGGCGGATTACCACACTGATTTGGTCCCTCGTTAGGGGCTTACCACACTGATTTGGTCCCCTCGTTAGGGGGATTACCACACTGATTTGGTCCCCTCGTTAGGGGGATTACCACACTGATTTGGTCCCCTCGTTAGGGGGCTTACCACACTGATTTGGTCCCTCGTTAGGGGATTACCACACTGATTTGGTCCCCTCGTTAGGGGCTTACCACACTGATTTGGTCCCCTCGTTAGGGGGATTACCACACTGATTTGGTCCCCTCGTTAGGGGGCTTACCACACTGATTTGGTCCCCTCGTTAGGGCGCTTACACACTGATTTGGTCCCCTCGTTAGGGGGCTTACCACACTGATTTGGTCCCCTCGTTAGGGGGATTACCACACTGATTTGGTCCCCTCGTTAGGGGGCTTACCACACTGATTTGGTCCCTCGTTAGGCGGATTACCACACTGATTTGGTCCCTCGTTAGGGGGCTTACCACACTGATTTGGTCCCTCGTTAGGGGGATTACCACACTGATTTGGTCCCCTCGTTAGGGGGATTACCACACTGATTTGGTCCCTCGTTAGGGGGCTTACCACACTGATTTGGTCCCCTCGTTAGGGGGATTACCACACTGATTTGGTCCCCTCGTTAGGGGGCTTACCACACTGATTTGGTCCCCTCGTTAGGGGGATTACCACACTGATTTGGTCCCTCGTTAGGGGGCTTACCACTGATTTGGTCCCCCGTTAGGGGCTTACCACACTGATTTGGTCCCCTCGTTAGGGGGATTACCACACTGATTTGGTCCCCTCGTTAGGGGCTTACCACACTGATTTGGTCCCTCGTTAGGGGCTTACCACACTGATTGGTCCCTCGTTAGGGGGCTTACCACACTGATTTGGTCCCCTCGTTAGGGGCTTACCACACTGATTTGGTCCCCTCGTTAGGCGGATTACCACACTGATTTGGTCCCCTCGTTAGGGGGCTTACACACTGATTTGGTCCCCTCGTTAGGGGGCTTACCACACTGATTTGGTCCCCTCGTTAGGGGGCTTACCACACTGATTTGGTCCCTCGTTAGGGGGCTTACCACACTGATTTGGTCCCCTCGTTAGGGGCTTACCACACTGATTTGGTCCCCTCGTTAGGCGGATTACCACACTGATTTGGTCCCCTCGTTAGGCGGATTACCACACTGATTTGGTCCCCTCGTTAGGGGGCTTACCACACTGATTTGGTCCCTCGTTAGGCGGATTACCACACTGATTTGGTCCCCTCGTTAGGCGGATTACCACACTGATTTGGTCCCCTCGTTAGGGGGCTTACACACTGATTTCCTCCCCTCGTTAGGGGGCTTACCACACTGATTTGGTCCCCTCGTTAGGGGGCTTACCACACTGATTTGCTCCCCTCGTTAGGGGCTTACCACACTGATTTGCTCCCTCGTTAGGGGGCTTACCACACTGATTTGCTCCCCTCGTTAGGGGGCTTACCACACTGATTTGCTCCCCTCGTTAGGGGCTTACCACACTGATTTGCTCCTCTCGTTAGGCGGCTTACCACACTGATTTGGTCCCTCGTTAGGGGGCTTACCACACTGATTTCCTCCCTCGTTAGGGGGCTTACCACACTGATTTGGTCCCCTCGTTAGGGGGCTTACCACACTGATTTGGTCCCCTCGTTAGGGGGCTTACCACACTGATTTCCTCCCTCGTTAGGGGGCTTACCACACTGATTTCCTCCCCTCGTTAGGGGGCTTACCACACTGATTTGCTCCCCTCGTTAGGGGGCTTACCACACTGATTTGTCCCCTCGTTAGGGGGCTTACCACACTGATTTCCTCCCCTCGTTAGGGGGCTTACCACACTGGATTTGCTCCCCTCGTTAGGGGGCTTACCACACTGATTTGGTCCCCTCGTTAGGGGGCTTACCACACTGATTTGGTCCCCTCGTTAGGGGGCTTACCACACTGATTTCCTCCCCTCGTTAGGGGGCTTACCACACTGATTTCCTCCCCTCGTTAGGGGGCTTACCACACTGATTTGCTCCCTCGTTAGGGGGCTTACCACACTGATTTGGTCCCCTCGTTAGGGGCTTACCCACGATTTTCCTCCCCTCGTTAGGGGGCTTACCACACTGATTTGCTCCCCTCGTTAGGGGCTTACCACCACTGAGTTGGTCCCCTCGTTAGGGGCTTACCACACTGATTTGGTTCCCTCGTTAGGGGCTTACCACACTGATTTGGTCCCTCGTTAGGGGGCTTACCACACTGATTTCCTCCCCTCGTTAGGGGGCCTACCACACTGATTTGGTCCCCTCGTTAGGGGGCTTACCACACTGATTTCCTCCTCGTTAGTGGGCTTACCACACTGATTTCCTCCCCTCGTTAGGGGCTTACCACACTGATTTCCTCCCCTCGTTAGGGGGCTTACCACACTGATTTCTCCCTCGTTAGGGGGCTTACCACACTGATTTCCTCCCCTCGTTAGGGGGCTTACCACACTGATTTCCTCCCTCGTTAGGGGGCTTACCACACTGATTTCCTCCCCTCGTTAGGGGCTTACCACACTGATTTCCTCCCTCGTTAGGGGGCTTACCACACTGATTTCCTCCCCTCGTTAGGGGGCTCACCACACTGATTTCCTCCCCTCGTTAGGGGGCTTACCACACTGATTTCCTCCCCTCGTAGGGGGCTTACCACACTGATTTGGTCCCCTCGTTAGGGGCTTACCACACTGATTTGGTCCCCTCGTTAGGGGGCTTACCCACACTGATTTGGTCCCCTCGTTAGGGGGCTTACCACACTGATTTGGTCCCTCGTTAGGGGGCTTACCACACTGATTTGGTCCCCTCGTTAGGGGCTTACCACACTGATTGGTCCCCTCGTTAGGGGCTTACCACACTGATTTGGTCCTCTCTGAGACTTCGAAAAAGACTAATTGTATGATCTCTGGTCGAGGGGAAACTGGGCCGTTACCTGGTTCCATCGATGATGTGACGGGGAGGTACCAGGCAGTGATTCATTGCCGGACCCCTGTTTTCCTGCGGCCTGGCTGATCCCCCTCCCCGCCCATTGACCACCCTAAAGTTCCCCCACCCATTGACCAACCCTAAAGTTCCCCCCACCATTGACCAACCCAAGAGTGCTATCCCCCTAAAGGTACCCCCACCCATTGACCAACCCAGTATGCTAGGATGATGCCGAACCGGAATAAATACTGCAATTAGGTGTGTCTTTCTCTCGGTCTATCTGTCTGTCTGTCTGTATGTCAGTCGGTTTGTCGGTTGCTTGGTTTTTATGTGCATCCCTCCCTCCCTCCCTCCCTCCCTCCCTCGCCTCTCTCTCTCTCTCACTCCTCTCTCTCTCTCTCTCTCTCTCTCTCTCTCTCTCTCTCTCTCTCTCTCTCTCTCTCTCTCTCTCTCTTGTTGTCTCTCGTTCATAATAACAACTGAAAACATCATTCGTGTTCAACAACAACAACAACAAAACAACAAAACAAACAAACAAACAAAAATAAAATAAAGAGAAACCCGAAATAGCTTCTCACGCTCAAACAACACGATAACACTAGTCTTCAACATTCTGTATAATGAGGGAAGGTGCCACTATCCTTCACAGCAACACTGATGATTTTGACGGACTGTGACACTTTCTTCAAAATGAAATTGATGATCTTACTGAAGAATGGTGACAATCAATGTGTGATCTTACTCTTTTGATGAAGAATGGTGACAGAACTCTTCAAAAGAACATTGATTATCTTCCTCTTTTTAAAAAAAATGAAGAATGGTGGCCATATCCTTCAAAATAGATTTGATGATCTTACTCTTTTTAATGAAGAATAGTGGCAATACTCGTCTAAACACACAAATTATGATCTTATCTTTTAATCAAGAATGGTGACACTACTCTTCAAAACAAAATTCATGATCTTACTCTTTTTAATGAAGAATGGTGATACTATTATTCATAATTAGAATTAATCATCTTACTTTTTTATGAAGAATGGTGATACTATTCTTTACCATTTAAATTAATCACTTTACCCTCTTGATGAAGAATAGTGACACTACAATTCACAGTAAAACTAATGACCATATTCTTCTTGATGAAGAATAGTGACACTACAATTCACAGTAAAACTAATGACCACATTCTTCTTGATGAAGAATAGTGACACTACAATTCACAGTAAAACTGATGACCATATTCTTCTTGATGAAGAATGGCGACACTACAATTTACAACAAAGGATGGTGATAACATTGCTCTTTTCAACAAATGTGCGTGCGTGCGTGCGTGTGTGCTTTCGTGTGCGTGTGTGCTTTCTTTGTGCGTGCGTGCGTGCGAACGAGCCAGCGTACGTGTGTGTGTATGTGTGAATAACAAGAAAATTAATTTAAAAGCTCCAGGCAGAATTTGAAAAAAAAAACTCCGTTCTCATGAATGTCTTCGTCTCAGCGTAAACAATGATCAACTTCGGTGTAATGGAGTTTGCATTTCATGACAGAAATGACCGGGCGCGTGATCTGAGCCTAACACACTGAAACAGTCCACGGGAACTGTTCCCTATAGTGTCTTGTTATGTTTGGATTGGTCAGACGCATCTGTCTGAAGAGGCATTTTAAATTTAAAGAAAAATCTGAACAAAGTCCTGAAACCTACACAAACGACGCGGATGAAAAAGAAAACGTTTGCAGCATAATGGCAATGTTTGATCAAATAATGCCATTATAACATAAACACAATGGCACGATCTCTCGCACAGCAGACTCACTCACCAATAACTACAAACAAGACCATGGGGAATACAACAGATTTAGCTCCCATGAGTTGGGAGGAAAGGGAGAGAACAACAACAACAAGTTTTCAGTGAGGAAGGTGGGAGGTGGTTGGGATAAATAAGTGGGGGAAGGGGGTGGGGGTGGGGGTGGGGAGGGGAGCGAGAGCTGTAAACAAGATACAATCCAGGCTCTGTATAGATTCCACTCCTCAGGATGAAATCCCACATCAACAATCCTGAAAGTAAGAGACTAAGCCACAGCAACACTGACCGCTAGCCAACCCCACTGTGCAGATGCGGATACTGATCCCCTTCACAGAGAGAGAGAGAGAGAGAGAGAGAGAGAGAGAGAGAGAGAGAGAGAGAGGAGAGAGAGAGAGAGAGACACACACACACACACACACACACACACACACACACACACACACACACACACACACACACACACACACACACAACACACCAGGTGAAATAGGACAGTCCGCAAAAGGTCGACATTCGGAGGGAGTTGGGGGGGGGGGGGGGGGGGGGGGGGGGGGAGGGAGAAGAGGGAGGGGGGAGTGGAATGGGCTGAGAGAGAAAGAAGAGACTACAGCAAAGCAGAAACAAAGAAGAGAAGAAAGGAGAAGAAGGCACTAAAAACAGAAAGCCAATAACAAAGACAGCAAGACAAAGAATAAAGCACAGCTGGAAAGAAAGAAAGAAAGAAAGCAAAGAAAGACAGAAAGAAAGAAGGAAAGTAAGAAAGGAGACAGAAAGAAAAAGAAAAGAAGAGGAAAGAACAAAACACAACAGTAAGAAAGAAAGAGAGAAAGGGGAAAAAAAAGAAAGAAAGAAAGAAAAAGGGAAAGAAAGAAAGAAAGAAAGAAAAAGAAAGAAAGAAAGAGAGAAAGGAAAAAAAGTAAGAAAGAAAGAAAGAAAGAAAGGAAAGAAAGAAAGAAAGAGAGAAAAAGGGAAAAGAAGTAAGAAAGAAGAAAAAAAGAAAGCGGGGAAAAAAAAAAAGAAAGAAAGGAAAAAATTTAAAAAGAAAGGATGAACAAAAAAAAAAGAAAGGGAGAGAGAAATAAAAAAGAGAAAGTGAGAGAAAGAAAAGAAAAGAAAAAAAAGAAAAAAAAAAAGAAAGAAAAAAAAGAAAAAAAAGAAAGAAGGAGGGAAGGAAGGGAAAAGAAGGAGGAAATAGGGGAAAAGAAAAAAGCAAAAAAAACAAGACCAACCTCTTCTCTCTCTCTCTTCTCTCTCTCTCTCTCCTCTTCCCCCCCCTTCTCTTTTCTCTTTTGGTTCTTTCTCTCTTCTCTTCCCTTCTCTTTCTTCACACCCCACAACACACCACACACACACCCACCCCCCCCACCAAAACACAACCACCCCCACCACACACACAAACACACCACACACACCACACCCCCACCCCCCACACACACACCCCAAAACACACCACACACACCAAAACAACACACACCACACACACAACCCCCCACACACACACACACAAACAACACCCACACACACACAACCCCACACCCACACAACACACACACACACAAACCCAAAAAACACACCACACACCACAACCCCACAACACAACACACACACCACACACACACACACACACACCCCCAAAAAAACACACACAAACAACCAAACACACACACAAAAACCAACACACACCCCCACACACACAAAAACACCCACAAAAAACACACACACCCCACCCACACCACCCCAAAAACCAACAACACCACCACAAAACACACACCACAAAACACACACACCAAAAACAACCACACACACCCCCAAAAAAAACAAAACACACAACACACAAACACAACCCACAACACCAAAACACACACAACACACACACCCAAAAACCACACACACCAAAACCCCCCAGCCCCAAAAACCAAAAAACAAAAGGTGGGGTTGTGGAAGGGAAGCGGGAAAAAAATTGAGTTAATGGGGGGCTCGCGAAGTTGGTGTCTCTGCGGGGCGTGCGTGGTGGTGTGCGGGTGCGGCGTGCGTTGGTTTTGGGGCGTGGTGGTGTGGGTGTGTGTGTTGTGGGTGTGTGGGTGTGTGTGTGTGTTGTGTGTGGTGTGTGTTGTGTGTGTTGTGTGTGTGTGTTTGGGGGGGGGGTGTGTGTGTGGGGGGGGGGAAGGAGGAGAAGGGCGTAAGGGGAAGAGGGAAAAAGGGGGGGGGGGGGAAAAAAGGGGGGGAGGAGGGGGTGGGGAGGGAAAGGTGGGGGGGGCGGGGGGGGGGGAGAAAGCAATGGGAGGGGTCCCAAAGGAAAAGGGATTCCCCCCCCCCCCCCCCACCCCCCCCCCCCCCCCCCCCCCCCCCCCCCCCTCGCCCCCCCTTTTTTCAATGGGATGGCCCTCCTTTTGTGAAAAGAGAGAGAGAGAGAAGAGAGAGAAGAGAGGGGAAAGAGAGAAAGAAGGGGAGAGAGAGAAGAGAAGAGAGGGAGGAGACAGACAGACAGAAAAGACAGAGAAAGGGGAGGGAAAGGGGGGACACACAGACAGAGAGAGAAAAAAGAGAGTGAGAGAGAGAGAAAGGGAGAAGAGAAGGAGAGAGAGAGGAGAGGAGAGAGAGAAGAGAGAGAGAAGAATATTTTTTTGTATGGTTTTGAAGCGGGTGCGTGTGTGTTTGTATGTGTGTGTGTGTGGCTGCGTGCGTGTGGTGCGTGCGTTGCGGCGCGCGGTGTGTGTGTGTGTGTGTGTGTGTGTGTGTGTGTGTGTGTGTGTGTGTGTGTGTGTGTGTTTGTGTGTGTGAGAGAGAGAGACAGGAGAGGAGAGAGAGGGTGGGGAGAGAAAGATGGGGGGAGAGGGACACACCCCCCAAAAGGGAACAACACAGACGGACAAGCGACGAGACAAGAGAACGAGACAGACAGAAACACAACAGACATATGACCCACAGACGACCCCAAAAATGAAGACAGACATACTGACTAATGACTGATGATAAACAGAGAGAGAGAAAGATGGAGAGAAGAGAGAGGAGAGAAGGAAAAAGAAGGGAGAGAGGGGAAGGGGGGGGAGAAGAGAGGGGAGAGAGAGAGAGAGAGGGGGAGAGAGAGAGGGGGACGACATCTGACAGACAAACAGATAGCAGGGGAAAAAGCAGCAAAAGCCCAAAAGACAGAAAACGGGCAGCAGGAGACGACGGACGCAGACAAACAGTCGAAAGACTGACGACTGACGACGGACGAAGACAGCAACAGACAGCAGACGATGGACAGACAGACAGACAGAATGAGGAGACAAGACTTGAGAAACAGAGATGGTGAAGACAGAAGACAGAAGAAGAGACAGAAAAGAAGACAGAAAAAAAGGTAGAGGGGGAGGAGAATGAGGGTTTAAACAAAAAGATCCAGAACGGACATAGAAGTTAATACCCCAAAAGGGAACCCGTCAAAAAAGTGTCCCCCCCGTTTTTTAAAAAAACATTAACTTTCTTTCCGTCTTTTTTTGATGGTACGTGCAACAACAAAAACAACGCAACAACAACAACAAAAACAAAAACAACAACAACAACAAAACAACAACAAAAAAACAACAACAGGAAAAAAAAGCCCCCAATGGTCATCAAAAAAGAATTGCATGGAAACCCCCCTTTAAAAAAAAAAAGAGGAAAAAGAAGAAGTAAAAAGGGAATTGCCGGGTCGAAAAAGATTTCTTAAGACACAAAAGGGCGTTTTCCCCCCTTGTGTTTTTTTAGTTGGGGTTTTTAAGACACTGAGCGCAACATCAGATTTTTTTTTATTTATTTTTTTTAAACTTTGGGCCCGTTCTTGAAGACAGCGTGTTGTCCCGAAAGTCATTGTGCATGCTAATTATGCTCGGGGCCTCTTTTAATTTTGGTGGGGGTGTGGGGGGTGAGGATGGGGGGGGGGGGGGGGGGGGGGGGGGGGGGTGAGGGTGAGAGAGAAGGAAGTGGGAGGAGGGGGGGGGGGGGGTGAGAGCATTCAAGGAATGCAGGGGAAGGAGAGGCTGAGGAAGGGTATTATCAACGGGGGCAAAAATCACTGGTGGAAGGTTTTGACGTCCCTGTCTGTCTGTCTGTCGGTCTGTCTGTCTGTCTGTCTGTCTGTCTCTCTGTCTCTCTCTCTCTCTGTCTCTCTCACTGTCTCTCTCTCTCTCTCCTCTCTCTCTCTCTCTCTCTCTCTCTCTCTCTCTCTCTCTCTTGCTCTCTGGTTTTTTGTTTGTTTGTTTGTTTTGTTTTTTTACTATCCGTCCGTATTAAGTTATTTTTAGGTGAAGAGTTTTCCAGAACAAATATATATATATATATATATATATATATATATATATATATATTATATATATATATATATATATTATATATATATATATATATATATATATATATAAAGAGCACAGACACAATCAGCCGTGTCTCCCTGATGAGTCCGATCCAGCCGACGAAAGGCCTAGGAGCAGGCAATACAAATAGATGTGCCTTCGAAGGGGAGTACAATGGTTCCCTCAGGCAGCTAGTGAAGGGTCTCTCATATTTATAATATATTCCCCCCATTTTTTCATTTTTTATTATTATTATTTTTTTTTTTAATTCAAATCTTTGCCAAGTCATTACTATAATGACTGAAGAATTGTTAACCTGCACTTGTTTTCTCCCACTATTTAATTGTTCAGCAGTATAATGTTTGGTCAATCAGTGGGAGATTGCATCTCTTAGGAGATCCAAGTAAAGGTTGTTCTGTACAATTCTTAGCCACTCACAAATGCTTGGGTTATTGAACAGCAGAGCTGACCACTCACACTGTTCCATACCTTTTGATCTCCCTTGCATCCTTGAATGGATCCTCAAGCATAGGCTCAAAGATTGTCCCTACATTTTATACTGTTTGCATAATGCTTTTAGTTTTTTAAGCAACTTTTTTCCTCTCCACACTTTCCTTTTGTTCCATTTACTTCCCTTTGCTGGCTGCTTTGGGGGTGCTGTTGGATTCTTTTTTGAACCCTTGGTGATGAGAACACCACAGAATTATGGACTTTGGTGTGTCTCTATTTGACACCAAGAGCACAGACACAATCAGCCGTGTCTCCCTGATGAGTCCGATCCAGCGGACGAAAGGCCTAGGAGCAGGCAATACAAATAGATGTGCCTTCGAAGGGGAGTACAATGGTTCCTTTAGGCAGCTAGTGAAGGGTTTCTCATATTTATAATATATTCCCCCCATTTTTTCATTTTTCATTTTTTTTTAAAATTCAAATCTTTGCCAAGTCATTACTATAATGACTGAAGAATTGTTAACCTGCATTTGTTTTCTCCCACTATTTAATTGTTAATTGTGTGTGTGTGTGTGTTAGGTTTGGGGATCCTCCAACATCACCTTTCTTGTCATCCGCCCCTGGGCTCCTCCTCGCTTGGTTTTCAGGCTGCCCTCTGAAGGTTTGCTCTTCTCTTTCCACCTGATCACAAACGCTTGCAGCTGACACACAGACAGAGCAAATAAACAAAGGAGAAAACACACACACACACACACACACACACACAATAAATGATGTATGCTTGTTCCGTTCGATGACACTAGCTTTTGCAAGGACCTTCAATGCGTCGCATTTCATGTCAAACGGACCTGAGCAAAAAAACAAACAAACGAAAAGCAACAACAAAAAAACGTGTTTGTTTGTTGGTTGTTGTTTTTGTGTTGGTGTTTACTCCGAAGGAGAAAATAGCCAGAAGAGAGGGGGGTTGACGCGAGAAGCGTGGGATGGAAGTGTTATTACTGTCTTTTATGCTGGACAGGTGACAGAGCGTGGGGTCTTGCTGCTGTCCTGGGTCAGGAATTATTTCCTCAACGAATCTGTCCATTGACAGAGACAACACGCGGAATGTACGCACAGGGTCTCTCTCCTGTCCTGTCCTGTCTGTCTGTCTGTCTGTCTGTCTGTGGGCTTTGTTTCTTTGTGTGTTTTCTTTTGTTCTCTCTTTGTTTGTTTATTCATCTGTCTGGCTCTTTTCCTTCTTTCCTTCTGTCCTCCTTTCTTTCTTTCTTTCTTTCTTTCTCCTCCTCCTTCTTCTTCTACTTCTTCTTCTTGTCTTCCTCTTCCTCCTCCTCTCTTCATCTTCTTCATCACCATCATCTCCTCCTCCTCCTCCTCCTCCTTCTTCTTCTTCTTCTCCTCTCCTCCTCCTCCTCCTTCCTTCCTTCCATATTCTTTCTTCTTCTCTGTTTTGTTGTTTTCGTTTTGCTTTGTTTCATTTTGTTCTATATTCTCTTTCTGTTTCCTAACTTTGTTTCTGTCTTTCTTTGTTCTTTCTGTTTTGCCTGTCTGTCTGATTTCGTCTCGCGATATACCAGTCTGCATTTCCCCCGTGAACTTCCACTCCCTTCTCTCTTCCTTTTTTTCTTTTTGCTTTCTTTTCTTTTTTATATTTCATCTTGTTATTCTACTCCAGGGGCACTAACTCCTCTCTCTCTCTCTCTATTCTCTCTCTCTCTCTTCTCTCTCTCTCTCTCTCTCTCTCTCCTCTCCCTCCCCCCCCCCCCCCCCCCACACACACAAACACACCGTTACTCCGGCTCCACGTTCTCATCCCCACTCTGGCTTGTTCCACCTCAGCCCTGGCAGCGGCAATCCACATGGAGCAGTCCGTGTCAAGTGGTCAGGAGGCAACCCACCGGAGAAGACACTGCACTGCTGCCGAGTCACCTCGGAGGTGTTCAGAGATGACTGTTCTGATCCCAGCAATGCGGGACTGCCCCTGCTGAGCCTGTCTTCTGACCACAGTGAGCCCTGCTCAGCCTGTCTTCTGACCACAGTGGAGCCCTGCTCAGCCTGTCTTCTGACCACAGTGAGCCCTGCTCAGCCTGTCTTCTGACCACAGTGAGCCCTGCTCAGCCTGTCTTCTGACCACAGTGAGAATTTAGTGGCGGTCCCAGCATGAGATTCAGTTTCATCAAGGAGGTCTTACTGTGTGCGGACTAGTCCATATACGCTACACCACATCCGCTAACTTTTCAGACCACACTACGCGTGACTTAAAGCTGATGGATAAATGAATTAACAACTAAGATGAGAGAGTTGAAGAAAAGGGTCTCGTGGCTACGACTCAGCGGATGTCTGACCTACGCATTAGCCCAACGCGCTGGTCAGACCTTGAGTGCCTGCCTACATGTTTTTAAAAAAAAATATTTAAATAAATAAATGTGTGTAGTGAATGTACACGTATGTGTATGTGTGGGCAGGGCCCATGTGTGTGTGTGTGTGTGTGTGTGTGTGTGTGTGTGTGTGTGTGTGTGTGTGTGTGTGTGTGTGTGTAATTTGTGGGATTGTGTGAGCACAGAGAGAGAGAGAGTGTTCCTTCTGAAAGGCGCCATGACGTCTGTGCAACGACAAACCCCATCAATTTGCCCACACAGGAGACATCCACAGGAGCTCGCAAATGACATCTGAATGAAGATCGCCATGAGAGCAGGGCGTGAACGGCTGGAGACTTTGGAGACTTGTTAATACTGGACGATGAAGATGAGCATCATACAATGGCGCTGTGGAGATCAGTGTCGGGGTGGGACGGCAGGACAGGGTTCTGCTCCGCGTTCATTTTCACAACATAACTCGAGGTCAACCAGGACTAAGAGATGCAGGCACATGTAGTGTTGGTCGTGACATGAGGAGCCATAATGTCACAAACGTGCTCATTGATGTGGGTGACACGTGACTGTGTGACCCTACTCTTCATTGGTGTGGGTGAAACGTGACTGTGTGACCCTACTCTTCGTTGACGTGGGTGGAACTTGACTGTGTGGTCTTGCTCTTCATTGATGGTGACTGTGGGTTCCTACTCTTCATTGATGGTGACTGTGTGGTCCTACTCTTCATTGATGGTGACTGTGTGGTCTTGCTCTTCAATGATGGTGACTGTGTGACCCTACTCTTCATTGATGGTGACTGTGTGGTCTTGCTCTTCATTGATGGTGACTGTGTGGTCTTGCTCTTCATTGATGGTGACTGTGTGGTCTTGCTCTTCATTGATGGTGACTGTGTGGTCTTGCTCTTCATTGATGGTGACTGTGTGACCATACTCATCGTTGATGTGGGTGAAACGTGACTGTGTGACCCCACTCTTCGTTGATGTGGGTGAAACGTGACTGTGTGACCCTACTCTTCGTTGACGTGGGTGGAACTTGACTGTGTGGTCTTGCTCTTCTTTGATGGTGACTGTGGGTTCCTACTCTTCATTGATGGTGACTGTGTGGTCCTACTCTTTATTGACGGTGACTGTGTGGTCTTGCTCTTCAATGATGGTGACTGTGTGACCCTACTCTTCATTGATGGTGACTGTGTGGTCTTGCTCTTCATTGATGGTGACTGTGTGGTCCTGCTCTTCATTGATGGTGACTGTGGTCTTGCTCTTCATTGATGGTGACTGTGTGGTCCTACCCTTCATTGATGGTGACTGTGTGGTCTTGCTCTTCATTGATGGTGACTGTGTGGTCCTGATCTTCATTGATGGTGACTGTGTGGTCTTGCTCTTCATTGATGGTGACTGTGCGGTCCTACTCTTCATTGATGGTGACTCTGTGGTCGTGCTCTTCATTGATGGTGACTATGTGGTCTTGCTCTTCATTGATGGTGACTGTGTGGTCCTACTCTTCATTCATGTGGATGAAACTTGACTTTGTGGTCCTACTCTACCAAGCTGAGCTCATAGCAAAGTCAGCTCTCGGTAAAAGAGCATAAAAATCCAGCTACTACCCGACTCTAGACGGGCACAAAAATCCAGCTACTACCCGACTCTAGACAGGCATAAAAATCCAGCTACTACCCGACTCTAGACAGTATAAAAAATCCAGCTACTGCCCGACTCTAGACAGTATAAAAATCCAGCTACTAGCCGACTCTAGACAGTATAAAAATCCAGCTACTAGCCGACTCTAGACAGTATAAAAATCCAGCTACTACCCGACTCTAGACAGTATAAAAATCCAGCTACTACCCGACTCTAGACAGTATAAAAATCCAGCTACTACCCGACTCTAAACAGTATAAAAATCCAGCTACTACCCGACTATAGAGAGAGTAAAAAATCCAGCAAATACCCGACTATAGAGAGAGTAAAAAAAATCCAGCAAAATACCGACTACTACAGAGAGAGTAAAAAAATCTAGCAAATACCCGACTATAGAGAGAGTTTAAAAAAATCCAGCAAATACCCGACTATAGAGAGAGTAGAAAAATCCAGCATATACCCGACTCTAGAGAGAGTCGAAAAATCCAGCAAATACCCGACTATAGAGAGAGTAGAAAAATCCAGCATATACCCGACTCTAGAGAGAGTCGAAAAATCCAGCAAATACCCGACTATAGAGAGAGTAGAAAAATCCAGCATATACCCGACTCTAGAGAGTAGAAAAATCCAGCAAATACCCGACTCTGACCGGAATCGAACCCAGCCGGGAATCCGCGAAGCTAACCACTGTACCACGGTGGATGGCCTCTGCTGTCTGTCTGTCTGTCTGTCTGTCTGTCTGTCTTCATTTTCCCTCCTTTCTGTCTGTTTTCGGTCTATTTGTTGCTTGTTTCTCCATTCTCTTTTTTTTTTCTTATTGTTTCTTTCTTTTTTCCTTTCTTTCTTTCTTCCTTTCTGTCTGTGTGTTTGTCATTCCTTCTTTTCTTTCCTTTTTTGGGGGGGTGGATTGGGGTGTGGGCGGTCCGTCCGTCTGTTTGACTGTCTGTCTGTAAATGACAGACAGACAGTCAGATTTTTTTGTTTGTTTTTATTTTGTTTTGTTTTGCACTGTCTGTCTGTTCTCTCTCTCTTTCTGTGTCTTTCTCTGTCCTTCCGTCATTCTCTCACGGTGTTATCTACGTCAGTTTTCTTTATATTCCATCGTCCTTTCTTTCTCCTCTTTTCCCTTTCTTTATGCCTCCTCTTGTCATCCTTTCCTAAGTTCTTTCTCCGTTTGTTTCATTATTTCTGTCCTCTGTGCGTCTTTTCCTGCTTCCATTCTTCCTTTCATCTGATGTGTTGTCTTCATCTGCGCTACGTCACCAAAGGCGGCAAAGTTGACACACTAATTTCTTTAGGGGAGGGAGGGAAGTGGGGGTGGGGTGGGGGTGGGGAGGGATTGTCGCCCTTTGTTCTTCTTTCTTTGTCTCCTCAGTCCTTTTTTTTCTCTCTTTTTATTCGGTTTCTTTTCTTTCTTTTAATTGGGGAGGGGGGGGGGGGTGAGGAAAGGGGTGGAGATGGGGAGAAAGGGGGGTGTGTGTGTGGTACGGGATATCTAGCTCTTTCTTTTGTTTGCTTTTTTTGTTCTCTGTCCTTTCTGGATATAGTCTTTTGCTCTCTCCATGCCTTTCTTTCTGTCTTTCTTGTTTCTTGCCGCCATTTTATCCCTTCTAATTGAATTCATTTCTTCTCAGTTATCGTTCATTATGTCTTCCTTTCTTACTTTCTTTCTTACTTTCTTTCGTTCTTTTTTCTTTCTTTTCCCTCTAATTGTATTCCTTTCTACCTCGTTATCGTTTTACTTTCTTTCATTCATTCATTCTTTCTTTCTTTCTTTCTTTTCCTTTTATTAATTTCTTGATTTCTTCTCTCTTCTTTTTCTTTTTTTTTTATGTAGCTCACATCGTACAACTATCATTTTGAAGACAGGTTTCCGCTCAGCCTGACTCTCCCCCTCCCTCCTCCCCCTCTCGATTCTAAAGACATCAACATGGTCACCCTGTAAACATTGCAGACACCTCCCCCATCCCCATCCCACCCCCACAGCCTAACTCTCCCAGACAGCTATTATCCATCCGCCTGGCTCAACCCCGCGGACATTGAAAAGACAACACAAAGAGGTGACGTTGCCGCTTCCCACCACGGTGCAACACTTTTTTTTCTTTCAGTTTTCTATTGCACACGTGAGTGAAGAAAGTGAATGTTGTCGCAGACAGTTCTGTGAGGCTGGTGACAAGAACCCTGAGGGGTGGGGAGAGAGAGAGAGAGAGAGAGAGAGAGAGAGAGAGAGCACGGTGGTGGTAGTGGTCTGTTCAATGTCTGTGCAGGTTTGTCTGGAGGGGTTGGAAGACACAGTCTGTCGGTCTCGGTCGGTCGGTCGGTCTGTCTGTCTGTCTCTTTCGGTCGGTCAGTCAGTCTGTCTGTCTGTCGGTCTGTCTGTCTGTCTGTCTCTGTCTCTCTGTCAGTCTCTCTGTCTCTGTCTCTCTGTCTGTTTCTCTCTCCCCGTTTCTCTCTGTCTCTGTCTCTCTGTTTCTCTGTCTCACTCTCTGTCTGTCTGTCTGTCTGTCTGTCTGTCTGTCTGTCTGTCTGTCTCTCTCTCTCTCTCTCTCTCTCTCTCTCTCTCTCTCTGCATGCGTGCATGTGTGGGCGTGTGCATGCATGTGAGCGCACGCGCGTACGTGTCTGATTGTGTTTGTGTAATTTTGTAATGGATTTTTTTTTTCCCCTCATAATTATTATTCTTATTACTAATGTTATTGTTAATATAATATTGTTGCTATATTCTTTATTGTTTCTGTCATTAATATGTGCAGTCTGTTCAGTTAAATGTTGTAGAATAGCAAGGACAGATTGGAAGAATAGGCACTGCCTAAAATCTCTATCCTTGAGTAATAAAGTTTTTGAGTCTTGAGTCTTGAGTCTTGAGTCTCTCTCTCTCTCTCTCTCTCTCTCTCTCCTCTCTCTCTCTCTCTCTCTCTCTCTCTCTCTCTCTCTCTCTCTTCCTCTTCTCTCTCTCTCTCTCTCTCTCCTCTCTCGTCTACAGCCGCAGCCTGGTCCGTCCACCACATCCAGTAAGCATTTTTCCTGCTGCTGTAGTAGTAGTAGTTGTTGTTGTTGTTGTTGTTGTTGTTGTTTTTAAGGATCACACCTGCTTTTTCCTGGGATAATATTATTTTTCTCCGTTGTTGTGTGTGCGCGCGTGTTTTTTTTTCCCCCTTAAACTTCACAACTGCTTTTTCTGTGATAATAAGTGTTTTCCCCAATGTTGTGTTTTTCTTCTAACGTTCATAACTGTTTTCCCTGAAATATTAACTGTTTCCCTAGGATAATAACTATTTTCCCTAGGATAATAACAATTTTCCCTGTTCTTGTTTTTTGCCTAAGGATCACTACTGGTTTTTATAGGAACAACAGTTGTTTCCCCTGCTTTCCCCAAGGATCAACACTCTTGTCCTTGTACCTTTACAGAATGATCACTGTTTATCAACAGTTATTGCCCCTGCTTTCCCTAAGGATCAACACTCTTGTCCTTGTACCTTTACAGAATGATCACGGTTTAACAACAGTTATTGCCCCTGCTTTCCCCTAGGATCAACACTCTTGTCCTTGTAGCTTTACAGAATGATCACTGTTTAACAACAGTTATTTCCCCTCTTTCCCCAAGGATCAACACTCTTGTCCTTGTACCTTTACAGAATGACCACTGTTTAACAACAGTTATTTCCCCTGCTTTCCCCAAGGATCAACACTCCTGTCCTTGTACCTTTACAGAATGATCACTGTTTTTATCTGTTATGATTGAACTTACAGTTAGTTTTTTCTTTGTCGATTTTCACGAAGGCTCGAAACTGTTCTAACCGTTTTCCGTACAATAATTACCGTTTCTCTGTTTTCCTGGTGATAATAACAGTTTTCCATATTTCCTATAAGGGTCAAGCACCATTTCCCTGACAATAATAACTGCTTTTCCTGCTCTCCTCAAAGATCACAGGTGTGTTCCCTACAGATTATCATGCAGACTCCAGTACCAAGGAAACCAACACAATACTATTTCCCTGACAATAGTAACTGCTTTCCCTGATTCTCCAAAGATCACAGGTGTTTTCCCTACAGATGTCATGCAGACTGCAGTAACTATACTATGTCCCTGACAATAGTAACTGCTTTCCCTGATTCCCCAAAGATCATAGGTGTTTCCCCAACAGATACCATGCAGACTGCAGTAACTATACTATGTCCCTGACAATAGTAACTGCTTTCCCTGATTCGCCAAAGATCACAGGTGTTTTCCCTACAGATGCCATGCAGACTGCAGTAACTATACTATGTCCCTGACAATAGTAACTGCTTTCCCTGATTCGCCAAAGATCACAGGTGTTTTCCCTACAGATACTATGCAGACTGCAGTAACAGGGAAACCAGTATTTTGCGCCCAGTTTAAAGAGATCCGTGATTGGTCGTTCTTCGTTTTCATTGCCTTGAATTTTGTTTGTCTTGCCTGAAGAAGACCAAAGAGGTCGAAACGCGTCGTATTTGCCTTGTAGTTTGTTCGTTTCTTTCAGTCGGCGGCACAGTAATCTTTCTTTTCCAGTTTGTGTCAATTTCTGCCTGCAATCACCTTCACCTTGAAACTAACAGGGACATCAGTGGCCATCTTTATTTTCTCCTATACCCCTGACACCTGTTTGTACACTAGTATAGTTGGTATGACTGCGTGGGACGCTGGAAATGGAATTCGTGGGAGAAAAACGAAACAAAACGGGGCTAACAGACATATTCCCTTGTGACAGCAGCCATGTTATCTGTTTCCCCTCACACCGCTGTCTTCCTAAAGGGCGATAACTGTTTTTTTTTCCTGGAGAAAACACAGGGGAGACAATTGTGACAAGAACGATAATAACCGATGTCCCTATTGTTGCCGCTTTCCTGAAGTGTATGATTCCTGGGACAACAGCGACCCGCGGCTTGCGACATTAGTGTGCTCCAATATTGGCGGCTCTCTCAATCTCCTTCAGCTTTACCCTTAAAGCGTCTGCCACGCCTGGTTAGCCGGTGGACCTAATTAAAGACACGACACGGTGGCGCGGGTGTACTCAGTCTCGAGACTTAATGATCTGAAAGCGGCATTAGACACGCTCTGATTAATCGACTGTGAACAACACCCTTTCAAAACCTCCATTAAAAAGAGGGTGTGAGCTGTGGGGGTGGGTGGCGTGAAGATGGAGGTGAAAGAAAAAAAATCAAAGAGAGAGAGAGAGAGAGAGAGAGAGAGAGAGAGAGAGAGAGAGAGATACAGATGATGATGATGATGATAATCTTTATTTCCAAGGGTAACAGATAAGCAAACACATGCTTTTTTTCATCCGGCCCTTGCCCCGTTAAGGGACTAAGTATGACTAGCGACGAAGACTTACAAAACTTTTAACAAACACACATATCTTCACAACATTAAAAAATTTATGCATTAACAGTTAAGGCATAGATGACTTTAAAAGGAAAAAGAAACGATTTAAACAACAAACAAGAATAAAGAAATTGATTGCAAAGAAGAAAAGAATTAGCACACACAGATATATGGAATAAGCGATCCTCCTATCTAAGGGAGAGAGAGAGAGAGAGAGAGAGAGAAGAGAGAGAGAGAGAGAGAGAGAGAGAGAGAGAGAGAGAGAGAGAGAGAGAGAGAGAGTTACATTCCTTTTGTAAAAGATTAACATACAACAAACTGCAACGGATGATAAACTAAGACAATTACAATGCATCAATAATATCAACATTTGTTCTTTCTTTTACATTTATATGATGTGGTTATAAGGCAAAACGAGAACGAACAATCAGTTATCAATCAGCAGCAATAAATTCCTAGCATCAATAATTATAACATTTATTTTTCA